>CM053026.1:402427013-402907013 GCA_028564925.1 Lithobates sylvaticus
CATGTTGAACTTCCAGTGGCCAATATGAGAGAGTGAGAGTGATAACACCAAATTTTAACACACCTGCTCTCCTTTCACACCTGAGACCTTGTAACACAAATGAGTCACATGGCACCAGGGAGAGAAAATGGCTAATTGGGCCCAATTTGGACAATTTCACTTAAGGGTGTACTCATTTTTGTTGCCAGCGGTTTAGCTATTAATGGCTGTGTGTTGAGTTATTTTGAGGGGACAGCAAATTTACACGGTTATACAAGCTGTACACTCACTATTTTACATTGCAGGAACGTGTAATTTCTTCAGTGTTGTCACATGATAAGATATAATAAAATAGTTACAAAAAAGTGAGGGGTGTACTCACTTTTGTGAGATATCATATATATATATATATATATATATATATATATATATATATATATATATATATATATATATATATATACACACAGTATGACAGAGGGAGATATGGGTGCAGGATAGGAGTGTGGAGGGTATGGCTCTGGGCACCGTATGCAGGAGAGGAGTACAATGTGTATGAGAGGGGGCAGTAGGTGCAGGAGAGGAATGCTGTAATGAGCAATGGTGGGATGGAGGAGTGTTAAGCCCCATACACACGGTCGGATTTTCCGATGGATTCTGTCCTATCGGACAATGTTGTCGGAAATTCCGACCGTGTGTAGGCACCATCGGACAGTTTCCATCGGATTGTCCGACGGACAAAGTTCTATCTCCTTCTGGATAGATTTTCCGACAACAAAGTCCGATCATACCAATTCCGATCGTGTGTAGCGAATTTCGACCGGACAAAGTGCCACGCATGCTCAGATCACATTACAAGACCAAAGCTATTGGCTACTAGCCTCTACGTAGTCCCGTCATACGCAACAAACGTCACCACGTTCAGAATGATCGGATTTTCCGACAACTTTGTCCGACCGTGTGTACGCAAAACCAACATCGGACAAAGTACGGCGGACATGATCCGACGGACCTGGTCCTCGGATAATCCGAGCGTGTGTATGGGGCTTTAGAGTTTGGTGGCGGGCAGTATGTGCAGGAGAGGAGTGTGCCGAGTTTAATAGTCAGCAGTAGGTGCTGGAGAGGAGTAAGGAGGGTATCACAGTGGGCAGAATGGGCAGAAGGGATTGCAGAGGGTATGACAATGGGCAGTATGTGCAGGGGATAAGTGCAGTAACTACTGCATTATGTTGGTGGGGAGCATTGGCAGGAAAGGAGTGTGAAAGGTATCAGAGTATGTGCAGGAAAGGAGTAGTGAGGGTATTACCCTGGGCTGTATATGCATTAGAGGAGTGTAAAGTGTATGATGGTGAGCATTTGAAGAAAAAGGAGAATGCAGTGAGTATAAGAGGGGGCTGTATGTGCAGTAGAGAAGTGGTAAGAGTATGACAGCAGGTAGTTTAGAGTGTGAGAAATATGTACAGGACAGGAGTGCAGAGGGTATGACAGGGGGCATTATGTGCAGAAGAGGAATGTGGAAGGTATGGCGGTAGGCAGTATGTGTAAGACAGAAGTACAGAGGGTATAATGGCAGGTAGTATGTGCAGGAGAGGAGTACAGAGGGTATGAGGGTGGACAGTATGGGGTTGATTTACTAAAACCTGAGTGAAAAATCTGGTGCATGGTAGCCAATCAGCTTCTAACTTCAGCTTGCTCAATTATGCTTTGACCAAAAAAACCTGGACGCTGATTAGTTTCTATGCAGTGCTGCACAAGATATTGCACTCTCCGGTTTTAGTAAATCAACCCTTATGTGCAGAAAAATAAATGCAGTGAGTGTCAGAGGGGGCAGTGTGTGCAGGACAGGAGTGGAACAACTATGAGAAGAGGTAGGTTAGAGTGCAGATGGTATGATGGTGGACAGTATGTGGAGGAGAGGATTGCAAAGGGTAAGAGAGGGGGCAATTTGTGCAGGAAAGGAGTACAGAAGGTATGACGAGGGCAGTTTGTGCAGGATAGGCATTCAGAGGGTATGTGAGTATTTGCAGGAAAAGAGTGTGGACGGTATGATAGCAGGCAGTATGTGCAGAAGAAGGGTGCAGAATCTATGATAGCAGGCAGAATGTGCTGGAGAATAGTGCTATTTACACTGGTGTCTGGCACCTTGCCAGACAGCATGTGTGGTCGGTCCATGGGCAGATTTTTGGAAACACAGTGCCTGTGGCTGTACCTGGGGTGCATCCATTAGCATCAGCCAAGACACACTTACAACAAGTAAGGTGTTACTTAATTTTTTAGAGTAAAAAGAAAAATAACTTTACAGAGGTTCCATAATTTTTTCCAACCAGTCAAAAACTAAAGAAAAGTTGAGGCTGAAGATGGTCTGTAAGTCCCCCCTCAACAAACAACGGCGAGATTTGTTGTCACTAACCATTTTCCTGCAAATGGAAATAAAAAGCACCCAACACAGTGTGCTGTAAGGGCAGCATTCCCTCTGCATCTGGATTGCACTACAGGAAGGGGCTTTCTAGGGGAAGTCACAGAAAAAAAAAATTGGCAGCCAAGGCCACAACAACCTGCTCACATCTGTTTGGCTCAGTACACAATTTTAGACAAGTGGTTTGTAAGGCACTTGGTGGGTGTCCTCTACTGTACAGTCTTTCAGATGCTAACATTCTAAATCTGACTCTTATTTAAAGGCTTGCATACATTTTGATCCATCTGAGATCTCTCTCTGTTCTACCTCCTACCACCCCAGCTGTATTTTCTAGTTTACTAATAGTTTACAGCATTCCTATCTCCAGCATCTGATCCTTGGAGTTCACTATCCCAAATTATTTTTCTGTTTAAAGTTTTACGCATGCTTTTAAAGGTTATACACAAATGCCTTTCTCTGCTTTTGGTTACTACTTAATGCATATCACCATACGTCCTCCTGTCAATGTCCCTTTTACCAAAATCTGCCCCAAGTGCATTTTTTAATACATTGTATCGTCTAGCTGGGTGACTACGTTATTCAGCATTATTATAAAGTAATTATTTGTTTAAATCAGATAATAGCAGGTCTTTTGTACAGATAAGTTCCTCATGTCTTGCTTGTTCCATTTCTTTAAGTGTTTTTTTGCTTGTGGGCAGAACCCTCCTGTCTTTGTTTCATTACTTATTATGTTACTCTGGGTATATTCTCTTTGTGCTTTACCCAAATTGTAAACCACTGAAGAATATGCTGCCCTTAAATAAACAAAGAATATACAGATATTTACAGTTGATTACACAGGAGTGCTGGAAATCCTATGTGTTTGGGTAGCTGCTGGCTTCATTTCTTCCCCTGCCGCTGCACTGTATCAGAACTCTGACTATGTGTTCTCAGCCATTTTTTTTCTTGCCTCTCCGGCTGGCTGTGCTGCGACTGTGTAAAATCCCCTGCTTGACCCCCCCCCCCCTTCACCTGGCAGCTGGGACTATTTAGAAAGCATTGTTGCCATTGATCTATTGCTGATAGCAGTGTTTGATGCTGGCCATACACTACACGAAAAATCGGCCAAACCCATTTTTGAAAAACGAACATTCGGCCGTGAGCGCAAACGATTGTGCCATCATGTAATGACCTATAAATCGTTCAGTAGACATAAATGAATGCATTTTTTGTTTGTTTTTTTACATATACCTAGTGCAGTCAGTTTGAACGGGAAACACATTAACCTTTCAATTTATTGTTCGTTCGGCAGAAAATTTCCCAATTTTTTCGGCTCAAAAACGTCCCAATGATTATCGATTTTGTGCCCATTAACTGGCCGGAAAACGAACAAACTGTCTTAATGAACGAATTTCGGACGATTTTTTGTATAGTGTATGGCCAGCATAAGTGCATAGGGACTGGCTGTATATCTAGCAGTCTTACTCACTACATGCAGACTTTACTGAGACTGTACTGAAAGTACCATAAAGACTGAGCCCCAACGCTAGCTGGCTGAAGAACTAAGGCTAAAGACTACTCACTCAGATGGCTGCTTTGCCTGTTGTCCATTGTAAGGGGTACATATTTAAGTTTTCTTAAATTTAAATTTCGTTGCTGACATTCATATATAAAGTACACCCTAAAGTGGTTATAGCCTACTCTTTACAGAGGCGTTATTGCAGTACTGTATTGATTATTATTGCTGTTACTGTTTTCGAATGTTATTACTTATTGCGGATTACCAGGTTTGCTCTAATTCAGCTGCATAGAACTCTATTCTATACTGCTATAGCCTAGTGAACATATTATCTAGTGAACATGGTGAGTCAAGGCAGAATAAAAAAGAACCCAACCTACCAAACAGCTTCTGTGGGGGTAGCGCTACATAAAGATAGTTTTACTATTATTAAAAATGTATAATCAGAGAAAATATTTGTGTACACTATGTTTCTTATGCTTAGCAACACCCACATTCTCCGCTAGGCTTTTCCTTACCGAAGGCACCCATCCCAGCTTCTTGTCCAGAGGAAGAATCCTTTTACTTTTGAGTTTCTCCAGGACATCCTGTAACGCTTCTATCTGTATAAAATATATAACAGTAGTGGAATTAAATCTAATACAAGTTAATAAAAGTCTAATAATAAAATAATACTTTTTTTTTAGCATAGTAAAGTAAGTAAGACTGGTGGAGGTCTTACAACATTGGAATATCTGAGAATTTTATATGGTTCACATATCTGTATCAGTAGTGTTAGGTAAAAACATATTTAGAAGAATATCAGTAATGATAGCCTCCATGCTTCTCTCATAATAGATTTAAGCCTCGTACACACGGTTTGATTTTTGCACGACCGAGCATCCGATTTTTGTCAAAAGGGCGTGTGCAGGATTTTGTTTAGCATACTAACGATACGCAAATTGTTGTTTGATAAACACGAACGTTGTGACGTACTATGAGAGTATAAAGAGGAAGTTAATTTCTCAAGCGCCACCCTTTGGGCCCCTTCTGCTAATTTCATGTTAGTAGAAGTTTGGTGAGCGTTGATTCGTGATTTTCAGATCGTACAAAACAAATGCCTTTTAAAATACATTTGGCATAACTACATCAGTATCACCAGCAAAGCAGCTTCATTATTATCCCATTAAACAAAAAGAGAATGTGCGCTGCATTTCGACATTTCATCAATTGCCGCGTCACGAATTCTAGATTACGATAGTTACGATAGATAGGTAGTTTACAAGACCGAACTCTTCCGGCTCGTTCCTTGATTCCGAGCATGCGTGTTTGTACTTTCAACTTTTGTGTGACGGATTTCTGTACTGACCATCCAAAAATCAGATGTTGACTTCACATCCAACAAAAATGTTATAGCCTGCACATCCAGCTTTTGTTTGATGTAAAAGTCAAATCGTCTGTTGAATGCACCGTACTAACGATCCGAAAATCTACAGATAGCTCGTCTTACGAATTTTCCCTTCTGATTTTAGTACCGTTTGTACGAGGCCTTACATTGAGTTTGGAACACAACTACTGCCCTTTCAATATACTGTATTTTCTGGCGTATAAGACTACCTTTTACACCGAAATTACACAGCCAAAAAGCGGGGGTCGTCTTATACGCTGGGTGAAGAAGCGGCCAGATGGATATCAGTCCGCCGGATGATCTGTAAAATTGTAATATGTATACAGTATGCGCTGCTCAGCCAATCCCGGCGGGCGATGCACTCTGATGAATATAGAGCCTGCTAAGCCTGCTTGGATTGGGTAACAACCTCTGCCAATCCGAGCAGGCTACATGAGTCAGAGCGGCGCGGGCTGATGTCACAGCCTCTGCCAATCCGAGCAGGCTTTGTATCCATCAACAGATTAGTAAAATACAATGCCTGCCGTGATTGGCTCAGCGGTGCACACTGTCTGCACACTGTATTCTGAAGTGTACCTGGCACTACTGTACTAACACAGCATCATATACTGTGTGTACTTGGTGCTCTACATATTAACAAAGCATCCTGTACTTCACATCCAGCTCCAGATCTCCCCTAAAATACAGGTATGATTTATGGTGCTTTGGAGGAGAGGATTCATTGTTGCTGCCTACCAATTGTGGGATCTCTGGGACTTGTAGTTCACCAGTTTCCTTTTCTGATGTTAAGTCTGATGTTTTTTTTTGTTTCTGATGTTTTTTTGTAAATGGTGTTGCCTCGGAAGGGGGGTAGTCTTATATGGCGAGTATAGCCCCAAACCTAAGTTTTCACTGGAAAAATAGGGGGTCGTCTTATACACCCAGTCGTCTTATACGCCGGCAAATACGGTACATCACTATACATCACTTTTTATGCATTTGCATGCCATCGGTGCTTTCCACAGTTATAGTTATTCTGCAACCCACAGTTATTATTACAAATTACAGGTGTTATGTGCATATACTGTATAAGTACCGACGACAGTGTTCATAAACACACTTCACATGTATAAATACAAGCACCACTATGTAAATGTCATCCTTTTCTACATCCTAGACTTCCTATGCTATATCCTATCCTTTCTTTATTGTAAAAGAGGAATAAAGGAAGTAAAATAGAGTTTTAGTTTCAACCTGATATATAGATCGCATTGCTGAAAATAATAGTATTGATGGTTTAATGGTTTAAGAGGGAGGAATGATTATTAGTGGTGTTATATTTCAAATAAACTGATAACCCTGAAAGTAATTGAATGTTGAACTGCTAAAAAATGACTGCCATACTGGCTGTTGCAGGAGGGGAGGATCAGGTGCTTTTCTTGTTCCCCAGACCTAAATGAGCATTTAACCCTTGCATTTAATCCCAAGGATTGGGCTTTAAGGCTGGGTTCACACTGCAGCACGCTCCGATGTTGGGTCATCAGAAGAGGAAACTTAACTTCAGCAAATTCAGAGTTCAGAGTTTAATATGTTTGACACTTATTGTTGAAGTAATAATCATGTAATATACTGAAAAACACATATATAAGAACATATATTGAAAACAAATATATTTCCAAAGTTATGGCACCAGAAGTGTTCACAATGTGTAGAGTCCACCAGAAGACTGATCTGGCACCTGGCCCCAAAGAAGTCTATAGGGTTCTACCACACATGCGTAGGAAGCAGGACCTTGACCGGGCATTTAGTTACAGTGCCGCTGATGTTCTTTAAACCTTCAGCGATCCCTACACTTATCACCAGCTTCCAGCACAGGAAGTCTCTCATTGCTAATAATTTACAGCATTTTCCACTCTCTTCAGTAGATAATGTGGCATGTAGGAGCCACAAATAAGTTAATAATGACAAAAGACTTTCTGTGCTGGTCATTGCCAGCATCTGCTAAGATTACTGCAGATTAGGTGTGGAATCTTTTGGATAGCCCAAAATGGCACCAATAGCTGGCAGAAAGGTAATAATATTGTGATGTTACCATGCGCAGTGGCGGCCCATGCGTTGTGGATGCATGGGCACCGCCCCCCTGACACCTGCGCCGCCCTCCCTTGGGGCGCAGAGCACTGCGTCCCAATCCCACCCTGTTGTGTGGCATAGCTAATTCATTTTCGCTATTTTCACACTAACGTTCCTCTCTGCCAATCAGCAGGCAGGTCATTGAGACCTGTCTCCTGATTGGCCAAAGCATTAAGCGATCCTATTGGATTCCTAATGCTTTGGCGGAAGAGGAGACACGGCGGAGGAAGCCTGAAGACGAGCGGATACAGGACCCGCAGCCACCTCTTCCCACCGAGGACGAGAGCCTCCGAGGAAGAGAGCCGATGAGCCGCTGAGGAAGAGAGCCGCCGAGGAGGAGAGCCCCGTCACTCCAGGAGAGGAGCGGTAAGTTCCGCCGCACGGGCCGCACGGGGGGGGGGGGTTTAGTGGAGTGACAGCCAAGCCCGGCTGCATACACTGGGCAGAAGTGGCTGCATATGATGGGCAGAAGTGGCTGCATATACTGGGCAGGAGTGGCTGCATTTGATGGGCACAAGTGGCTGCATATACTTGGCAGAAGTGGCTGCATACGATGGGCACAAGTGGCTGCATATACTGGGCAGAAATGGCTGCATTTGATGGGCACAATTGGCTGCATATACTGGGCAGAAGTGGCTGCATTTGACAGGCACAAGTGGCTGCATTTTATTGGCTCAAGTGGCTGCATTTGACGGGAAAAAGTGGCTGCATATGATGGGAAAAAGTGGCTGCATATGATGGGCACAAGTGGCTGCATATGATGGGCACAGTGGCTGAATGAATGAATGAATGAATGACTTGTATAGCGCAACCTATGCGAACTGAATCGCCTCAGGGCGCTTTTTGCCACTGGTGTCCATCTGTGGTATAGTGCGGTCCTTGCCCTGTGGGGTCCTGACATGCTTACAAACACATACACATACAACATACACATATTTGGCCAATTTTATCGACAGGATCTAATTAACCTACCAGCATGTCTTTGGAGTGTGGGAGGAAACCGGAGTACCCGGAGGAAACCCACGCAAGCACAGGGAGAACATGCAAACTCCAGGCAGAAGGTGTCATGGTCAGGATTTGAACCAGCGACCCTATTACTGCTAGGTGAAAGTGCTAACCACTACACCACTGTGCTGCCCTACTGGCTGCATATGATGGGCACAGTGGCTGCGTTTGATGGGCACAATGGCTGCATTTGATGGGCACAGTGTCTGCATTTGATGGGCACAATGGCTGCATTTGATGAACACAGTGAGGCTGCAATGGATGGGGGGGTTCAGTATTTTTCAGTTTGTTTGCGGCCCCCCAAAAATCTTGAGCACCAGCCGCCACTGCATGCGAGTGTGAAAGCATTGACATTGAAATGTAGACCAGCGCCATTCACAACACCCATACTCAGCGGGAAGCACATCCAGAATGGTCCCTGCAGCAGGTGTGTTGCAGCAACATTACCTTCTAATTTTTGGTCCCATCAGCTCACACCATCTCCCTACCCCTTTTCCCCCAGTCTGTCCTGCAGCTTTCACAAGCACTACTATCTCCAGCCTGGCAACTCACACCACCAACCCTTCTGCCCAACATCTGCAGCTAGACAGGGGGACTGCATCTGGGGTTACAAACTTTTAAAGATGGTTCAGACACAGAGAGATTTTTAATGTTATGCCGCGTACACACGGTCAGACTTTCCGGCAGTAAAAGTCAGACGGAATCTTTTCATCGGATATTCCGATCGTGTGTGGGCCTCATCTGACTTTTATTTTCGAAAATTCTGACGGACCTAAAAATAGAACATGTTTTAAATATTTACGACTGAATCAATTCCTATCGGAAAACCGCTCGTCTGTGTGCTGTTCCGACTGACCAAAAACGACGCATGCTCTGAAGCAAGTACGAGACGGCAGCTATTGGCTACTGGCTATTGAACTTCCTTTTTCTAGTCCTGTCGTAAGTGTTGTACGTCACCGCGTTCTAGACGGTCGGACTTTGGTGTGATCATGAGTAGGCAAGACCACACCAAAGTCCGAGAGTTTATTCCGACGGAAAAAATGGTTGTGTGTACGTGGCATTACACTCAAAGACAATAGCAAATAGCCCTTCCCTTAAATTGTATCTAAACACAAGAACAAAGATGTAATATACTGCAGCTTACCAGTCCTTAAAGCGATAGCAAATGTTGAATAAGAAATAAAAAAAAAATCTCCCTGCAAGGCAAAGGCATAATGTTCTAGTATGCATCGCATATTAGCACATTATGAAAGACTTACCTAGAAATTAAGCACTCCAGCAGTGCGCTGTCACAGCAGTAGAAGCTTCCATCTTTACCTGGTCTGCCTTCCGGGCTCGCCGGCTGTGGCAGCTTGAATGGCCGAGCCGCAAGGAAGTCTCTCCTGTGCACAGGGCTCTGAAGGAACGGGACAGGTATACTGTTCTTTCAGAGCGCATATGCCGGTGATGTCGCCAGCTGCAGCTTACTGGAATATCTCCTAAACGGTGCACGTTTAGGAAATATTAAGCTTACCTATAGGTTAAAATTCAGATGGAGCGTTTACCACCACTTTTAATGTAGTGACTGCATTATTATTCTTTTTCCAGTCTTATTTTCCTTTTTAATTTCTTTGTCCTAATGTGACAAAGCTTACTCACTGTACTGTATCTATGGAGGTGCAGCATTGTCATTCTAGGATAGGGTTGCCACCTGTCCGGTATTCACCGGGACAGTCTGGGTTCTCAATCATGTGTCCGGGTCTCAGTCTGCCTAAGACCCGGACACGTTAAACAATACTCTGAACATCTACTACAGTAGCTTTTCTCAGCCGGGTTGCCACTTCATCTTGGTTCAGAATGAAGATCACACTAAGCTCCAACTGCTCTGCCAAACTGTATATCAGCTGAGCGGGCGCTCAATTACGGCAGGCAGAAGGAGCAGCTTCGGCAGTGAGCTGGGTCCTACATCAACCAGGAGGTGGCTAAATCCCGCTGGCAGTGGCGGAGCCTGGATAAACGAGGATCCTGGGCATGGGGATGCTGGACGCACTGTACAGTTCAAGCAGGGAGCCGAGTTCCTGGTTGTCTGTGCTGGGGGAGACCTATTGGAGGGAGAGGAGATGCTGAGAGGAGATGTAAGCAAGGAGATCAGCGACAGAACCAACTGGCATTAGTGCTCTGCACCAGGTGAGGCTACCAGACTTGCAGAGCCCAGATGTGGCAGACAGGAACCGTGACTGTACTGTGTTAAGTGCAGGCTGCAATTGCTCTGATAATGATGTATAGGTGTCTCCAGGTACGATAAGTGAGGTTCTGATGCCAAGGTTTTGGTGATATAAAGGCGCCCATGTTTTGGTGATATAAAGGTTCCCAGGTGTTGCTGGTGACATGGATTCACCCAGGTGTTGTTGGCAGCATGACGCTGCCCAGGCTTGCATGAGGGTGCTGAAATTCGCAAAGAAGCTGTGAGTTTGCCCACTGACAAGGCCAGATTTATACTTTTGCCCCCTTCTTAAGGCAAATGTCTTGTGTCACTCTTCTAATTCCCTGCTCAGCAGTATATGTATGTGTGTGTATGTATGCGAGCGTTTGTATGTTTATATGCTTGTGTATGTATGTACTTTACATTTTGACCCTTAATCCTGTACCAGAACTACTTATTTTTTTAGCCAAAGGGGGAGTAGATGAAGGTAGTAAAAAGGCTCTTCAACCACATGGCTTTACTGTCCCCCAACCTCAAAATTATTGTGCTGAGGTTTATATATGTCTGTGACACTCTTACTTGTGGAACAGCAATCCTGGCATATTTTATAGGTACAAGAATTCTTTTGTTTTATTTAACCATGAACTTTTAAGCCCCTCCAACAGTTAATGCAGTTTTACCACACCCACTGTTCACTGTGGTATGTTATGTTAGCTGCATTACTACTCTCCTTGGGGCACACAAAGGTGTCCCAGGTATTTTACAATCCTATAGTGCTACAAAAAAATAAAATAAAATGACATGCGTCCTTAAAGTGTTCGGGTTTGGCTTGAAGAAAAGGTGGCAACCCTACTCTAGGACATGAAAGCCCCATACACACGGTCGGACAATCCGCGGACCAGGTCGGTCGGATCCTGTCCGTCATACTTTGTCTGATGTTGGTTTTGCGTACACACGGTCGGACAAAGTTGTCGGAAAATCCGATCATTCTGAACGTGGTGACGTTTGTTGCCTACGACGGGACTACATAGAGGCTAGTAGCCAATAGCTTGTAATGTGATGTGAGCATGCGTAGCACTTTGTCCGGTCGGACAACCGTACACACGATCGGATTTGGTGTGATCGGACCGTGTTGTCGACAAATCTTTCCAGCAGGAGATAAGACTTTGTCCGTCGGACAATCCGACGTACACTGTCCGATGGTGCATACACACGGTCTGATTTTTCAACAACATTGTCCGATCGGACAGAATCCATGAAAAAGTCCGACCGTGTGTATGGGGCTGAAGAGTGTTAGGACAAATCTCTCTACTTATAAACAGACCAAAAGACACACAGGACCTTTGTGCAAATTCGCACCGGAGCAGCAGCCAGTCACACTCTCCTACCATGCAAATTCCCTGCATCCAATTCGCATAGGTGTGATGCCAGCCTCAAACTATGCAAAATCGCAAGGCACCCATCGAGAAAAAATGTATATATTACTTATCAGTGGGAAATATGAGCCTGGGTCAGTCCCCATTCCCATCAGGTCCCCCATCACATCAGATTCCTCCCTTGACATCAGGGGCCCCCTCTACATAAGAGCCCCTCTGGGAAAACTGGGTCCTGTGTTCGCAGTACCCCAGGGCAACCCAGACAGCACCCTGGTTGAGAAACACTGCTCTATAACATTTTATCTACAGAAAGAACAGGGAACAATACTAATTGTTAGGTTAGCAGAGAGCACAGGAAGTTATGGATTACTAAATAAGAACACACTTGGACATGAAGTGTGTTAAAAAACTACAGAACGTTTTCGCTTGTCCTCAAATCTATAACACTGTAGGGATGTGTTCTGTAGTTCACAGAAGTGAGCTGAGCATGGCTGAAAATATTGTTTGAGATAAGCCTGCGAAGTGCAAAGAACACAGAACAACACTGAATTTCTGGCAAGGTCAACAGGTACTGTTTGCACCTATTCAACAAATATACCAACAAGTATTCAATGGTATATTCATCAGACCAAAGAGTGCATACAAGAGAAGTTCATTGTTGGAGTTTACATACACTTTCTCTGACTAGTTCTACTTAATAAAGCTTTATTTAGATTTACATGCCCCATTGCATGCCAGAACACTGAAAAGGCATATGTTTAGAATATACTCCAGCTCTCCAACCACAATTGGTTGTAACCCTATATGTGCTACAGTTGTGCTCAAAAGTTTGAATACCCTGGCAGAAATCAGGAAATTTTGCCATGGATACTGAAAATATGACTGATCATGCCAAAAAAATATTATTTTATTTAAGGATAGTGATCATGTGAATCTTATTACTATCGCATAGTTGGTTGGCTCTAGAAATCACCCATATGGCCCTGATCAAAAGTTTACATATCCTGGAATGTTTGGCCTAGGTACAGACACACAAGGTGACACACACAGGTTAAAATGGCAATTAAAGGTTAATATCCCACATTTGTGGCTTTTTAAATTACAATTAGGGTCTGTGTATAAGCCCACGTTCACAATGATGGGGGTTAGAAATCGTGCAAGTTCAGCTGAACTCGCACGATTTCAAACAGGCAATGCATTTCGACTTCGATTTGACTAGCCACCGATTTGGCATGCGATTTGACATGTCAAATTGCATGCCAAATCGGCCCAATGTGAACGTGGACCAACGTGGGATTGATTTGCTGAAATTAGAGAGTGCAAAATCTGAGGCAGCTGTTTATGGTAGCCACTCAGCTTTTAACTTGTTCAATTAAAGTGTTACTTAACCCACAACTGTAATATCAGTCTGTATATGCAGTAAAGCATGATTGTTATACTCACTGTGGAACATTGGCCGGACACCGATAGAAGTTACAAGACTGCTATATACTGCTGATGAGAAAAGGTATTTAGCAGTTTATATTTACTAAAATAATTGCATTTCCATGTCCTGTGTACTGTGGGAAACCAAATATAGTGAATGCAGGGTCCTGGGTTTAGTAACACTTTAGGTTTTGAAAAAAACCTGGAAGCTAATTGCTTTTTGTTCAGAGCTGCATCAGATTTTACACTCTTCAGTTTTAGTAAATTAACCCCAATGAGTTTGTTAGCACTAATGTGGATGCACTGAGCAGGCTATATGTTGAGCCATGGGGAGCAGAAAAGAACTGTCAAAATATCTGCATAACAAGGTAATGGAACTTTATAAAGATGGAAAAGAATATAAAAATATATCCAAAGCCTTAAATATGTCAGTCAGCACTGTTCAATCACTTATTAGGTGGGAAATTTGGGGATCTCTTGACCCCAGAAGAATTGCTCGGGATACGAAGAGAAATCCACAGGTAACCTCAGAAAAAATACAGGCTGCTCTAGAAAAAAAATTATGTGGTGGTTTTAAGGAGCGCAATACAATGATACTTGAATAAAAATGAGCTGTATGGTTGAGTTTCCAGAAAGAAGCCTTTACTGCACTAATGCCATGAAAAAAGCCTGGTTAAATATGCCCGACAACACCTTGACATGCCTCACAGTTTCTGGCACACTGTAATCTGTAGTGACTAGACCAAAATAGAGCTTTATAGTAACAACCATAAGTGCTGCGTTTGGAGAGGGGTCAACAAGGTCTATAGCAACAAGAATAACGACCCCACTGTGAAGCATAGTGGTGGCTCACAGATGTTTTAGGGGTGTGTGAGCTCTAAAGGCACATAGAATCTTGTGAAAATCGATGGCAAGATGAATGCAGCGTGCTCTCAGAAAATACTGACATACAATTTGCATTCTTCTGCAGGAAAGCTGCACATGGGATGCTCTTGGACTTTCCAGAATGACAATAACCCTAAGCACAAGACCAAGTTGACCCTCCAGTGGTTACAACAGAAAAAGGTGATGGTTTTTGAGTAGCCATCACAGTCTCCTGACCATCAAGCCACTCTGGGGAGATCTCAAAATGTGTGGTTCATGCAAGAAAACAAAATACTTTGCAAGACCTGAAGGCATTTTGCCAAGACAAATGGGCAGCTATAACACCTGCAAGAATTCAGGTCCTCAAAGACAACTATTACAAAAGATTGCATGCTGTCATTGATGCTAAAGGGGGCAATAAGAACTAAGGTTATGCAGACTTTTGAACAGGGGTAATTAAATTTTCTTGTTTCTTGTTTGTATGTTTTGTTTTAGTGTTGTGCTGTTTTGTTATGATCTACAGTTGAATATGAATCCCGTAAGAAATAAAAGAAATGTGTTTTGCCTGCTCACTCATGTTTTATTTTATATTACCACTTCTCAAAAGCTATGCAAATGTTTGAGAGCCATTGTATGTAACCTTTTAATTTGCTGTCCATTGGGAGGAACAAATGGGAATGGTGATCGATTTGATGAAGGTAGTCAGAGAAAAACAGGGAAGTATTATTTTGTACTAGTTGTGTTCTCATCAAGAAAATAACTGTTTTCAGTGACAAAATAAAATGTGGACCCCTGATTGAGACCCTCCACGTACCAACAGATATTAACCTCCCTGGCGGTATGATTCTGTCTGGAATTTTGTGCTGAAAGCGGTACAATTATTTTGCATGGAAATTTGGCGTTTTTATATTGTAAGCATGCAATTCTTATTCAATAACTCACTTAAATCTGTCCGAACCAGAGTCTAGTAGACATCCCGGGTATGATAAAGTTTGAAACACAAAATAATAAAATTATAATATAATAAAAATATATATAAAAATGATTCAATAATGTAATCAAATCAAAAACACTGAAATTTGCCCAGTTGCAGAATAGTTGCTGTCATTAAATTTATTGTTTGATGATAAATTGTGATTTTAATTTTTTATCTGTGTTTTCTAGCTGGTCTAAAACCACTTTTGCCATAAAGGGACACTTTTTGGTTGCTATGGACAATCTCCAGTTTCCAGGCAGCAAAAAAATCTTTTTTTATTATATAAAATGACATGCAGGGCACTGGGCAGACCACTAGGGACAAAGGGGGTGTGTATTTTTTGTATACAGTACTGTAATCTGTAAGATTACAGTACTGTATGTGTGTTGTGTTTTTAAACTTTTTAAAATTTGGCGCCGATCTCCGCTCCCGTGCGCCGTAACGTCGCAGGGAACGGAGACCGGCACTGTGTGAATCGAGCGAGCGGACGGCTCGCTCACACAGCGGGGAGACATCGCAGGATCCAGGGGAAAAGGTAAGTAACTTCCCCCCTGCATCCTGCACGCAAGCCCGAGTCTGGCTCGGGGTTACCGCTCCCAGCAGAAAAAGCTGGACCCGAGCCAGACTCGGGGTTACCGCCTAGGAGGTTAAAGCGGTCCTGCACACACCTATTTGACTTTATGTCATTGTTTTCCTAATCAGGCAAAGAGTGCTAAATGGTCTTTTTTTTTCTATGTTACCTTATTATTGCTGGTACGGTAATTCCACACCTGCCTCTGTGCCTGCGGCTGTGGGCGGGGTCTGTGTGGGGATCCACATCATTTCCTTTGAGTGCCGCACTGTCTCCTGGGATCTGGTGTCATTCATCCCAGGAGTCAGTGCAAACAGCCGTCCCGAAATCTCGCATTATTTTAAGGACGTGAGGTGTTTACACAGCTCGGCGCTGTTGCCCGTGAGCATGCGCGGGAACCAGCGAGGCATGCTGGTTCCCATAACGAAAGGAAACAATGAAGTGATTGCTTGTGGGCTTCAAATGCCCACAAGCAAAATGACAATTCAGTTGTTTTGATTTTAAAAGTTCTGATTTTTTGAAAAAACGGACATGGATACCGGACAGACACCTAACAAGTGAGTTTATTGTTAGACTGATAATACTTGTAACATGACAAGAAAAAAATAAAATAAATAAGTGTGTGCAGAACCGATTTAAGTTAAAGTGATATTAAAGTCTAAAATTTTTCATTTAAAAATAGCAAACATGTTATACTTACCTGCTCTGTGCAGTTGTTTTTTTGGCGCAGAGCAGCCCCAATCCTCCTCTTCTCGTGTCCCTTCGCCCGTGCTCCTGGCTCCTCCCTCCTGCTGCGTGCCCCCACAGCAAGCAGCTTGCTATGGGGGCACCCGAGCCGTGCCACTGCTCTCTGTGTCCATTCAGAAACAGAGCCATGACTCGTTGGCTCACTCACTTTGACAGCAGCGGGAGCCAATGGCACCCCGCTGCTGTCTCAGCCAATTAGGAGGGAGAGTCCCGAGCAGCCAAGACTCTCATGCAACATCACTGAATCAAGATGGGGCTTAGGTAAGTATTAGCGGGGCTGCTGCACACAGAAGGTTTTTTTATGTAATTGCATAGAATGCATTAAGATAAAAACCTTATGCCTTTAAAACCACATTAAACAAATTAGGAAGACAACACAGGCAACCATATGACAATTCTTGCTGATGCATATATATAAGAAAAAAAAATCAATATAGGAGGGGAACCTACTCCTCCTAAAACAATAAAAGGTTATCTATACTAAGAAAAACGTGTAGGCTGCTATTGTTGACCGAAATATAATTCAATATTCTTAATTAATGACCTAGATGAAATCTAGAAATAAGAAATTATAGGCAAACACAGTGTTTACTTTAAAGTAAAAAACCCTCCTAAATTTTAGTATTTTATTTCAGCCAATATTTAAACAGACAAAAAAAAAAACATCCTTACCAGTTCTTTTTCCTCTTGGCTGCTGTTATCAGTGGTCTCTGCAGACCTGATCCCAACTGTCTCATCGCCATATACAAGGAGTAAGAACAGATAAAGAGAGATGAAGACAAGAGGTAGCCGGCAGCTCACCATGGTGCTGATGTTGAGAATGCTTCTTTACGGAACTGTCTGTGGTCCTGATACGCACTTTTATACCTCACTTCTAAACTATTCCAGTTATACAGACGTCAGTGCTGTTGCTCCATCCAAGGATGTGTTCATGTTTACTGTTTGCAAACATCACCCGTTTTCCTGACACTCACGTTTTCCTATTAACCCTTTGACTTTTACAGTGAACATCTGAAATATATATTACATTACTTTAATAGAGATCATTGCAGCCATGCTCTTGGGAATGACATCAGATTAAGAAGTGGGAGATTTTGTAAGCATTGTAAACTTTGATATTTTTTTTAGTTGTCGCCAGACAAGCTTTTCAAGAGATAGACGGATCACATTCTCTAACGAGAAACACACCAACTAAAATTACATACAAAGTTAACAAAAATGAAAAGCATCCTATTTTAAAGAAAGCAATATTGGAAAACGGTAATGAGAAATTTGTACATATACAATGTTTTGGTTATGGCTCTTATTCAACTATTTGAGTGAATGTATTACACAAGTGCCAGCTGCTACCACAGAGCCAGGACCTGCAAGCTCCAAGACTTGGGTATGAAAAATGTTGTAGCATACACATCCTATAGCAATAAATATATATCCAACTATAGTTTTTGCATTGAAAAATTGTGAATGAAACATTCAGTTCTGATTGATTGCTGTTAGCAACAAGAAATTATTTTGTTAACATATTTTTTGTGTACCCCACTGTAACAATGAGCCACTGAGGAAGCTACTGCTGAGATTAAAGTGGAACTATAGTCAGAAAATAAAGTCCTGCTAGATCACCTAATCTGGCCCCTTTTGCAGGTATAGCTATGTAAAACATTAATAATCAGTGCCTATACTGTTTAACCCCTTAACGACCGCGCCATAGCCGAATGATGGCTACAACGCGGCTCGATAACTCTGGGAGGGCGTACATTGACGTCCTCCCAGAATCGCACACCCAGGAATATCATCAGGGGAAATGCCCGCTGACAGCGGCCATTTACCACATGTTCGCTTCGTCAAATGACGGAGCGATCACTTGTAAACAAACCGGCATCATATCCGGTTCCTCTCTCCCCTCTCTGTACCGATCGGTGCGGTGTGAGCGGAGAGGGGAGAGATCAGGTGCAGCAGCGCTGTGGGCTGGATCTGTAGTGCCCACAGCGCTGATATGTGACAATTCCAGCCTCATCCATCCATGCTCAGCCATCCATCCCTAATCAGCAATACTAATCCATGCTCATCCATCCATCCCTAATCAACAATACTCATCCATCCATCCATACTCAGCAATACTCATCCATCCATCCATACTCATCCATCCATCCATACTCAGCAATACTCATCCATCCATCCATACTCAGCAATACTCATCCATCTATGCTCAGCCATCCATCTCTAATCAGCAATACCCATTTATGCTCAGCCATCCCATCCACCCCCATCTATACCCGCCATACCCAGTCATACTCAGCTATACCCAGCCATACCCAGCAATACCCAGCCATACCCAGCCGTACCCAGCCGTACCCAGCCATCCCATCCATACTCAGCCATACCCAGCCGTACTCAGCCGTACCCAGCCGTACTCAGTCGTACCCAGCCATACCTGGCCGTACTCAGCCATACCCATTCATGCTCAATCATCCCATCCATACTCAGCCATCCCCATCCACAGCTCATTTATCCCCATTCATGCTCATCCATGCCACATCAGTTCTCATCCATGCCACATCCATGCCACTAGAGTGCCTCACAAAAGTGTAAAATGTAGTCAAATTAGATTTGAATCTTATGCCCCTAGAACATCCGATGGTGCTCCCTGCATGTTGGGCCTCTCTATGTGGCCAGGCTGTGTAAAAGTCTCCCACATGTGGTATCGCCGTACTCAGGAGGAGTAGTAGAATGTGTTTTGGGGTGTAATGTGTGCTATGTGTAACGCCGAGCGCTCCTGGTGTCCCATCCATCCCGGAGCGCTCACGGCGTCCTCTGTTCTGCAGCGCCCCGGTCAGCTCCTCTGACCGCAGGCGCTGCTCTGTCACCGGCGGGATGCGATCCACGCGGCGGCCCGGGTCCGCCTGGGGATCACATCCCGTTCCTCTCACCTGTCCCCGCCTGCTCCTTCCCGGCGCGCGCGTCCCCGCTCCCTAATGCGCGCGCGCGCGACTCTGCTTTATCTTAAAGGGCCAACGCACCATTGATTGGTGCCTGGTCCAATTACTGGTGCACCAGAATCCCATAAAAACCCACTTCCCCTTCCTGTCCTCGCCGGATCTTGTGTTGCCTGTGTGCCCAGTGAAAGCGTTTAGTGTTTACCCTTGCCTGTGTATCCAGATCTCTGCTGTTGCCCCTGACTACGAACCATTGCCGCCTGCCTTGACCTTCTGCTACGTATGACCTCGCCTCTGCTTAATCCCTGTGTACCACGCCTGTCTCAGCTGCCAGTGAGGTCGAGTTGCTATTGGAGGACACGACCTGGTTGCTACTGCCGCTGCAAGTCCACCCCGCTTTGCGGCGGGCTCTGGTAAAAACCAGTAGCAACATTAGAACCGGTCCTCCAATACAACCCGTGCTATCGCCTCACTGGCATAGGGGATCCACCTCCTGTGTCCCTGCATACCCGGATCGTGACAGTAGATCCGGCCATGGATCCCGCTGAG
Source organism: Lithobates sylvaticus (assembly GCA_028564925.1). NCBI lineage: Eukaryota > Metazoa > Chordata > Amphibia > Anura > Ranidae > Lithobates > Lithobates sylvaticus. Next base: position 402,447,031 of record CM053026.1, read on the forward strand.
GTCCCGCTGCCAAGCATCTCGGATCTGACCACGGTGGTCGCTCAACAGGGACAGCAATTGGCGCAGTTGACTGCTATGCTACAGCAGCTTCTGCCATCTCCACCGCCAGCTCCTGCATCTCCTCCACCACGAGTTGCTGCTGCTAGAGTCCGCCTGTCTCTTCCTGACAAGTTCAATGGGGACCCCAAGCTGTGCCGAGGGTTCCTATCCCAGTGTTCCCTCCATCTGGAGATGTTGTCGGACCAGTTCCCCACGGAACGGTCAAAGGTGGCGTTTGTGGTTAGCCTGCTATCTGGCAAGGCCCTAGCCTGGGCTACACCGCTTTGGGACCGTGACGATCCTGCCACAGCTACAGTTCAAGCTTTCTTTTTAGAAGTTCGCAGTGACTTCGAGGAGCCAGCCCGGGCTTCCTCAGCCGAGACGTGGGGAATTCTTCAGTGGGTGATTACGCCATTCAGTTCCGCACCCTGGCATCTGAACTCTCTTGGAACAATGATGCCCTCTGCGCGACCTTTAAATAAGGCCTATCCAGTCACGTCAAAGATGTGCTGGCCGCACGAGAAATTCCTGCTACCCTGTCTGAACTCATCCAGCTGGCCACCCGCATTTACATGCGTTATACCGAAAGACGCCTAGAGCTACGCCAGGAAAAGGACTTTGTTCACACCAGGCGGTTTCCTCGCCTGGCACCTCTCTTCCAGAATCCTCTGCAACCCGTTCCTGTGCCTCCCGCTGAGGAGGCTATGCAAGTGGATCGGTCACGCCTGACCACACAAGAGAGGACTCGCCGCCGAGACCATAATCTGTGCCTGTATTGCGCCAGTCCTGACCATTTTTTAAAGGATTGCTCTATCCGCCCTCAGTGTCAGGGAAATGCTCGCACCTAGCTAACGTGGGAGAGGCGTTGCTAGGTGTGGATTCTTCCTCTCCACGTCTGACTGTTCCTGTGAGGATTTCTTTGCCCAAGAAGTCCTCTTTCTCCGCTGTGGCCTTTCTGGACTCTGGTTCAGCAGGGAACTTCATTGAAGCCTCACTCATCAACAAATTTAATGTTCCAGTCATCCGTCTTGTCAAGCCACTTTTCATCACCTCTGTAAATGGACAAAATTTGAACTGTATCGTGCGTTACCGCACCGAACCTCTACTCATGAAAATTGGAGTTCTCCATCATGAAAAAATTTACTTTTTTGTGTTACCCAACTGTACCTCTGAGATCCTATTGGGCCTACCCTGGCTCCAGCTACATTCTCCTACCCTCGACTGGGCCTCTGGGGACATCAAAAGTTGGGGTCCTTCCTGCCACAGGCATTGCCTCAAAGCGGTGCCCACTAACCAAGTTTCCATCGCTACTTCTCTGCCTAGTCTTCCCAAGCCTTACCGGGACTTTGCTGATGTGTTTTGCAAAAAACAAGCTGAGGTCTTGCCGCCACATAGACCCTATGACTGCCCTATTGATCTTCTTCCTGGGACCACTCCGCCCCGTGGCAGAATCTACCCTCTCTCCATCCCGGAGACACAAGCTATGACGGAGTACATCCAGGATAACCTCAAAAGAGGTTTCATCCGCAAGTCTTCTTCCCCTGCTGGAGCAGGATTCTTCTTTGTCGCCAAAAAGGACGGGTCCTTACGTCTCTGCATTGACTATCGTCGTCTTAATAAGATCACTGTAAAAAATCGCTACCCGCTGCCTCTTATCTCTGAACTTTTTGACCGTTTGCGCGGAGCAAGAATTTTCACCAAACTGGACCTCCGGGGCGCATATAATCTCATCCGTATCCGTAAAGGCGATGAGTGGAAAACCGCCTTTAACACCCGTGACGGACACTTTGAATATCTTGTCATGCCCTTTGGTTTATGCAATGCTCCTGCGGTCTTCCAAGACTTTGTGAATGAAATTTTCAGAGATTTGCTGTACTCCTGTGTTGTTTTCTATCTGGATGATATCCTGATTTTCTCCTCTAGCTTGGAAGAGCACCGTCATCATGTCCGTCAAGTGCTCCAACGGCTCCGTGATAACCATCTTTACACCAAACTAGAGAAATGTCTCTTTGAACGCTGCAGTCTTCCCTTCCTGGGTTACTTAGTCTCTGGACAAGGTCTACAAATGGACCCTGAGAAACTTTCTGCCGTCCTGAACTGGCCACGCCCTACTGGACTACGGGCCATCCAGCGTTTCCTCGGATTCGCCAATTATTATCGCCAGTTCATTCCTCACTTCTCCACCATTGTTGCGCCTATTGTGGCACTAACCAAAAAGGATGTGAATCCAAGGTCCTGGCCTCCTCAAGCTGATGAGGCATTTAACCACCTCAAGTCTGCCTTTGCCTCTGCACCCGTTTTGTCCAGGCCTGATCCTCTCAAACTGTTTCTCCTGGAAGTCGATGCCTCCTCTGTGGGAGCTGGAGCTGTGCTTCTTCAGAAGGACTCAAAGGGCAAGAACATCACCTGTGGGTTTTTTTCTAAGACTTTTTCTCCCCCTGAAAAGAACTATTCCATCGGAGACCGTGAATTACTGGCCATTAAGCTAGCACTTGAGGAATGGAGACATCTCCTTGAGGGATCCGTTCACCCCATCACGATCTTCACGGATCACAAAAATCTCTCTTATCTCCAGTCTGCCCAGCTGTTAAACCCACGCCAAGCTAGGTGGTCGTTGTTTTTTGCCCGCTTCAACTTTGAGATCCATTTCCGTCCTGCGGACAAGAATGTCAGGGCTGACGCCCTATCACGTTCCACCGATGCTTCAGAGTCTGAGTCTCCTGTACAACACATTGTACCTCCTGAGTGTCTGATCTCTTCAGCTCCTGCCTCCTTGGTGCAAGTTCCTCCTGGGAAGACCTTGGTCCTCAAATGGGGTCACTCCTCTCATCTGGCTGGTCATCCTGGAGTCAAGAAGTCCTCCCAACTGATTTCCAGTTATTACTGGTGGCCGTCCTTAAAAAAGGATGTGACGGACTTTGTACAGGCCTGTACTATATGTGCTCGAGATAAGACCCCTCACCAAAAGCCTGCTGGTCTTCTTCATCCTCTGCCTGTGCCTGAACGACCTTGGTCCCACATAGCAATGGACTTCATCACGGACCTTCCTCCTTCCCACGGCCATACAGCCATATGGGTGGTCGCTGATCGTTTCTCCAAAATGGCACATTTTGTCCCTCTTCCAGGTCTCCCTTCTGCACCTGTACTTGCAAAACATTTCTTCCTCCAGATCTTTCGTCTTCATGGACTTCCAACTCACATCGTCTCGGATAGAGGCGCTCAGTTCGTGTCTAAGTTCTGGAGAGCTCTCTGCAGTCAATTGAAAGTCAAACTGGACTTCTCCTCTGCCTACCATCCGCAGTCCAATGGACAAGTGGAGAGAGTCAACCAAATCCTTGGGGCCTACCTGCGACACTTTGTCTCTGCTCGTCATGACGACTGGGCTGACCTCCTGCCCTGGGCCGAATTTTCTTACAACCTGAAAGAGTCTGAGTCCTCCTCAAAATCACCCTTCTTTGTAGTATACGGCCGTCATCCTCTTCCCCCCTACCCATCCCCACTTCTTCCGGAGTCCCTGCTGTAGACGAAGTCACCCAAGAGCTGTCGTCCATGGAAAGAGACCCAAAAGTCGCTTGCCCTGGCCTCTTCTCGCATGAAGAAACATGCTGACTGTAAAAGAAGACCTCCTCCTGTCTTCTCCCCTGGTGATAAGGTGTGGCTCTCCTCCAGGTACATCAGGTTCCGTATCCCCAGTTACAAGTTGGGTCCCCGCTACCTCGGTCCATTCAAGGTCAAGGCTCGGATCAATTCCGTGTCCTACAAACTGCATCTTCCCTCTTCTCTCCGCATCCCCAACTCTTTCCATGTTTCCCTCCTCAAACCCTTTATCTTTAATCGCTTTTCCCCCAAAGTCACTGTTCCTGCTCCTGTCACCGGCTCCTCCGACATCTTCTCCGTTAAAGAGATCCTCGCCTCTAGAACCGTCCGAGGTAAGCGGTTCTATCTTGTTGACTGGGAGAATTATGGTCCTGAGGAGAGGTCCTGGGAACCTGAGAGTAACATCATAGACAAGGACCTCATCCTCAGGTTCTCGGGCTCCAGGAGAAGGGGGAGACCCAAGAAGAGGGGGAGACCCAAGGGGGGGTACTGTAACGCCGAGCGCTCCTGGTGTCCCATCCATCCCGGAGCGCTCACGGCCTCCTCTGTACTGCAGCGCCCCGGTCAGCTCCTCTGACCGCAGGCGCTGCTCTGTCACTGGCGGGATGCGATCCACGCGGCGGCCCGGGTCCGCCCGGGGATCGCATCCCGTTCCTCTCACCTTTCCCCGCCTGCTCCTTCCCGGCGCGCGCGTCCCCGCTCCCTAAGGCGTTCGCGTGTGGCTCTGCTTTATCTTAAAGGGCCAGCGCACCATTGATTGGTGCCTGGTCCAATTACTGGTGCACCAGAATCCCATAAAAACCCACTTCCCCTTCCTGTCCTCGCCGGATCTTGTGTTGCCTGTGTGCCCAGTGAAAGCGTTTAGTGTTTACCCTTGCCTGTGTATCCAGATCTCTGCTGTTGCCCCTGACTACGAACCATTGCCGCCTGCCTTGACCTTCTGCTACGTATGACCTCGCCTCTGCTTAATCCCTGTGTACCATGCCTGTCTCATCTGCCAGTGAGGTTGAGTTGCTATTGGAGGACACGACCTGGTTGCTACCGCCGCTGCAAGTCCATCCCGCTTTGCGGCGGGCTCTGGTGAAAACCAGTAGCAACATTAGAACCGGTCCTCCAATACAACCCGTGCTATCGCCTCACTGGCATAGGGGATCCACCTCCTGTGTCCCTGCATACCCGGATCGTGACACTATGAATATGCTGTGTGTGAGAAATAACCTGAGAATATGACAATTTTGTAAAAAAAAAGGAAATCTTGATTTTGCAAAGAATTGTGGGAAAAAATTACAACTTCAAAAAACTCACCATGCTTCTTACTAAATACCTTGGAATGTCTACTTTCCAAAAAGGGGTCATTTGGGGGGTATTTGTACTTTGTTAGGGTCTCAAGAATTGAGATAGGCCGTCAGGTGTGATACATTTTCAGAGATAGCTTGTGGACTAACGTTCACAAAGACCAAATAATATAAACTGATTTGGGTTATTTTTACCAAAGATACGTAGCAGTATAAATTTTAGCCAAAATTTATGAAGAAAAATTACTAATTTGCAAAATTTTATAACAGAAACAAAGAAAAATGCCTACTTACAGAATTTTTGGTCTTTTTTCTTTTATAGCGCAAACAATAAAAAATCCAGTGATGATTAAATACCACTAAAAGAAAGCTCTATTTGTGTGAAAAAAAAAAGGACAAACATTTAATATAGGTACAGTGTTGCATGACTGAGTAATTGCCAAAATGTGAGAGCACCGAAAGCTGAAAATTGGTCTGGTTAGGAAGGGGGTTCCCCCTGCTCTGCACATGCTCAATTGCTCCGAATTTTGGCATTGTGCTGAAAATCTGTACCACTAGAGGTCAATCTGCTGAGAGCCTAAATACTTATTGCTGCTCAGGGGCTCTGAGATACAGCAAAATGGTAGCCTCTGGCAAGAAGAAACATGAGCAATGCTGGAGGCAATTTACAGCACAAACTCATTTTGATAGAATAATTATTAATGTGGAATGTATGTTCCTTGCTAGAGATGATTATTTTTTATCAAGTTGTTGTGGGCAAAGTTCCGCTTTAACAGCATAGCTCCCAATTGTCCCTCATTTTGAGGGACTGCTCTTATATCGAAACCACATCCCTCTGTCCCTCTTTCCTCCCATTGTCCTTTTTTGGTCTGGAGTATAAACCTCTATAAATACATTATTATTTAACTATCAAAAGTGCTTTTTTCCCTAAACCTCTCAACCTCTAAAGTATTATTTTGAAAAGACAATGTAAAGGAAAAGTTTAAAAAAGCACTTGTGAGTTTTACCAATTATTTGTTTTTGTATAAATTGTTCCCCCCTGTTACCTGGGCACAGACGAGGGCGTTCTTTGAATGCATACAGTACTTTGTATTATAATGTGTGCCTCTATGCTATCTCAGAGAACTGGGAGGTATACAAGAGATTTAGCATTGCACAGCCTAATACAATATTGCACATTTAATTTAGTGTACAACAGCTGAAAACAGAAGCTAAGTTTTTAAAGAGGAACTGCAGTCTGCTCACATAATTTGTAATAAAAACATATTTGCCATTCTGAAGCTTCCCTCCAACAATTTTGCATATTATTTTAAATATACTGTGATTTTGTACTTGCCAAATATGCTGCAGAAATCTCCCTTTACTAAGTCTGGCTGCATCCATTTTAACTGTGGGCAGCTGAAGCTGCTGCCTGTTCACTTCCTGGATTTACACAGACACATAGAGGCACACCTCCAGCTCTGCAGCTCTTATTGGCCCTCTTATGACTCATCCCCCCTCCCTTCCTGGCAAACTCTCACAAGAGTGAGAGAGAGAGAGCTATGCATGATGTCATAAGCCTAGGCTTTTTACCAGAGAAAAAACAGAAAGTGGGCTGTATAAGGTATTTACTGGCAGAAAATAAAATGTTTTACTATCCAAAGTTAAAACAACAAGGGCAGAAGATTTAGTGTTGAAAATATATTTATTGGTGCTCTTCAATAAGAACAGTAAAACAGCAAACAACATGAGAAAAAATACATGCAGAGAGTGGTAACAGATGTACATTGATGGGTAGCCAGCCAATGACTATCGTCCACAGATGGTTTCCGTCAGTAGAATGGGAAGAATCGGGAAGAGAACCTGTTCTCTGATTAACGAAGTCTTGCCATTGAGAAATACTCATGGTTTACTACATGAGGTAATATGCAATAGATAAAATAAAGAAGACAAAAAAAGAGAGAAGAGAGGAAAAAGAAAGGAACAAAACAAAGAAGGAGTAAAGTGGCAGGGGGAAGAGGAGAAGAAAAGATCTATAGAGAGGAAGGAGGGTAGAGGGAGAGGGGGAGGGGGAAGGGTTATTCACGGGGTGGTGAGTGGGAATAAGGTAAAAGGGAACTCAGTGCGTCCCTATGTGCCCCAAATTTTATTCAATAAAGTATCAGAGGAGGAGAAGCGGAGCCAGATCGACCATTGAGTTATAAATTTGGTGTATGTGTCATTGTCAAGGGCCAGCATCTCCTCCATTCTCATGGTGTCATTCATAGTTGAGACCCACCGTGACAATGGGGGGTATTCTTTGTCTTCCAATAAGCGGGTATAAGTTGCCTTGCAGAGGACATGAAGAAGCGAAGCAATCTTTGCCTTTGCGACTTCATAGACCCGGGCAATATTGAGAGCAGTGCAATTTTCGGAGAGATTGGAACTGGCCTGTCAGATATGAGATTATAACATTCAAAACCTGTGTCCAGAAGGGGCGGATCCTCTCACAGTCTCACCAGACATGTAGATATGTTCCGACTGAGGTTTCACAGCGCCAGCAGGTGGCCGGTGCAGACGGGAAGATTTTTTGTAAAGTTGCAGGATCTCTGTACCACCTGGACAAGAGCTTGTAATTCTTTTCTTGAGCATAGCAAGAGATGGTTGACTTATGCGTGAAATGAAAAGAGGTTTGCCATTCCGGCACAGAGATGTCTTCACCCAGGTCCGCAGCCCACATCCTTTTTTTTTTTAAGCTTTATATCTTTATTGATTTTTTCACATATAACAAAAACCAGCAAACTATTACACCTTCAAAACAATTCACCTACATTCCCCCGCGTCTTTCCTACATTAAACAGTATACGAAGACTATAATAGCTAGTTTAAACAACAACCTCTCTACTCACTACCCATTCAGCACCACCTTTCACTCCTCCACCCTCTCCGCCATCCACCGTCTAACATTCCTGCCTCATTCGAAGCTCGACATCCTGCACCACATCACATTTTAGTCCAGTTCGTTTAACTACGTATAGTTTTTCTCTAACCACAGTTTCCATATCCCCTGAAATTTGTTAAGGTTTCCCTGTTTAATATATGTTGTTCTCTCCATAAGGATGTTCTGTTCCCATTCGTAGAGAGATGGTGGGTTTGAAGATTGCCATTTTTGTGCAATCAATTTTCTTGCCTGGAAAAGGCATCTAATAATGGCCAGCTGAACTTCGTTTGACCTGTTTTCTCCCTCAAGCCCCCCTAGTACACACAGAATTGGGTCCAGAACAAGCTTGGTGTTAAATATCTGAGCGGTCATATCTACCACTTCTTTCCAATATCGATATAATTTTGGACATCTCCAAAACATATGGATAAGGTCGCCTCCCTGCCTCCTACATCTAGGACATGTGTCGTCTTGTCTAAGGCCGAACCGAAACAACTTTGCCGGGGTAAAATAGGCCCTATGTAGTAGGAAAAGATGTGACACATCCTCTGGGGGTGGGAGAGAGAGACCCGAGGCGCAAAGGCTAGAATCGTTTCCCACTGTAGAGTAGACATAATGCCCACATCTCTTTCCCACGAGGATTTATGAAGTCCTGTTTGGGCGTCTTCCCAAGTCCCTTTATGTATATGTAGATATAACTTAGATATCATCCCTTTTCGAGTGTCCGACTCGGCTATACTCCGTAGTACCGGGATTTTGGTCCATTCATAAGCTGTCTCTCTAAACTGTTCGGTGAGGGCATGCCTTACCTGCAGGTATCTGAAAAAGGACCTCTTGGGGAGCATATATTGATCTCTTAAGTCCTGAATTTTTTTTAGCCGACCCTCCTGATAGATCTGGGCAACAAAATTCAAGCCCCTTCTCTCCCATTCTCGAATGGTCCCCATTTTTTTTAGCTCGCACAGGTTATTGTTTTCCCACAAAGGGGAAAAGTCTGAAAACCCTCTATAACCCATTATCTTTTTGGCTAGTCCCCATGCTCTTGCGATCAAGTCCTGAGTTGGTAACCCCTTTATAAGGGACCCAGCCTCTAGTACTTCCAGCAGCGATTTGTGGGTGGATTTATAGAGGAGAATCACCCACTCTCGTCCTCCCTTCGTGGCCTCGCATCCCCCAATGTGCTGGAGCTGCGAAGCCAGGAAGTAGCTCAGAGGGTGCGGAAGGGCTACTCCACCAGCGTTGATTGGAAGCTGCAGCGTACTGAGGCGGATTCGTGATATACCCCCTTTCCATATTAGATCTCTAAATAGAGTGTCTATCTTCTTAAACCATTTTTTATAGATCCAAATTGGAGAGTTGTGGAGTAAATATAGTAGCTGTGGCATAAGTACCATTTTAATTAGGTTGCAACGACCTGCTGCTGACAGGGGAAGTTTTTTCCAAATTTGACATTTACCTTTGAATTTGTTCAGGAGTGGGACAACATTCTCCTGAACAAATTGTTTAGGGTCTCTCGAGACGTTTATACCTAAATATTTTATCTGTTGGACTGTTTGAAGCTGAGCTGCCTCTTGTGGTAGGGGGGTGTCCAATGGATCAATCGGGAGAAGATTTGATTTGTCCCAGTTAATCCTTAGACCCGACAGGAGTCCAAAGTCTTCAATTCTACGCATTGTCTCCCGTAATGAACCTTGTGTGTCGTTAAGCAGAATTATTAAGTCGTCTGCATATAGCATCACTTTTTCTTCTGTTTCACCCCTTTTAAAACCTTTGCTTTCTGGGGACAATCGGAGGGACTGGGCCAAGGGTTCGATTGCAAGGGCGAAGAGGAGGGGGGACAGGGGACACCCCTGCCTTGTCCCCCTCAGCAGCCGAATCCTGGAGGAATATTCGTTATTTACTTTTACTCTTGCTCCAGGCGCACTATATAATAATCTCACCCAGTTAACAAAATTTGGCCCAAAGTGGAATTGTGTCAAAGTTCTCCACAGATACTTCCACTCCAGGGTATCGAAGGCCTTGGCGGCATCCAAAGAGAGTATGGCCCTATTTCCCCGGTTCTCTGTTGGAGTTTGAAGGTTCAAATAGAGCCGTCTGATGTTTATACTGGTGGACCTTCCTGGGATAAATCCCGATTGGTCCGGGTGCACCAGTTTACAAATAACTTTGTTAAGTCTAGTTGCCAAGACCTTTGCTAAAACTTTCATATCCGAGTTCAGGAGCGAGATAGGTCTATATGAGGCGGGGGAGAGTGAGTTCTTATTTTCCTTGGGGATCACAATTATTGTTGACTCCATCATCGATGGGGGGAGTGCTCCCTCCTCCTTCGACGAGTTAAGTACCTTCAGGAGCTCGGGGAGGAGCACCTCCCTGTAGCGACGGTATATTTCGATGGGAAGGCCGTCTGGTCCCGGGGACTTCTGGCCTGCTATTTCCCGGACGGTCCGCTGGATCTCCTCCAGGGTGACAGGGCTGTCAAGGGCAGCCCTGTCCTCCTCAGAGAGGCAGGGGACCGCCAGTTGGTCAAAAAAATTGTCCCATTCTTCGCTTTTGTCCACCTGAGTAGTATAGATTCTCATAGTAGGCTCTAAAAGTGTCCACTATTTCTGGTGTATATGAAGATGTCCTGCCAGCGCCCATATCTATCATCGGAACCGTCGATGATGGAGAGTTGGTCCTGACTAAATGGGCAAGCATTCTACTTATACCTCCCCTTCCCCAAAAGCAGCTTGCTTCTGAAAAATTTATTTTTGTTCTGCTTTGCTCAAAAGGATAAGACGATACTCCTCTTGTGCTGCTACCCATTTGTTTAAATTTACCGGTAGTGAGTTTTCTATATATTTCGCTTCTGCAAGGGCTACTTTTCTGGCTGCATTCTCCTCCCCCTCCCTTGATTGTTTTTTTATTCTTGAGATTTGCTGAATCAGCAAGCCCCGAAGAATAGCCTGATCGAGCGTTCATAACAATGCTTTCTTTCAAGGCCTGGGTCACCTCATATGAGTCGCCCATTAATTCTAACAAGGCAGGATTAATTTTCCATTCCCGGTAAATAGTTCTCACCCCTGCCTCCATTGAGGCCGTCAACGGGGAATGGTCAGAGAGACTTCTTGGCCTATACCTAATATTATCCAATAGAGGCATCGACTCATCATTGCAAAGCAGCATGTCTATCCTCGACAGAGTGGAGTGAGTGCTGGAGAAACAAGAGTATCCCCTGATCCCGGGATTCCTCAGTCTCCAGATGTCTTTCAAGCCCAGTTCCTCCAGGAGACGGGGGAGACGGCTATCCACTAGCCCGCCCCTCCGAGTCCCCGGAGGAAGCCTGTCCAGTCCCGGGTCTAGTACCATATTGAAATCTCCAAAAACCATAACCGGTAGAGCTGGGCTGTTCATCACAAACTCCACCAGGTCGAGCAGGACCCCAGTGCCGAAAGGAGGCGGAATGTACACATTAGCCAAAAGGACGGCTTTATTTTCAATTTTACAATGTAAAAAAATGTATCTTCCCCACTCATCAATTTTACTTTGGATACAGGTAAACGCAATCCCTGAGTTAATCAGTATACTAACACCTCTTGAAAAGGACGAGTAGGCCGAGTGATACTGCAGGGCAAACTCCCTCCACCCTAACCTTGGTGTGGAGGCATTAGTGAAATGGGTCTCTTGGAGACAAAGGATCGAAACACCGTAGGATCTAATCAATGACAGTGCTGCAGCTTTTTTCCCGGGTCGCCTAACCCCCTTATATTCCAGGAACAAATAGTGACTTGTTTCCTATTAAGTTGTGTATCGTGACTCATTAGTGATTCTAAATCTTTATAACTTCAACAGTGAACATTAATTCTTACTCCTGTACTCAATATACCCTCCAAGAGGGTTTTTATAAGTGTATTATCATCAATAATATATTTTTGCTCAACCTTATTGTCAAAACGTGGAAATCTAATTAGTGTTTGTGATATAATACCAGCTAATCTTTCCATGTGGGTGCGTATTTTAGCGTGGCATTTTTTCCCCCTCATCCATACACTTACATACCTACTATACCCCTCCCCCACACCCATTTGTCCGCATCCAACAATTCTAACACTCTGATTACAATCACCATTCATTACCGATCTAGGTTTGGCCGGGGGCCTTCTGAAGTGACCTACCCATACACTCCTCTTTTGAAACAATCTAAATGTTGGTGCCAGTGAAGCTACCCCATTCCTAACCCTCCCTTTACTCATCCCTGACCCTCCACCCCCCTCCCCCCTATTTAAGAAAACCCTACCCCTAAGAACATTCTGCGGCACCCCAAAACCATTGAGATGCGCCACCTTTCAACCTCTTCCCACCATGCGTTCCCTCCCCCTTCCTCCTCCCCCCCCGGGGGCGACAAAACAGCTTTAAATGGAAAACAACAACAAAACACAAAGCAAAACAGACAAAATATATCGCTGTATGTCGCCTCCCCCCCCCCCCCGCTCCCTTAAATACCTAGGCAACCCGGCCCGCCCCCAAAAAAAAGTCCAGTCAGCACTTTAATTTGATCCTGATCATCTAATGTCCTTCTTTATGTTTTATTAGCCATTCTTCAGCCCCTTTGGGGGTGTCGAAAAGTAGAGACCCTCCAGGAGCCATCACTCTCAGTTTAGCTGGAAAGAGCAGGGCATAGGTTAAATTAACTTGACGGAGGTTGCGTTTTACTTCCCCAAATTGTGATCTCCTTTTTTGGAGGTCTGGCGAGTAATCGGGGTAGATAGACACCCTCTTGCCACTGTAAAAAATATTTCCAAGTTCCCTTGCTTTCCGAATAATTGTTGCTTTGTCCTTAAAAAATAGCAGTTTAGCTAGGAAGGGTCTAGGAGGGGCCCCAGGTTGTATGGGTCTAGAAGGGACTCGATGGGCTCTTTCAATTGCAAAAAGTGGAGAAAACGAATCTTGACCAAAGATTTCAATCAGCCATTTTTCTAAGAAAGCAGCAGGGTCTGGGCCCTCGGAGTATTCTGGAAGGCCTACTATACGGATATTTTTCCTTCTCATCCTGTTTTCGACCTCGTCCATTTTATTAATTTGTTTATTAAGGAGATTTCTAATGTCACTCATTTCGAGTTTTAATGGTGCAAGGTCGTCTTCAACCAGGCTCATCCTATCCTCAAGGATTGTGGTCCTTTCTTGGACCTTCTGTACCTCATTCCTCACAAGGCCGATTTCCTCCCGTATGATTTCAATTGATCCTTCATGTCATTCAGCGAGGCTCTACAAGAGTTAATAGCCTCTAATACCTCCTTCAAAGAAGGCTCCATCCCAGCTGAGGTGTCAGCCCCCCCCTCTGAAAGTGGACCCACCACTTCTTGTCCCCGGGGCAGCCCCGCTGGTTCACCCCCCTCCACTGATATCCTCTGGGGGGATTGTGTAGGTGTTTGTACGGGAGTCTGTATCTGCCCCTGGCTTTTCCTTCCCACTGCACCTCCTGTCGCTCCTCCTGTCCGGGTAGATTGAGACTGCTGGTTTTGTGACAGGGTTTTTTGGGGGGTCTGACTCGGTAGTTGACTTGGAGTATGGGCGAATTTCTCCAATTTGGCTGCAGCTAGGCTAGCCTGGCTGGCGGCCTGGCTAGCCTTTGTAGTGCGCTGTGTAGGCATAGTGGGTGGTGACTGTCAGTTATACCGGCCCATTAAATTATTTTAGTAGGACGTCACTCAGGGACCAGGAAGAAAACACTAACACGTTCCTTCCCTTTCTTCCCCCCCCCCCCCTTGCTTCCTTTGCCGAGTCTGTTTAAACTGGACCAGATAAAACCAAAAAAAAAAAGGAAGGAGCAGTCCGGGGTTCTAAACCTGTAGGTGTTTTAAGTGTTTTTTTCTTTTTGAGAGTGTGAAACAGAATTTCTCTCTTGCGTGGAAGCCGTCCAAGATGGGATAGTCAATAATAGATACACCAGACCGGGCTTCCCCTTTAAGAGCACCTTTCACAGTTACGTTTGATATATACAGTTCAGTAAGAAAAAACAAAGGGGATAAAAATAAAGAGAGTCTCTCTTATCTCTCCCGTCCCTGGTATCAGCAGTGCGGTAGTAGTAGACACGAGGTCTGTGGAGCATGGGGTATCCCGGCTTATCAGCTTCAGCCCAGTTTATGTAAAGAGACCATCTCCTTGCCTCATCAGCTGTTTATTTGCGTCGCCGGCTGCCTACGGTGTCCGGAAGGAGATCAAAATAGCGGCCGAGGGCTCTCACCCCCCTTAACGCTATTTCTCCCCCTCTCCCCTCCTTCGGGCTTGGGAGTGTTCCCCTCTCCTCCGGTAGCTTTCCTGTGGCTTTCAGTGTTTCAGCGACGGTCGGGACATGCTGTAGGAGGGGCCGTTGGCGCTGACTATACCCGTCCTGCTGGCGCCGGATCGGCTCCCGTTCTCACCCGACTCTGTTCCGATGTGGTAGCGCAGCTACCCCCGCTATTGGACCGGGCAGGCAGGCTTCGGGCTTCGGTCTCCAGCTACAGGGTGGTAAGTGGAGCGGGGTTGAGGAGCGAGGGAACGTAGCACAGGTTCACTCCACTCTCACTCTCCTCTGCATCCGGTCACGCCCCACCTCATCACTCAGATTTACAACATCGCAGCCCACATCCTAGTGTAGTGTGGAAGTTGATCTTGTGTTAAGGTCTGCAGTAGGTTATATAAGGAGGAAAGGAGATGTCTGGGAGTTTCCTGGAGAGAACACAGTTCCTCGAAGCTGGTATGCGTGCAATGTATTTGAGAGGAGGAGTGTAGGTGTTTGGCAAATGTGGACATATGTAAGGCTGTGAGTCAATCTCCAGGGCCTGCCGGGGTGACCGGAGTCCCCTGCGATGGGTGTACAAATGTATGAGCTTGTGGCCAAGCAGTTCATTTAAAGGACCCCAGGGTGGTTGCCCCTATTCCTTGTGGGAGTGCGGGGTGGTCAAAAAGGCACGTTATGGGACCTGGGTCAGAGGAGAGAGTGGCGTTAAGTCCTTTCTGGTACCATAGTTTCAAGGAGGCCAAGGTTAAAGGGGATAGAGAGGTCAAACGCGTGTAATTGTGTTTATACCCCCATAAAAGAGCCCGGAGGTCTACAGGAGAGAGGTCTTGTTCAATTGTCACAGAAGCCTTACAGAATGGGCGAGGGAACCACTCTAGGATGCGAGCCATATGGGCAGCTTTTTGGTATGTCTTAAAATCAGGAAGACCTGTTCCTCCCATTGTCTTTGGAAGCGTGAGCAATTTAAATTTAACTCTTGGGAGTCCCCCGTTCCACATGAATCTGATGGCTAATGAGCGTAGGGAGGTAAAAAACGATTTGGGGACGTGGATGGGAACCGTTTGGAATAAATATAGGAATTTGGGTAGAGTGTCCATCTTCAGGGTCTTGATCCTCCCAAATCATGGTAGTGAGGACCCACCCCACTCCTCTAAGTCTTTCCGTATTCGGGAGAGCAAGGGAATATAGTTTAGGGAGAACAAGTTCGCCAGGTTTGAGGGTATAATGATCCCCAAGTAAGAGATCCACTTGGTTTGCCATCGGAATGAGAAATTCGATTTTAAGAGGGACAAAGTGGAGGGGGCAAGGGATATGTTAAGGGCTTCCGTCTTAGTTATATAGATCTTAAAGTTGCTATGGGTGCCGAAACGTTGGAATTCCCTAAGTAGGGAAGGTAGTGAGGTGTGTGGGTTCTGAATATACACTAGGAGGTCGCCAGCATACAGGGATAGTTTGTGGTGTGCAGATGGTGTTTGAATGCAGAGAATGGAGGAGTTTTGACGTATGGCGCAGGCCAGATGTTCAATTATGATAACAAAGAGGAGGGGGATAGGGGGCAGCCCTGCCTAGTGCCATTTGTGATGTCAAAGGGAGCTGACACTGGACCGTTGATAAGGACCGTAGCTGAGGGTCGGGAATATAGGGACATAACTTTAGAGATATAGGCCAAGTTGTTCTAGGGACAGCTGCAGGAACCTCCAGCTGATCCTATCGAAGGCCTTTTCAGCGTCGAAGGATAGAAGGCAAGCTTTCAGGCCTTTACGCTGTATCAGAGATATAAGGTGTATCGTTTTGGTGGTGTTGTCCCTTGCTTCTCTACCAGGGACAAACCCCACTTGGTCATTATGGATAACTTTAGGTAATAGAGGGGACAAACGGGTGGCTAGGACTTTTGCGAATAACTTAATGTCTATGTTGAGTAAGGAGATGGGTCGATAGCTGCTACATTGGGATGGGTCCTTGCCTGGCTTAGGTATAATGGAGATGTTGGCTGATAAAGATTCTTTGGAGGGGAGGTTGGAGCTTTCTACCGAATTAAAGGCCTTCGTCAGGAGTGGTGCAAGTTGGGGGGCAAAGGTTTTGTAGAATCGGGGTGTAAATCCATCAGGACCTGGGCATTTGCCTACTTTAAGAGCTTTGATGGCCTGTAAGAATTCAGAGGTAGTCAGGGGTTCATCGAGGGTTGTCGCGTCTGGCACGTCAATAGTAGGCAGGGCTGTCTCTAGAATGTAATCTAGTATGGGGTTGCTGGAGGGGGGAGACATGAACGTCAGGGGCTGCGCGCGGAAGATTATATAGCTGTGAGTAATATTGCCTAAAGGATGCAGATATCCCAGAGGTATTAAATGTTTTCCTTTGGTCGGGTTGGACAATAAAGGGGATAGAATGCCGTGGGGGTCTGGGGTGGATGATCCTCGCCAGGTGTTTACCACATTTATTTGCTAATAAGTAAAAGTGGATTTGTGCTTTATCCCTGGCGATTAGGGAGTGCGCATCGAGGAGCTGGAGTAAATCTCTGTGGGCGTTAGAGAGCTGGACGAAGATAGCAGGGTCCAGCTCTCATTTGTGGAGGGGTTCGAGTTCAGCTATTGTAGTGAGGAGTTTGCGTATGTCATGAGCTCTGGCTTTCTTAAGGCGAGAGCCATGCTGTATAAGGGTACCCCGTATCACACATTTGAGTGTGTCCCATTAGTTCAGGGGGGAGGTCGTGTCTGAGGAGTGGTCTCCCATGAAGTCTTTTATGGCTTTAGAGACGTCTGCGACGCACACAATGTCCCGTAGGAGATTGTCATTAAGTCTCCAATTCGCTCCCTGGCGAATCGCGGGGGGGGGGGCGAACCAGAGTCAGATAGACAGGGGCATGATCCGACCAGAGTATGTTACCAATCGATGTTTGGAGAGGCGTGTCCAAAAGTTATTGGGAGATGAGAAAATGATCTAATCTACTGTAGGAGTTGTGTGCTACAGAGAAATAACTGTAATCCCTATCTGTGGGATGCTGGACCCGCCAGGCATTCACCAGATGGGAGGAGTGTAAAAGTGATTTGATACGTGTCAAAGTGGAGTAAGGAACAGAAGACTTACCCGAAGATGTGTCTGCGGACGGGGATAGAACAATATTGAGATCGCCGCCAATGACGAATGATGGCCCTCCAAAGGAGGATAGTCTGGTGAGGACCGAAGAGAGGAACCGGGCCTGGCCCACGTTAGGCACATAGATGTTAGCCACTGTGAAAAGAAAATCGTTTAGTTTCAGTTTCAGAAATATGTAACGCCCTGAATCATCTATGAGGGGATCCAGAACCTCCGGGTTGAAAGATTTATGAAAGGCAACAGTTACCCCCTTGGATTTGACCTGAGGATTAACACTGTGAAACCATTGTGAGTAATAACTATTGCGCAGGACTGGTATCGCCCCTGCGCGAAAGTGCGTTTCTTGGAGGAGCAGGATTTTAGTACGCTTTTTATGAAAATGGTAAAGTGTCTGGCTCCGCTTCTCAGGCGTGTTAAAACCTCTACAGTTAAAGGATGCGAAGGTTATTGGACAATCACTAGCCATGGAAAATCAGAGGGGCTAGGCACAGTATCAGTTTAGCTGGTGGCATTGTGGGCGAGTCCTTTTGAGACAGGGAACGGAGATATCGTCTAGTCTTAGGGGGGCGGGGGAGGGGGGAAACAGGTGAAGAGAAGAGATAGAGAAGAAAAAAGAAAAAAGAGAGAAAAAAGACAGTACAGTAACCTTGTTTAGGTAATACCAGTAATCATAATCGTGGCCACTTTCTCCCACTATATCAAACAGGAATGTAATTAACATATAATGCGTAGGTGTCGGGCCCAACAGGTCAGACAAGAAAAAGGAGTAACCATAACAAAAAAGCCACTAGGTGGCTCCAAAAGGCAAGTAGGAAGGGAAAAAAAGGCCTTTTATAAAGGCACATATCAGTGCACTCCATCGGGCCACTGAGGAGCGAAAATAAAAACAAAAACCCGTAAGGGGGGGGGGGGGGGTGCAAGGCGGGACCACAGAGCAGGGCAGCTCCCTGCACCCTGGCTCCACGTGTAGAGCAAAATCAGTTGCGACCTAATGAGCAAACCATATAACGTAATGATTAGAGTTATCTTAACGGTCATCAAAAATGCGTTTGTAAACCGGCATAACATATATTATCTATGCGTTATAGGGGACATAAATATGCAATAGGCCCTATGTAAGGATCAGACTAAACATCGTAATAACTGTAAAGTCTCGGTAAGGGCAACACAGAGAGGGCTGTTGCAGGTAGGGGAGTGCAAGAACAAGTCCTGGAACCTGTGCATTGGGGACTGAAAAAGTTATGATGGGACACTCCACCTGTAGGAATAAGGAAGAGGGGACATAGCAACATGAGGCATACAATATATAAAAAATCTGCAAGAAAGGAGATTATTTACTGAGTGAACTATCTGACCCACATGGGTCTAGGCACACCATAGGGGGGGGGACCCCGGTGGTGGAAAGAAAAAAGAGGATGATAGGCCCGGGATGGCCCACTGGATCAGTTCAATCATTGGGGTCCTGATGCTGTGGAGATCGAGGGGTGCGCTTGCGTCCTTGCTTCTGCCATTGCGGGTGTAGGGTAAACCTGGGGTGGTCGGTGCAAATGGCCAATCAGGTAATGCGACTTGAGGGAGTTCAAGTGTGCTGAGAAATGCAGGCAGGTCCCCCATCGTACGGAATATGGCGGTTTTACCCTCATGGTGAACTCGAAGGTGGAATGGGAATCGACATTGGTACTTGATCTGCTTCGATTGTAGGAGTTGCGTGAGGGGCCTCAGAGCTTTCCGCATCACCAGTGTTTGGCGGGAGAGATCAGGAAGGAGCATGACGGGTGTTTAGTTGAAGAGGATCGAATGCTGTGTGCTGGCGGCCCTCATAATGTTCTCCTTTACCTTGTAGAAATGGACTCGGCACAAGGTGTCGCGTACAAAGGAGGGATTAGGGGTGCGGGGGCCCGAGGTACGGTGCACGCGGTCCAGTTCGATTGGGTCATCTTTTGGGTGTTGGAGTATTTGGTTAAAGATAGCCGTCACAGCTGCAGGTAAATTCTTGGGGTCAACCGACTCGAGTATCCCCCGTATGCGTATGTTGTTGTGGCGACTGCGATTTTCGAGGTCGTCCTGCTGATATGAGAGTTGCTGGAGCATGACTGTGTGGGTATTGAGGATCTTATCATGTGACTGTACAGTGTCCCGCAGGCCATCTACTGTGCTTTCCACATCTTCAAAGCGTGCCCCCACATCTTTTTTCAAGTCAGAGATCTCTTTCCTATATGTTTTCTCAATCCTATGCACACAGTGTTCAAAGTCAGCTTTAGTGGGCAGGGATCTCATGTAGCTGTGCAGCGATCTGATCTGTGCTTCCATATCCCACCCTTCCCCTGATCCTAGGTAGACATTAGACCGGCTTCTTGTAAGCCTGGGGGAGAAGTCAGTGTCCTCAGGGAGTGAGAGCTGGCCGTTTGAGCTCACCTGGGAATGCAGGGCCGATTCAGAGCGCGCTGGAGATGGTGGGGCTGGCGCCATCTTGGATTCAGGCCGGCGCTGTGATGACGATCTGCCATGGCCGAAATAATCGTCCAGATCACCCCCTGGACGATGTCCGCTGCTGCCCTTAGGTGCCTTTGGCTTGTCCTTCCCCATGGGGCTGTTTTGGGCCGGTTTACTCGCCGTTATGAGGTCCGTGGAGCCGAGGGAGCCGAGGGAGCCGGGGGCTGAGTGCAGGCACGTCTCACCTCTCCATGCGTCAGGCCACGCCCCCAGGGCAGAAGATTTAATAGATGGAAAGATGAAAAAAATGACTGAAGTTCCGCTTTAAAGTGTCACTAAATTGCAAAAAAAGACATCACACATAATTCCTTCTTTTGTAGTCAGCTTTGTCCCTTCTAATGGCAGCATTACATAGTACATCACCAACAATTTTACATTTCAAATCTCCCTGGAAGACTTGAGGAACAGCAGGCAGCCTATTGCAGTAGGATTCTATGCTTTTTGCTGCTGCCTGATCTCCCCCAGGGTAATACAGTTTCCCTCTCCATTTACTGTTGCCTGACCCTCCCTTTTGCCATGGAAGGTTGTGAATGTAAACCCAAAAAACATTTTTTTTTTTTTGATGTCATAATGTAGAGAATAAGATTTCCTTTCATTTGAGCCCAGTCTTGCCACACAAGAGGAGCCCTAAGAAATCCTCTTTTATTGTTCAGTTAGAAAGATCTTGACAAAGTGCTAAAAACTTTGTCAAAAACGCCCCCTTGCTGTAAGCGACAGGTGATTTACATATCTCATGCACTAGCCTGAGAGAGGCACATCCTGTGTAATTATAAGGCCTCATGCACACGAGACGCTGTTAAACGCGCGTTCAGAGGCAGTTGGACACTTTTTTCAACTGCACCTGAACGCATGCAATGTTATCCTATGTGTCCATGTACACAGTCTCGTTTTTTCCCGTTTTTATGCAGTTGCGTTTAACCTCGTTTTTCCAGAAGCAAAAAAATGTTCAGACACTTTGCTTTTCCACGTTTCAGACACAAAACGCAGCTAAACACGGCTAAACGCAGGCACCTGCGTTTAGCCGCGTTTGAGTTTATAAGCCTTTTTAAATGAACCCAATTTTTTGGACCAGAAAACTCAGATATATGATGGTAAACCATAAAAAATACTAGAAAATTTGGTTTAAAATGTCGTACTTAGTTTAGATAGTTCATAGGGCATATATAGTCACTGATGCATACATGATTGTGAAATGCATACATGTTTGTAAAATATCCAACGGACATTCGCTGTGCCATCAACGGATGGGTCCAATATCGACAAGCTCTGATTCTGGACCTCTCATGCAAATTTGCGACGACGTTGCTGCCTCATCAAGAGCAACATCAGGAGCATTTCCTGACATATATTCAATATGGGATCCATTTCCAAAAAAAAAAAAACACATAAAGAGAGGCAAATGCAAGTGTACAACTGCTCACTCTGCTGCTGCTGCTCACTCTGATCAAAATGGCAGAAATAGTTAATAATATATGCTTTCTGAGCTTGGGGAGGGTCTATATGATGTTATCTTTACAAATGCTTATAGATGCAAACGCGGCTAAACGCGGCTAAACGCGGCTAAACGCGGCATGAAAACACAGCAAAACGCGCGTTTTTAAATGCAGGTTTCTGCTTTTTAAAACATGCGCTCAGCAGAGTTTGCATCTGCGTCTCGTGTGCATGGGGCCTTAAAAGTGTATTCTCAAGTGAACAGCAAGAAGAATATAGGGGAGATGTATGTAGTCAGAGCTGGGCAGAGTAGAACATGCAGTGATCTGATGATTGTTATAGTGCAGTGTGTGTTTCTGAGGATACATTGATCCCAGGATTTGTTATGTGGGGGAGGGGTGGATTTCACACTTTTTATAATTACACAGGATGTGCCTTTCTTAGGCTAGTGCATGAGATATGTAAATCACCTGTCACTCACAGCAAGGGGGCATTTTTGACAAAGTTTTTAGCACTTTGTCAAGATCTTTCAAACTGAACAATAAAAGAGGAATTCTCAGGGCTGGGGTAAATCTGTGTGGCAAGACTGGGCTCAAATGAAAGGAAATTGTATTCTGTACATTATGACATAAAAAAAAGAATATATTTTTTGGGGTTTACATCCACTTTAAATTTTCTCATAGGGACAAAGGCCTAGGACTTCCTATCTGTGAAGGTAGTACCCGGTTTGCATTACTGTCCCTGCCTGTTGTCATGGACAGGGGTCTATACCTATAGGAAGAGAGACAGTCCTGGAGATGCAGGAGTGTACCTGAGGCAGCATGAAGACACAGGTGTCATGAAATCGCACTGTAGTCATAAGTTGCCACGGGATGCCCTGGGGTCACTGCGTGACACAGGCTAGCAAGGTTAAGCCCACCTTACAAGAGATGAAGCGCACATGCTGGAGGTTTAAAAAAATAATTAAGATAACACAGAGGATACATTTTTATTTGGCAAACATTGTCTAAAATGTATAGAGACAAAGGGTACAGGCAGGTGTTTTAGTACAAGAATCAAGAGACCACAGAGGATACATTCAAGTAAAATTGGTTAGCAGAAGATCAACTTTAAATAGCAATCTTAGGTCTAACTTTACTAGAGACAAAGAGTGCAGGTAAAGTTTTTACTACAAGAGTTAAGAGACTGCAAATGACACAGCAGTGTAAAATTGGCCAACTGTGGGGCAGTGTTAAATAGCAATTTTAGGCCCAAAATGAATAGAAACAAAGAGCACAGGTAAGGATTTACTACACTATGTAAAGTACCTCAGATGACACAACCATGTAGAACTGGCCAGTAGCTGGGCAGTTTTTTGAATTGCACTTGGTGCAGACATTTTTGCACAGACTACTCGCATGAATCCACACACAAATCAAAATGGATAAAAACTTGCAACAAGCTATTTCAAAATGGGTTTTACTGAAAGAAGAGTGATGACTAGGGCAGCACTGAACCTGGCAGACAGCAGAGAAAGGTTATCAGGATGAGGGTAGTGCACAGTTCCAGCAATAGATAATAAGAGCCCATGAACTAAATGTCAAAGTGAGTGCATACCACAAACTTGACCCCCCACAAACACACACAAAACATCCCATCAGCAGATTGCACAGTTCCCTGACAACCTGCTATGTGTGTCTGCTGTTCAGTCTAACCTGGTGATCACATAAGACTTCTGTGCATTTTCAATGCAGTTGTGTGCTGCTCAACAATTTCCTCTCCTCACTCCTGCTCCAGACAGAGCTCTTGTCTGCAATTTTGGTTCCACTGCAGAGATAATAATACATTTTATTTATAGGTGCCTTTTAGAACACCCAAGGTTACCTTACAAGAATAAAGTTGCAGGCTTGAGCTTGCAAAGACCACCAGCACCAGCAGCATATACAGCAAGATCCTTCATGACTTCACGATCTGCACTGTCGTGCCCTCCCACTGGTCCCCAGAATGGGGGCAAAGCCATAAAGTTTTTTCAGCTCTCTGCTCTGTACTAGTAGGGAAGCTGAAGCCTGATGTGTATCACTTTGCCTTGACTGTCAGGCATTCAGGGTAGCCAGAGCTAGCCAGAAGGACCACTGCATCTCCACCCACACTAAAATGGCTGTCAGGAGTGCAAAAGACAACAGCCTCTATCTGCTTCACCAGCTAAAGTCTAGCTGCCAGAATGGGACAGGAAACCAGGGCCAGCAGTAGGAAGACTGCAGCCCGGTGGTTGAGAATCACTAACTTAGGTACATACTGTTCCTGTACTTATTTTTTTTTTTTCTTTCAAACAATGCAAAAGGTGGAAAAGACCCCACTTATTAGAAAAAAACAGGTAAGGTGTTGATGAGCTAGCACCAGTCCATTGTTGCACATGGACATTGGTCCTTAACCACTTTAACCGTGGAAGGATTTACCCCCTTAATGACCAGGCCATTTTTTGCGATACACAATGCCTTACTTTAACTGACAATTGTGGGACGCTGTACCCAAATAAAATTGATGTCCTTTTTTTCCCACAAATAGAACTTTCTTTTGGTTGTATTTGATCACCTCTGTAGTTTTTACTGTTTGCGCTATAAACAAAAAAGACAGACAGTTTTGAAAAAAAAACAAACAATATTTTTTACTATATACATAAAAAAGTGCAGCACTAATATGATACCTGTGGAACAAACCACGATAAAAGATAGAAAAATGCTCAATGCAATGACCTCCTATGTGTGAAAAACATATACCGGTATGTGTATACAAAAGTATCTATGCTCTATATCTGAAAAAATCAAACAGTACTCATGTAGTTTGTTTAAAAATCATGAGATAACTGACATTCAATTATGAAAACCATCATATGAAGCAAAATAATAAACGAGTATAAAGTCATAAGTGAATATTCAAAGTCCATCAACATAAGTGCATAGTGATATGGTGACTTGAAATATATGCTTTGTGCAGACACAATTTCCTAGTAGATGATCCACCACCAATAAGTACAAAGCTTACCGGAAAAGTTTAACCCAAATAGGCATACACCTAATGAGTCAGTAAAGTTTGTGGTGTAATACACCCAGGGGAACCATCATCGGCCCACACAGCATCAAATTGGGGATGTAGACTCCTATGGTCCTTTACAGCACTGCTTCCAGCGGGTACCCACCAAAAGGGATAATGGCCAGAGGATGAATCAGAAGGTCTCAACCAATTTTTTTATTTTTCAGCCACATAGTGTGATTCTATTTCAATGAAAATTATATTTATTGTATAAAAAAGGGAACACTCACATTTGTGAAGATAAAAAAGCACTTGTAATAAAAGATCATGACGCAGTGGCATCAGCAGAGCCCATCCCGAAAAGTTTAGTCTAATAAGACATCATCTGGGGTCCTTATTAGATGAAATCTCATGATTTTTAAACAAACTACATGAGTACTGTCTGATTTTTCAGATATAGAGCATAGATACTTTTGTATACACATATATGTTTTTCACACATAGGAGCATCTTTTATTGGCGCTGCACTTTTTTATGTATATAGTATTCTTACTTTGCAAACTGATCTTTTGCTGTGCTGGCTGCTATCACACATATCACACAATGCGCAATCCCTGCATCCAATTCGCAATAGCAGGAGATTTTGACCGCCTCTCTATGGAGCCGTTTCACATATCTCCGCAGTGGATCCAGTGCATTTTGCACAAAAACGCTTTGGTCCGTTTCAGGTCCGAATTCAGCCCAAATTTTGGGCTGAAATTGGACCTGAAACGGTGAACCAGCACGCACCGGACCCCTGCTGTGAGCCGCATGCGGCTCATATATGAACCAAGCCTGAAGAAAGGACATAAAGTACATTGTGGAACTAAGGGCTAAACTTTTTTTTTTCATTTTCAGTAGAGTAAGGGAGGGTCATAATACCTGTTATTTGCTGTCTGTGTCCCATGGGGGAGGTTTCTCTTCACTTCCTGTCCCATAGCAAAAACAGGAAGTGGGAGGAAATCCTTCTGAAGTAGATCCGTGATTTTCACCAGAGTCACTAGAACTAATGTCCCCATTGGAACATTTTCCCTCTGTTCTGGGTGCTTGAGACAACCCAAAAGTTGGGATTTTCTTTCACTTTCACTTTTAATAATGGTAATGGTAAACATTACAAATAGAGAACTAAAAATATGGAGAAAATACTGCGCCAAACCCAAATAATGTCTAGCAGCTGGCACAACAATCAGACTTAATTGTATAGAGCATGGAAAATAAATAGTGCAGCGCTTTTAAATCAAGTGTCCCTGTCTCACATGAGGTAACGCAGGGGAATGTGAACCCCGTGCGCAAAAATGTAAGATAGGCGTTTTTATAAAAACGCCTATCTTACATTTTTGCGCGCAGGTTCACATTTGCGCGCAGGTTACCTCATGTGAGACAGGGACACTTGATTTAAAAGTGCTGCACTATTTATTTTCCATTACAAATAAAGAGGATGAATCTCCCTAACTGGGGCACAAACATCAAAAAAAAAAAAAAAGAAACTGACAGATGTTCTAATCCCTCTACACTTTATCCCCCCCAAAAAGTTTTACCGTTAGTTGTACATTAACTAGATAGTGAGAGGCCAGAGGTCTCTGAAAAAGAATGGCTAGAGATTTGCCCCTTGATGGTATTTAGAACCAGATGTTGGTTCATACTAGACTGGAGAAACAATAAAATATGACACATGGAGTGCTTTCTAGCCTCCTCGCCTCGTACCAAGCAATATAGGTTTCCAAATGAAAAAATAAAAATAAAATAAGTCTTGCTTTTGGTTGTACTTTAACTAGAGAGTGAGTGGCCAGAGGTCTCCAAAAAAAATGTCTAAGGCTGAGATTTGTCCCTTAATGGTACTTAGAGCCAGATAGTGGTCTAGACTGGACTGGAGAAATTATAGAATACAACCCATCAAGTACTTTCCTGCATCCTCGCCTCGCACCAAGCAAAATACTAGATGTTTCCAGCTGTGATGGTAGACTTTGCGAGAAGTTAGTTTCCTAGCCTTTAAGATGGTAGGGATGATGGAATCTGACCCTCTGGCCTGGGGCTTCAAGAGCCATGCCGCTAAAGCCACCAACCAAGAAGCAGAATTGCGTATTGGCCCTTGAGACAGGAGGTCTGGACAATCTAAAAGGGCCCACTGCGCATTTGTCGGGAGTCTGAGTATATCTAAATGCTATGATCTCCTGGGTCAGTTCAAAGCAATGAGAATCATTGGAATGTGCTCTATCTCAAATCTGCCAAGTAGGCAAGGAGAATCTGGAGGGGTGGAAAAGCATAGATCAGGTTGAACTGATTCCATTGAGTCACCAGAGTATTTACTGCAAAAATCAAGGTTCTTGGACTTGGTGACAAACTTGTCCAGTTTGTTATTAAATATAGATACCAGGAAATCCACATTGGACATTCCCCATGTTTTGGCAAACAACCTTAAAAAATCTCTTGATGGATGGCCCATGCCTCAGGATACAGACATTGATGACTGAGAAATTTCACCTGCCGATTTTCCATTTCTGGGATGTGAACAGTGGACAGGACCAGGATGAGAAGCTCTGCTTAAGAGAGGATCAAGGCCGCTTCTTTTAGCGTGGCGTTAGGCTAGCAATAGTCCCTCTTTATTGATTAAAGTGTTTTATCCTACAGGAGCACAGCATTGAAGGGTACTTTAAATCACCCTTCCAAAATGTTGATGGGAAGGCAAACTTCCTCTGAAACCAACATGCTCTGCACCAAAAGCATGTCTAGGACTGCACTATAGCTCAACAGACTGGAATGTGTTCTGATTACCTTCCATGACTAGGGAGGACTTCTTTAATTCTGAAATTGGAAATTCACCACGCTAAATGAGAATCTGGCCCATGGGGTCCAACACAAAAGATATTCAAACAACTGAGTTTGTGTCATGCTGCCAGAATGTTGAGTTGCAATGATCTGGAGTGAATTTGGATCTTCATGGACAGTAAAGACCTCTTCAGCAGAAAATCATCCTACAACATAAAACCTGCAAGCATGGGGCAGAGCCAATGCAAGCACCTTGATGAAAACTTGAGGGTTGATGGACAGACCAAACTGATACTGGTGGTCACCCACCACAAACTGCAGATAGCATTGGTGTTTTGCAGAAGAATGAGAATGTGCAGATAAGCAACCCTTGATGTCTGTGAAAGCCAGAATATTCCCCAGAGGCATTAAGTGAAGCTGCAGAACCAATTTAAAGATCTTCAGTTCCAGAATGCGTTGGACTCCATTTAGCTCTGGAAAAAAAGTGTAAAAAACATGAAAAAATTTCTGTTTTGGTACCAGGGGGATGACATTGTGGGACAGGAGCTGCTGCAAAGCAGTCATGAGACCAACCTGTCAAGACTGGGAGTCTGGCATGTCTGAGAGCATGAAACAGGGAAGAGGCAGAGTGTGAAACTCCAACTTGTAGCCCTGGGAAAAGACACTCTGAACCCACATGTATGAGATGTGTGGGGACCAGAAAGCCTAGAAGACCAACATACGCCCCCCCCTCCCACTATGAGAAGTAGGGGCATCCCATCACTTTGAAGAGGCTATGACAGCAGACTTGGCTGGCTTGGAAGACCATGTCTTTTACAAACAAAAGGTTCCTGTCTTAGAAATGGCATTGGAAGACTGAGAGGGACAAAAATAACGCTTCCTAACCTCAGGAATAGACATACCGGTAGAGTTTTACGTGATTTTCATCTAGGGGAAGAGAGTACTCCCTGTGATCTCTTTGATGATAACTTATCCAAAGAGGGATCAAACAGGCATAAAAGGTCCACTTGATGGTGGTGGATCCAGCTGCGGGTTTAGGGTCCTGGGTAAAACTGGGTAGATCCCAACATTAACTCCTGCTGTCGGCTGAATCTGGGTCACAGGAATGCAGAACTAACTGCATTTCTGTAACCCGCAGAAGTAGAGCCAAAAGAGCTTTGGCCCCACTTCTCCTTTAACCGCTTCATTACCGGGCCATTTTTTACCCTTCCTTACCAGAGCACTTTTTGCGATTCGGCACTGCATCGCTTTAACTAACAATTGCGCGGTCGTGCGACGTTACACCCAAACAAAATTGACGTCCTTTTTTTCCCACAAATAGAGCTTTCTTTTGGTGGTATTTGATCACCTCTGCGGTTTTTATTTTTTTGCGCTATAAACAAAAGAAGAGCCACAATTTGGAAAAAAACACAATATTTTTTACTTTTTGCTATAATAAATATCCCATTTTTTTAAAAAAAAAAAAAAAAGATTTTTTTTTTTTTTTTTCCTCAGTTTAGGCCGATACGTATTCTTCTACATATTTTTGGTAAAAAAAATCGCAATAAGCGTATATTGATCGGTTTGCGCAAAAGTTATAGCATCTAGAAAATAGGGGATAGATTTATTGAATTTTTTTTTTTTTTACTAGTAATGGCGGTGATCTGCGATTTTTTTTCGTGACTGCGACATTGCGGCGGACACTTCGGACACTTTTGACACATTTTTGGAACCATTCACATTTACACAGCGATCGTTGCTATAAAATTGCATTGATTACTGTGTAAATGTGACTGGCAGGGAAGGGGTTAACACTAGGGGGCGCTGTAGGGGTTAATGTGTTCCCTAATAGAAGTGATTCTAACTGTGGGGGGAGGGGACTCAAGGGGAGAAGACCGATCATGTGTTCCTCCGTACTGGGATCACATGATCGGTCTCCTCTCCGCTGATAGGACGTGGAGCTGTGTGTTCACACACACAGCTCCACGGTCCCGCCCGGTCCCGTTGTTTTAACGGGCAATCGCGGGTGCCCGGCGGACATCGCGGCCGCCGGGCACTCGCACCGGGTCCCGAGCGATTCCCCAGGCGGCCGGGAATCCGAGGACGTCATATGACGCCCACCCAGGATGGTAGATCCACCTTGTGGGCGTCATATGACAGCGGGCAGTGTGGAAGTGGTTAAAAGACCAATGCCTACAAGCTCTACACCAGGGATATGCAATTAGCAGACCTCCAGCTGTTGTGGAACAAGTCCCACGAGGCATAGCAATATTTTGACAGCCACAAGCATGACACCCAGGGGCAGAGGCATGATGGGACTTGTAGTTTTGCAACAGCTGGAGGTCTGCTAATTGCATATCCCTGCTCTACATTATGCTTTTCGCTAACACAGCTAGGCACATTGTCAATAATGCTTTTGGGAGTCCAGCCTTTATAGTGAGGAGGCTGGCTTAGCTAATAACCCCTAACTGGCCCTCCTAAGCCATTTGTCCAAGGTTCAAGTGCATTACTTTCACTTAATATCTGTTTATTCATTTTTTCAAAAATTCCAAAAAGATAAAACAACAAAACAAAAATTGGAAAAGGGAGAACAAATACAATCCGCCTAAATTCATAACAAAAACAGAGATATTTATAATGCCTCTTAGGAAGTGCATCACTGGTAAATGGTTTCTGTTGCAGGGAAATCATGCATTTGTTTGCCAGGTCCACAAACGGCGAATGGGCTGTGTTTTCCTTGACCCTTGACTCAAACCTGAATTTCATTCCTATTTGCAAATATTTTTTCAACTTTAAAAATGTATGGGTAGCAAAAATCCTTCATTTTTCAAAGGATTCTGTTTATCCTTTTATCTAAATCGGAAAATCTATATTCACTTTGACTTGGCTTAAGCCTTGGCGTTCTTAATTCCCCTGGCTGATATGTTGTCAAATTCACCAATCTGCATTTGTTTACTCTTGAACACAGAGCAATTACTGATATAATGATAACAGCTGCCAACCTAATTTTGTAGTGTAATGACATTCAT
Organism: Lithobates sylvaticus; assembly: GCA_028564925.1. NCBI lineage: Eukaryota > Metazoa > Chordata > Amphibia > Anura > Ranidae > Lithobates > Lithobates sylvaticus. Next base: position 402,476,962 of record CM053026.1, read on the forward strand.
GTAAGAGAGATGCATGATTTCTTACTAATAAATGACATGTTTAGGAAGAATATATGAAACTGAATGCTAAAAGGGTGAATGTTTGCACAAAGTGGCCTTGCCAGTGAGGAATAAAACAGGGTCACGGATGATGCGTCAGTGCTCTAGAATTCTCCTCCCACCTATTATTTCTGGTCTTGACACACTGGCTTTTAGAAATTGTGAAAATGGCACCCAGTCATCAGAAAAATAGAATCATTATACCCATAGAAAGTGGCCCTAAACTTGCTGTTTGTGAGGCTACGTACAGTGCCTTGAAAAAGTATTCATACCCCTTGAAATTTTCCACATTTTGCCATGTTACAACCAAAAAAGTAAATGTATTTTATTGGGAGTGGAAGGAAAATTATAAATTATTTCATAATTCTTTACAAATAAATATCTGAAAAGTGTGGTGTGCATTTGTATTCAGCCCCCCCCCTTTCGCTGCAATTACAGCTGCAAGTCTATGTGGGTATGTCTCTACCAGCTTTGCACATCTAGAAATAGACATGTTTGCTAATTTTTCTTTGCAAAATAGCTCAAGCTCTATCAGATTGTTGGAGAGCATCTGTGAAAAGGAATTTTCAAGTCTTGCCACAGATTTTCAACTTGATTTAGGTCTGGTCTTTGACTGGGCTATTCTAACACATGAATATGCTTTGATCTAAACCATTCCATTGTAGCTCTAGCTGTATATTTTTATTGTCATTGTCCTGCTGGAAGGTGAACCTCCGCCCCAGTCATGTCTTTTTCAGACTCTAACAGGTTTTCTTCTAAGATTGCCCTGTATTTGGCTCCATCCATCTTCCCATCAACTCTGACAAGAATTTCTTGTCCCTGCTGAAGAAAATGGTGTGTTCAGGGTGATGTGCAGTGTTAGTTTTCCACCACACATAGCATTTTGCTTTTAGGCCAAAAAGTAAAATATTGGTCGGTCAGTGAAGGTGAACACATGCGCTTGGGCTTCATGCGTCTCTCTGCGGATGAGAGTACCCTTAGGAGGAGGGAGAGATGGTGCCTTTATTGTGGCCAGGCAGGTCACTTTTTGAAGTCTTGTCCTACCCGTCCAGGGAATGCCCGAACCTTGAGGTCCTGTCATGACCTTAGGTGGCGTTGTTTTGTCCCCAGTTATCCAGAAGGAGAAACCCCTGGTTTTGGTTACCCTTTCTTGGGCTGAGTCGTCCATCGAGATACAGGCTCTTAGGGCTGCAGGCCTGTTCATTGATGCTGCCTTTGTATTGAAGTACTTAATTCCGCTGCAGCTGCGTGACATACCACTTGCCATTGATGCTCTTGACAGTAGACCTCTACAGCCTGCCCATGTGACTCATTACACTGTTCCATTGTCCATAGCCATAGGGGCTCTTCACCATGAGATAATCCAATTCCAAGTTATCTCCTCACCTAAGTTTCCGCTGGTTATTGGGTATCCTTGGGTACAGAGGCACAACCCCTCTTTTGATTGGCTCCGTGCTGAGGTTCTCTCGTGGTCACCGCAATGCAGTAAGACATGCTTCCAGAAGGTAGCCAAGGTCCTGTGCACCTCTTCACTCTGCTCCCTGCCGGAGGAGTACCGCGATTTTAGCGATGTCTTTGACAAAGGTCAAGCCGGTAGTTTGCTTCCACACCGGTCGTACGATTGCACAATTGACCTTCAACCTGGTGCCATACCCCCTCGTGGCCGGGTTTACCCTTTGCCGGTCTTGGAGGATAAGGCTATGGAGGAGTATGTTGCAGATGCACTTTCTCGATGTCTCATCTACAAATCCTTGTCTCCTGCTGGTGCTGGTTCCTTCTTTGTGAAGAAGAGTGGTGAATTGAGACCTTGTATTGATTATAGGGGTCTCAATCGTTTCACGATGAGTAGAATTATAGGGGTCTGATAATGTTGATATTTATATATATATATATATATATATATATATATATATATATATACAGGGCTTTTTTTCTCAAACAATAGGGACTGGAACTCAACCACGACCCCCCAAAACCTGTGGTCATATTTCACATACAGTAGAAGGGTCTTAAAGTGGCATTAAATATCGTATTGCATTACATACAGAGAGAGAGAGAGAGAGAGACTATCACTTTAGGAATTGGTAATGCACTTTTTTTACTTTCCCTAGGTGTTTTTTTTTTTTGTTTTGTTTCAATTTCTGGGAAATCAAAACTGTTGGATATGCGACAACACAAACTACTGATAGGAACCCAGAAAGCTGCCAGTCTGAACTGACCAGATACTGCTGAAATCTCTTTTTTTGTCAGTCACATGATGTACCCACCCACTTAACTGTCCCCTTGCTACTAAGAAGATATTAATGCTGATTGGACTAAACTATACGATCACACCTATAACACGCCTAGACCTTATGCATATTCATACATATATATTGTTAAACTTGATGTTTGTAAGTCAGAAACACTTTCACTTTTACTCGCTTATAGTAGCCGAGAACTGTGTTGTATTTCTCCACTGCAGTGTAGACATGTGCGATTAGTTTCGTACGAATCAAAAATTTGTACGAATTTCCAGATACGAATTTTTATGCATACGAATTCTGTACGAATTACGAAATTTAGTTTACAAATTTCGGATCCAAATTAACAGAAATGTGACTGGTGTTTTGTTCACCAATCACTCAGGAAGTCAGCACAGCACAGGGATGGTGGGAACCCCTCATTATGATAAATTCATCATAACGAACTTTCGTTATTTTAACGAAAATATAACAAAACTAAAGTTTAAAAACCCAGGAAGTCAGCACAGCATAGGGATGGTGGGAACCCCTCATAATAATAAATGCATCATAACGAACTTTCGATATTTTAACGAAAATATAACAAAACTAAAGTTTAAAACCCCAGGAAGTCAGCACAGCACAGGGATGGTGGGAACCCCTCATAATGATAAATGCATCATAATGAACTTTTGTTATTTTAGCGAAAAGTTTACGAACCTAACGAAAATTCGTATATCGTCCGAATTGAATTTCGTCCACGAATTACGAAATACAAATGTTTTTTTATACGAAGCGGAACGGAACAAAACTAAACAAATTTTTTGACGGCGCCCATGTCTACTGCAGTGAATAAATATGCACCTATCTGGATCTACTATGTCATCGGAATGTCTTGTTTTGGAGACTCCCTAACCTGATTTAACAACGATTAAGAATGCCTATCCGTTGATTACGGAGTTATTTGACCGCCTCAAGGGAGCACGGTTTTCACAAAGCTTGATTTGCGAGGGGCTTACAATCTTGTGAGGATTAAGGAGGGCGACGAGTGTGCGTTTAATACCAGAACAGGCCATTATGAGTACCACGTAATGCCTTTTGGCATGAATACCTCGTAATGCCCTTTGTAAAGCTCCGGCAGTTTTCCAGGAATTTATTAATGATGTCCTCCAAGATTTGTTGCAGTTATGCGTGGTGGTTTATCTCGATGATATCCTCATATTTTACAAGTCCCTGGAGAGCCACCATACAGATGTCTGTCGTGTGCTTCAGAAACTAAGAGTGAACAATCTCTATTGTAAATTGGAGAAGTGCGAATTCCATCGCGAACAGATTAAATTCCTGGGTTATGTCATTTCCACTGCTGGTTTTTTTTGATGGACCCAGAGAAACTTTCAGCAGTCCTACAGTGACCCCGACCTGTGGGTTTACGTCCTCTGCAGCATTTTCTTGGCTTTGACAACTATTATTGGAAGTTTATTCATAACTTCTCGTCTCTGGTCAAGCCCCTGACTGATATGACCAGAAAGGACGGTAACCCACAGAGTTGGTCTCCGGAGTCCATTAAGGCCTTTGAGAGTCTCACGGCTGCCTTTGTTTCTGCTCCTGTGTTGGCACATCCTGATCCTAAGTTACCTTTTATCCTTGAGGTTGATGCTTCTGAGACTGCAATTGGCACCCTTCTTTCTCAATGTCCTACCTCTGAGAGCACTATGTATCCTGGTGGCTACTTTTCCAAGACATTGTCACCTGCGGAGTGCAATTACGAGATTGGTGACAGAGAGCTGTTGGCGATCATTTTAGCCCTGAAAGAATGGAGACATCTCCTCGAAGGTACCACTATGCCGGTTCTCATTCTTACTGACCATGAGAATCTCACATTCCTGTCTGAGGCTAAACACCTCTCTCCCAGAAGGGCGGGATGGGCTCTTTTCTTGTCAAGTTTCAATTACATTGTCTCCTTCTTATCTGGTACTAAGAATGTAAGGCATGACGCTTTGTCACGACAATTTTCCTCCAATTCCATGATGGAGTTGGTTCCGGTTCCTGTGATTCCTCCTGATCATATTCTGGCTATGGTTCGCGCCAGTCTCACTTCTGCTTTGGGTGACAAAATTCTTGCTGCTCAGGTCCATGCTCCTCCTGAGAAACCTTGTAACCACTACTTTGTCCCAGAGAGTCTCCGTACTGCCATGTTCCAGACTTACCATTCTCCCAAGGCTGCTGGCCACCCTGGGAAGAATCAACTCTTTTGGGCCATTTCCTAACAATTCTGGTGGCCTAGTCTATGTGCTGATGTAACCACCTTCGTAGCTGCCTGTTCCGTGTATGCGCAGAGTAAGACTCCACGACACCTTCCAGTTGGCCTCCTAAAACCCATACCTAATGGAGAGAGGCCCTGGACCTATCTGTCTATGGATTTCATTGTGGAGTTACCCAACTCCCAGGGCAACACAGTTATCTTTATGGTGGTTGACCGGTTCTCGAAAATGTCTCATTGTATTCCACTTAAGAAGTTGCCCACTTCTAAGGAACTGGCTTCCATTTTTGCTCGGGAGATCTTTTGCTTACATGGGCTACCCAAGGTTATTGTCTCAGACAGGAGTAGTCAGTTTGTGTCCTGGTAGAGCTGCATGATTAATCGTTAAGAATCATTATCGCAATTTTTCCCCCGTTGCGATCTTGACAATGTATTTCCCGATTCTTTCTATGCAGAGAGTTGTCTCTGCTCTGCTAAAGCCAACAACCATCAAAACAAAGGGAAAAAAAACGGGCAGTCTGCCAAGAATCACAACATTCTTTAGCAGTGGAACTTAAGTATAAACATTGTAACTATTTGTCCTTAAGATCAAAGGAATACACTTTGGTGTGTAAATGAGGGAAGTTTAACCACTTAAACACTAAACCTTTTTTTGACATTTGTTGGTTATAAGTTAAAATCTTTTTTTTTTCTGTTAGAAAATTACCCCAAACATTATATATATTTTTTTTAGTAGAGACCCTAGAGAATAAAATGGGGGTTGACATTTTATGTCACACTGTATTTGCGCAGCAGCCGTTCAAATGCAATTTCTTGGGAAAAAATGACACTTTAATTAATAAAAAAAAAAACTAACCAGTAAAGTTAGTTAGCCCAATTTTTTTTGTATAATGTGACACAGTTTTGTGCACAGTTGGGAATTCAGCTTGCTTTCTCCTCTGTGTATCACCCGCAGTCTAATGGGGCAGCAGAATGAGCCAATCAGTCCTTGGAGCAATTCCTACATTGCTATATTTCTGACCATCATAACAACTGGTCAGACCTCTTACCGTGGGCGGTGTTTTCTCATAATAGTGCCTTGAATTCTGCTTCTCGATTGTCCCCGTTTATGGCAAACTATGGTTTCCAACCTTCCATGTTGCCTGACTCATTTGTTCCGCAGAGTATTCCTGCATTAGAGGAGCATCTCCGTGGTCTTCATTCCACTTGGGCACAAGTCCAGGAGGCTTTGAGACATGCTAATGACAGGTACAGACTACATGCTGACCGCAGACGCCTGCCTGCGCCTTCCTACCAGGTTGGGGACAGGGTCTGGCTGTCATCTCGCAACCTCAACTTTGTGTTCCCTCTCTGAAGTTAGCACCTCGGTTTATTGGGTCTTTCCGTATTCTTCGCAGGATTAACCCAGTGGCTTACGCGTTAGACCATCCTTCTAATTTGCGTATCTCAATGTATTTCATGTCTCCTTTGGTCTGCGACCGCTTTACCACCTCGGTGCCACGTCCTCAACGTGTACAGGTTGAGTACCATGAGGAATATGAAGTACAGTCCATTGTTGACTCCCATAGGTTCCGTGGGCGCATATAGTACCTGGTGCATTGGAAAGGGTACATTCCGGAGGACCGCTCTTGGGTCTTATCCTCTGACGTACATGCCCCTGTCCTTCTCTGTGATTTCCATAGACGTTTTCCCCTCAAGCCTGGTGGTCCTCCGAGGGGGGGGGGGGGTTATTGAGGAAGGGGTACTGTCAGGGCTGGACTCAGCCCTTCCTTTTCTGAGCTGGCTGTTCAGCTGTCGGCTAATTTCCAGCTCCTATTTCTCCACAGTGACTCACCTGTTGATCATATCCTGCTCTGACTCCTGCATTCTTAAGCCGTTCAGCCCAGATGATCTCTGCCTTGGCCTTGGTCCACATCACAAAGACTATCTCCTGCGTTCCTGTTAAAGACTTGCTTGGCTGACATTCCTCCTGGCTCCAGATCCTGCTTGCTGTTCCACTACGCTGATGAATGAATGAATGAATGAATGAATGAATAACTTGTATAGCGCTACAATGCGAACTGAATCGCCTCAAGGCGCTGTATTGACATTTGGTTGTCGAGCTTCTAGAAGAGGTGGGTCTTGAGTTTCTTCCTGAAGGCCTGATGGTTTTCTTCCATGCGAATGTCGGTTGGTAGAGCGTTCCATAGCCGTGGACCTTGGACAGCGAATCTCCGTTCCCCCTTTGATTTGTAGCGGGATTTGGGAATGAGGAGAAGATTTTGATTAGCCGATCGAAGACTGCGATTCGGTATGTAGTGTTTTATTTTCTCGCGAAGGTATTGCGGGGCGTTTCCATGTGCGCATTTGTGGGTGAGGCAGAGGGTCTTGAATGCGACCCGACTCCTTACATTTAGCCAATGTAGGTTCCTCAGGGAAGGGGAGATGGATTCCCAGGGTTTTTTTCCTGTTATCAGCCTTGCCGCTGTGTTTTGGATAAGTTGTAAGCGCGCAAGTTGATATTGGGGTAACCCTATGTAGAGGGAGTTAGCATAGTCGAGTCGAGAATTGATGATCGTTCCAACTACCACTGCTTTGTCCTCTTTTGGAATGAAGGGGAGGAGTCTGCGTAGCAGGCGGAGCAGATGGTGAGAACCACTGACCACTGCTCCTATTTGGGCATCCATTGACATTTCTGAGTCAAAAATGACTCCGAGACTCTTAGCCTTGGTCCTTGGGGCGATGGTCTGTCCAAAGATGGTAGGAGGTGTCCAAGGGATCTTGGTTCGGGGGTTATGATTTGCATGTAGAATAAGAAGTTCTGTTTTTGATTCATTAAGTTTGAGGGAGCTGGCAGTCATCCAGTCGTCTATCATAGTGAGGCATTTTCCTAATTGCTGATGATGGTCTTTTTGTCCGGTGATACGAAAATATAATTGAGTGTCGTCGGCGTATGAGTGGAAGCAGAGGTCTGATCTTCTGATGATTTTGAGGAGTGGGCGAATGTATATATTGAAGAGGACTGGCGACAAGGGTGATCCTTGAGGGACTCCACAGGAGATTGCCCGGGTTTCAGAGGTGAAACCTCCTAGTTTCACTGTCTGAGAGCGATTTCCTAGGAAGGATGCAAACCATTGCAGATCTGAGCCAGTGACTCCTGCTACTTCTGTGAGGCGGATGAGTAGAGTATTGTGGTCCACAGTATCAAACGCTGCACTGAGGTCCAATAGTACCAGGAGACATGAATCTCCGTCATCCGCTGCTTCGAGGGCATCGTCCCATATCTTCAGGAGTGCGGTTTCTGTCCCATGGCCTGGGCGGAATCCTGATTGTAACGGGTCCAGGAGTGTGTGTGTGTCCAGGTGGCGTTGTATCTGTTGTACTACCGCTTTCTCCATAATCTTGGAGATGTTGTTCAAGCTTGTAATCGGTCTGCGATGGTTGGGGTCCCGTGGGTCGAGGTTGGGTTTCTTTAGCAGGGGTTTGATGATGCCTTGTTTGAGGGTGCCTGGAACAATCCCTTCTTTGAACGATTGATTTATGAGGTGCGTTATGGTGGGAGCCAGGATGTCGGAGCATTCTTTCAGGAGTTTTGTGGGGATGATGTCAATGGAGGATGTGCTGTCTCTGAGATTTTTGATGATGTTTTTAGTAGTATCCGTGGTAATTGGGATCAGAGAAAACTTTGGTGGTTGTGGGATGTTTGTGTCGATATCGACTTTTTGCTCTGACTGCCTGCCGTCGGATGTCTTTTTCTGACCAATTGTTTTCCTGATGTTGTCGATTTTATTGATGAAAAAATCAGATAATTCATTGCAGAAATCTTGGGTTTCATTAGCGGGGGGCTCTAAGCATGCCGGGTTCATCGACTGAGCGACTATTTTAAAAAGTTCCCGGGGGCGATTTAAGGCCGCTGAGATGGTATTTGAGAAATGGTCTTTTTTTGCTTTGAAGATTGCCTTCTGATAATTCTGTGTGAGTCCTTTGTATTTTGTGTGATTTCCATTGGTGGGATTTATTCTCCATGCTCTTTCGGCTCTTCTGCGTTCTTGCTTGAGTAGCGTGAGCGAGCTATTGAACCATCCTGCGTTTTTCCTCTTGATGAGAGTTCTGCGTTTTGGAGCCACTGAGTCTGCTGATTGTAGTAATGCATTGTTTAGGGAGCTGAGAGTTTGCTCCGATGAGTGGGTTAAATTCAGAGTTGCTATTTTGTTTGATAAGATGGTTTTGAAGGAGTCGGAGTGCAGTTTTTTCTGCGATCTGGTCCAATGAGTTGTTGTTGCAGGTTTCTGTTTTTGGCGGGTGGTGTTGGTGAAGATTTTGAATTTGATGGCGTGGTGGTCCGTCCATGGTAGTGGTATGTTGTCTACTGTGTTGATGTCCAGATTTTGGTTGAAGATGAGGTCCAGAGTATGTCCTGACCCGTGTGTGGGGGTCTTTATCAGTTGCTGGAGACCCAGTTCTTCCAGTTGGCTGATGCAGGCGGTCGCGATCGGGTCTTGGGTAGAGTTTGCCCAGAGGTTGAAGTCTCCAAGTACCAGCAGGTTTTTGGATTTCAGTGTGTGTATTGAGATAAACTCTGTGAGGGGTGTAAGCAGATTGGTCTTAGGTCCTGGTGGTCTGTAGCAAAGTAGAATGTGGGTGGTTTCATGGGGTGTTGATTGAAGATGTAGCGTCAGTGTCTCCATAAAAGGCACTGGGTTCTGTAAGATTGGTTTGGTGAGTGCCAAGTGCGATTTAAAAATCACTGCTAGGCCTCCTCCTTTTTTTCCTATCCGATGTTCCGTTAGGATCCTGTAGTTCTCCGGCACCAATTCGGTGAGGATGGTGTTGCAGTCGGGTGTTAGCCAGCTTTCCGTAATGAAGAGGCAGTCTATATTGTTTTGGGTGATGAAGTCGTGTACTTCTAGTCTGTGTTTGGCTGCAGATCTGGTGTTGATCATGGCGCATGCTAATTGTTGTGGTTGGGTAGGTATCTTCCTGTTTTTGCAGGTTGATTGTAGGTCAGTCTTTAATAGATGTTCTTTTCGTAGAATTTTTTGAATGGGAGCTGGCAATGTTGCGGTGGTATTTCTTAGTCTGTGGAGGACTTCAGCTGAATATTTAAGGTAGCACATGGCCAGAGGATGAAGTTGATGGTCCGGGATGACTGAGCTGATGATCCGGATCCGGGTTTGTCTTGTTATCAGTCTAAGTATCAGACTTGCCGCCGCGTAGACTAAAGCCAGCAAGTTGATCGTGTGGTGCCCTATGTGTGAGGATGCTGATCCTGATCCGGGTTTGTCCAGTTATAAGTCTAGGTATCAGACTTGCCGCCGCGTAGACTAAAGCCAGCAAGTTGATCGTGTGCCCTGTGTGTGAGGACTTGGTTTGGTTTAGTAGTAGTTTCCTGGCTGTTCCGGCTGCCTCTGCTTGTCGCAAGGAATCCTGGACCAGAAGAATGCTGCAGGTGACAGCTGCGGTGTGTTGCTTAATTGAAGCGAGTAGTTCCTGTAGGGGAGATGGGGGCCTGTTGAACCTACCGCCCTCTCGTTGATCCAGAGGAAGGCGAAAAAACCCCTAACTGTGCTGGCCAATTGCTCAGTGGGGGGAAAAAATTCCTTCCTGACCCCGAGAGGCGGTCGGACAAAGTGCCCTGGATCAACTACTGGTGGGGGGGGGAAGGGGGGGATCCCGAGAGCTTACCTGTTTGGAGATAGTCCCTGAAGCGCTTGCTGTGTTGCCTGATGCTTCTGCGATGAAGTCCGGTTGCTGGGTAGGGGTGTGCTGAAGGGGGTGGGCACGCCGGCCTGCAGAAAGGAGGAAAGGATAAGCAGGGGGGTGGGATGAGGTGGGATGAGTCTCATCCGCAGCCGGTTCCTTCCTTGTCTATGAAGCTAGAGCCGGGCGATGGCGGCTGCGGATGTTGCCCCACCTGGGGGACTGACCTGAGGTGGATGGAGTGGACGGAGTGCCCGTGGTGTCTGCTGGGGGGTCCTGAAGGTCCTGGGGATGTCCTGTGGTGGCTGGGTGGAGAGGGTGTACCAAGATGGCCGCCGGAGCAGGCCGGAGCCTCAGGCCTGCCTGGTCTCAGCTCCCTTGGGTGATGATGGAGGTGCTGGTGTGGTGGGGGGGGACCGGTGAGAGGGGTGTCCGGCCGCGTGGGTGCCTGATGGGGGGGACCTGACGCTGGTAGGGCCGGAGATCCGGCGCCGGCCGGACTAGGCCGAAGCCGGGGAGTTTCCTAAGACCGCCTGCCCGGAAAGGCGGGTGGAAGGCGGCAGGTGACGGCGGCGGTGGGGATGGCTAGTTCGGCTGTCAGGGGCTGAGGGGGGACTCGACCTGGTCCCCGAGGGTGGGAGGGAGGGGAGGGGGGCCTTGAAAGCCCGAAAAGGGCTGCTGAGATCCGGGAGGAAGGGGGGAGGCAGGGGGCCTGCAGAAGCCGGAGCTTCTCACGGAGCTGCTGACAGCACGTCCACACGTCAGCACCTCTGATCTCTGGCTTCCTGACTTTTGGCTTGTCTGACTATCCGTTCCGGTTACCGAACTTTGGCTATGTTTTGACTACGTTTGTTCTATTTACTTTTATTATTAAACAAGTGTGATTTAACTGTACTTCTGTCTCGGTCTGATTCATGGTTTCTGACAGTCTCCTTACCTGCTTTCCTTTCCCGTATTCTGTATATTTTACACTTCTAACGTCACCCGCACATGCGCCTTATTTCCTATTTTTTCGGCAAGCAGAGACCCTGCCGGAAAAATCCAGGGTCTATGCCAGGGCTGTGTAATTTCCGAGTATCGACGTCAGCCCCGACATTGCCCGAGACTTATACTTCTTCCGCAATGTGAAGAGGATCATGAACACTTTTGATAGCGCTATTACTGTGCATGCGCGGGAATAGGGACAATAATAGCTACTGCGGGCGGAAGTAAAATAGCATACAGAACCCGGAAGACCACAGTTCCTATGGCGGCAGCTAATATCGATGATGAGCATTTAGAATAATAAAATAAAAAAAACTGAACGATTTTTGGGCATACTCATTGCCCATTTAGAGAGTTTACTACCGCTTTAACTAATATTTACAATCCAGGCAAATATGTTAATTAGCATTTGAATACAAGAAGCCCAGCTTCTGACTTCCAGATGGTAGCTAAAATGTATCTCCTTAAACCGTGCAGGTTTAGGAGATATCCAGGGTAGCTACAGGTAAGCCTTATTATAAGGCTTACCTGTAGCTAAAAGTGGTTGTAAAGGGTTTGCAACAGACAGCTTCAACTCTTCTGGGAAGGCTGTCCACAAGGTTTAGGAGTGTGTCTATTGGGAATGTTTGACCATTCTTCCAGAAGCGCATTTGTATGGTCAGGCACTGATGTGGACAAGAAGGCCTGGCTTAGTCTCCTCTCTAATTCATCCCAATCTTGTTCTATCAGGTTCTGCAGGCCCTTCCTGTTCCAACATGACTGCAAACCAGTGCACAAAGCAAGGTCCATAAAGACATGGATGGGCAAGTTTGGGGTGGCGGAACTTGACTGGCCTGCAGAGTCCTGACCTCAACCCAATAGAACACCTTTGGGATGAATTAGAACGCAGATTGCGAGCCAGGCCTTTCGCCAACATAAGTGCCTGACCTCAAAAATGTGCTTCTGGAACAATGGTCAAACATTCCCGTTGACACACTAGTCCTGTGGACAGCCATCCCAGAAGAGTCAAAGCTGTTATAGCTGCAAAGGGTGGGCCAACTCAATATTGAAGTAGTGTATGTGCTTGCGGTACATTTGCTCGGGAACCTAATGCTGCCACACCCTCTTCTACAATGAGGACTACTGTGCAGGGACATAAAAAGAGTCTGGAACAAAGTCAAATTCAGGTACTTCCACTGGCTGCATTTAAAATGCATTACATTATTTTAATTTATTTTAATTTATTAATATAATTATAATATTTTTAACTGCATTAATTGGTGTATTTTTTATATTTGCCTTCAGTTCAGCTTTAAACTGTAATGAATGGAGATCCAATTATACTCTACTTGCTCTAAATGCATCGAGTGTCTCCTGTACTGGGAGATAGCCTTACAGAAATCTACAGGAATCAATTACGCTTATGCAGCTAGTGCAAAGATGGTTTTATCTGGGAGATCTCAAGATTGCTGTGGGCTGAAGCTGTGTGATTCAGGGAGTAGTTATTTCAGATAATTGCAAAATGAGCAAACAATGTGGCCATAAAGTGGGAAAAACTAATAGAATTCTAAGATGCATCACTAGAGGAGCCACCAGCAGGAGGAAGGAGGTCCTGATTCCCCTAGAGTTAGACCTAACTTAGAATACTGTGTCCAGTTCTGGTCACTTCATTTACAAAAAGATTTTAATGAGATACTGTGTTGCGTTTGATATAAAGAGAGAAAGAGATGAAAAAGTGGGATTGCTGCACTTAAAGATTTATTGTAGAAAAGACATAAATTCATCAATTCATGTTCTATTCGGTGTCAAATGCATGACGGTTTCGGGCTATATAGATAACGGCCTTCTTCTTAGCGAGACACAAACAGCAATGGTAATATTTACAAGTATATTTATACACACACTTTTCTTAAACATATGGGATCAATTAATTAATCATTCGATACCAATTAGGCCAATTAGCAAATAAGTAAATGCATGTAGACACATGCATTTACTTATATGTTTAAGAAAAGTGTGGGTGGACCCATTAAAGGCAGGAGTACGTAAAGATGAGATAGATGGAATTTCTACTGCAGACTTGCTGAAGAGGTGGAAACATTTAGCGGGGAAAACTGTCAGGTAGGGTTGCACCGATACCACTTTTTTAAAATTGAGTACAAGTACCGATACTTTTTTTCAAGTACTCGCCGACACCGATTACCGATACTTTTTATGTCATGTGACAGTAACACTAATATCCAGCACTGATGGTCACTGATAGGTGCCACTGATTCATCGTGGACTGTGTCAGTAGTTTTTTTAATATTTATTTTATTTACAATCTATATATATTTAAAAATGCTTTCTTGGGGGGGGGGGGGGGGGGGGGCTGTGTGCGGACAGTGTCAGTTATCTTTTTATTTTATTTTTATTATTTTTACAATTTCACTTTTTTATCATGTAGTGGTACCCCTATAGGGACTGCTGAAATTTATGGTCTGTCCGTCACCCTGCCCAGCCCTGCATTCACTCTCAGGCTTTCCGAGACATAAAGCAGTCCATGAACTTTGTTTTTTGTTTTATTGAGGGGTATAACTTGGATGGGGATGGAAGCTCTACATACTGTACATACTCCTTCAGCTTCCACTTGCACAGACTTGCTTGAAACATCACTTGCTGCCGACTGTTACTCCTAGTCACCTACAGCCCACCACTTGATTACCCATAAACAGCTAGCACTTTTTTTTTTTTTTTAGGCCCAACAGGCCTCAGCAAATGCCCTTTGTTCCGCGTGCCCCAATGGTGTAGCAGAAGAAAAGTCCGTGTGCTAGCTCCCCTACATTGGCTACTGGTCCCAGTAGGCCCTCTTCAGCCCCCCCCCCCCCCAGCCCTCCTGGCTGCAGCTGCCTCTTTCCACTGCCCCTTTCACCACAGTTTGTAAAGTGTACAGGTAGCTGTTGTGTTGTTTTCACAGGACTCCTTTAGATGGTACGGCTGTCTATCTATCTCCTTCTGGAGTTATGGATCCTGCGGACTGAGGATTTCCCTTGAGGGGGAGATGCTGTGGTCCATTGCATTTGAATGATTACTTAGTGGTAGGGATTTGTAGTTAGGAATGCAATATATATGCTGTAAATACTGAACAAAATAATCTTCTATATTTTTGATACATATTTATTTGTATATATGTTTCCTATACAAGTTTATTCCCCTTTTCCCCTCCTATTCAATTTATGGGATGCCCTTGCTCCTGGGCCCAGGAGCCATTTTTCGAATTTTCCCAGCCAAGGGACTGGCCAGATTTTGGTGGGGGGTGATTGTAGCACCCTCTAGGGTGCTCTCTTTTGTGCCTCCGGTCCAGGACCTCTCTATGTGTTCTTGGAAGTGGTCCCGACTGTACTCCGAGCCCAGGCCCAAAGCCCCCCCCATGACTGGGGAGCTCCCCCAAAGGCCCTGACAGCCTCCACACTCTCACTCCAGCTCTTCCACCGACAACTTCTCCTCAGCTGGGTATACCCTGGGTATTTAAGGAGGCCTGCCCCCTGCCAATCTAGGTTGGGGATTGGTCAGGGCTCCCTAAAACACCCCAGCCAGCTCCACCTCTCCTCTCCTCTATTTCCAGATCTTTCTAGCAAACTCTGGAAAGAAGAGGGAGGTCTCAGTGATGTTGCCTAGTCACCAGCTGCTACCCTGAGCCACTCCCAGCCCAGATAAGATCAAAACAAACAGGCTGCCAGCCAGGCCTACCTAAATTTACCCGTCCTCTACAAATCCTAACTCTAGCACCTACCTACCGAGAGGGTGCTATAATTACAGTTTTTCCTTTTTTTTATCAACCCCGTTGGGGGGCTTTGGTGATATATTAGGGGTCTAAACAGACCCCTGACATCTCCCCTCTGAGACAGGGAAAGAGACTGAGGACACAGATTCCCCAGTTCCTTTCTCTGCAGCCTCAGCTGCACTGTAGATGAATGGACAGGAGACAGCGGCTCCTGTTTATTCATAAACTGAGGCATCGTAAACACAGTTTACAATGCTCAGTTATGAATGGACAGTGTCAGTGATCACTGACTCTGTGCATTTGAAAAAAGGAATGAGCCGGTAAATGACAGATTTACCGGCTCCTTCCTCCGCTCTCCCCCCTGACAGATCTGGGCAGGGGGGACCGGAAGATGACACGGAAGGGGATCAGAGAAGGAGCGGAGGAGGACATGGAGGATGACACGGAGGGGAGTGGAGAAGGAGCAGAGGAGGACATGTAGGGGAGAAGAGGAGGACACGGAGAAGGAGTGGAGGGGGATTGGAGAAGGAGCGGAGGAGGACATGGAGGGGGAGTGGAGGAGGACATGGAGGGGGAGCGGAAAAGGAGCGGAGGAGGACACGGAGGGGGAGCGAAGAAGGAGTGGAGGAGGACACGGAGGGGGAGCAGAGGGGGACTGGTGGAGGACATGGCGGGGGGCCTTGGGAGCATGGAGGACACAGAGGACAGTCAGGGGCGATCAGTGCGGTGGTGGAGGGAGTTACAAGTACCGATCTCCCTATATAGATTTTAATAAAGCAGCTGAAAGCCATGTGAGGGAGAGGAGGAGAAGCGACTGTCAGCTGCTTTATTAAAATCTATACATGGAGATTGGTGCTTGTAACTCCCCCCACCGCCGCACTGATCATTCCCTGACTGCCCAGGTATCGAATTAGGCATTGGAGCATTTGCACGAGTACAAGCACTTGTGCAAATGCTCGGTATTGGCACCGATACCAATACTAGTATTGGTGCAACCCTACTGTCAGGGTTAGGAACACTACTAGTGAAGATAACATCAGCCTAGGCTTAGATAAAACAGAACAGACCCCTCCTGTTAGCCCCAGACCATTTCCCAAAACTTTACATGAACCCAAACCCAAATCCCTTTATCCTGGGGAGGAGTTAGAGAGACTCAGAAAAGGGGATTGGGTGGCTCCTTATCCTTTATGAAGGGAAGGTGGGTATCCTGTAACAGCAGTGGGGACAGTGATAGCAGGAGACCGATGCCCATATGCACCTGTCACTGTATGTTGGGGAAGTCATCTTCTCCTACACATGTAAGGGCTTTCGTTTATACTGGAGCTGAAGTTACACTTTTGCAAGGAAATCCTTCCCACTACAAAGGAGAATTGCTTTATGTAGGTTTGGGAGGGCAAACCACACCAGAGGTTAGGATACGGGTGAAATTGGCTATTGGTGAGGGACCAAGATTTTGGACAAATGTTTTGGTATCAAAATTCCTTGCTGCTAAAGAAGCCATTTTGCAGCACCAGGGATTGGGACCCATTAAACAAAGAGTGCCATTTCAGCTGGATTTAGTGGAGCAGGCTGGTACCATATCTTGGAGTCTGTGGCAGCCAAATGAAAAGAAAGGACTGAGAGCAATACCCATTGGATTTTGGTCCAAACAACTGACAGGGGCACAGAGGAGATATATGCCCCTAGAGAAGTACCTGTTTGGGGCCTACACAGCACTTCAACATGTAAAAACCATTACAGGAAAGGACACAGTCACCATTCATACTGCATTGCCAATAGCAGGATGGGCGAGAGATGATGGACTGACCACTAGGGCAGCTGTAGCCCAGAACCAGACATTGATTAAATGGAAGTGGTACCTTCAAGAAAGAGGGGGTATTGCAGCTGGGGATGTCAGAGACATTTCAAAACAATTGACAGGGCTTGTCACTTTTACCAGCACCCAACCAGAAGATGAAATTCCTGTGCTGCAGTCATTCCCCATTCAGGAGACTCCAACAAAAGTCTCTGTCAGAAGACATAAAAGAGCATGGTTAACTGATGGTTCAGCCATAGTTACCTCATCTGGGCGCCAATGGACAGCAGCATCCTACAACCCAAGTACACAGTCCTGCATGAGACCAGAATTAGAGGGTCCGGCAATGCTGTAGTGATGACTTCAGGTGGGTCCTTCTTCCCATGTCACTATCTACACTGACAGCTGGGCCTTCTTTAACCACTTCAGCCCTGGGAGATTTGGCTGCTCAATGACCAGGCCATTTTTTGCGATACGGCACTGCGTTGCTTTAACGGACAATTGCACGGTCATGCGACTCTGTACCCAAATAAAATTGACGTCCTTTTTTTTATAACAAATAGAGCTTCCTTTTGGTGGTATTTGATCACCTCTGCGATTTAATTTTTTTGCGCTATAAACAACTGAAGAGTGACAATTTTGAAAAAAAAAAAACACAATATCTTTTACTTTTTGCTATAATAAATATCCCACATTTTTTTCAAAAAAATGTTTTTTCCTCAGTTTAGGCCGATATGTATTCTACATATTTTTGGTTAAAAAAAACGCAATAAGCGTATATTGATTGGTTTGCACAAAAGTTATAGCGTCTACAAAATAGGGGATAGATTTATGGCATTTTTTATTTTTTACTAGTAATCGGGACTGCGATATTGCGGCGGACAAATTGGACACATTTTTGGACCATTGACAATTATACAGCGATCAATGCTATAAAAATGCACTGATTACTGCATAAATGTCACTGGCAGGAAAGGGGTTAACACTAGGGGGCGATCAAGGGGTTAACTGTGTTCCCTAGTGTGTGTTTTAACTGTGGGGGGATGGGACTGTCTAGGGGGAGAGAGAGATCAGTGTTCATACTTAGTATGAACACACAATCTCTCTCTAGCCACTTGAAAGAACTGGGATTTGTGTGTTTAGTCAACTGGGATTTCAACTGGGATTTGTCATGAGCAATGGCGGTCATCTTGCCGGGCACTCACTTCGGCTCCGGGCACTCGCATCGGCTCCGGGCACACGCTGCGGGCGCGCACCCCTGGTGGCCAAAATGCGGAGCGTTGGAAGATAACATTGATTTGCCCAGCTCATAGAACTGTGAAGTTGCTCAGGCAAGGAACCCTGAACTAAGCACATCTATTTATAGGGAAGAAAACAAGGAGGCAACCCAGGAAGTAAAAGAAGGGAAAAGGATATAAATCCACAGCAAAGCAGGCGAAGCCCATAGGTGAACAGAGAAGCCAGCAGCACATATGAAATGGAGGCCGAAATCTAGCAGGAGGTAAGAAACTGCAGCAAGGAGGTAAGAATTTCACAAACCAGAAATCTGCAGGCTAGACCGTGACAATACGCCCCCCTTTACAAGGCGTCCCCACCCATTTAGGACCAGGCTTGAGAGGAAACTTTTCATGAAAGAGTTTCACCAAATAGGGGACAGAAACATCTGTATAAGGAATCCAACATCTTCTATCAGGACCAAATCCCTTCCAGTCAATTAGATAAAAAGCTTCCCCCCTGGAGTATTTAGAATCCAGTATTTGCTTGATCTCATTCTGATCCATGGTATAGACCAGAGTTTTTCAACTCCAGTCCTCAAGGCGCCCCAACGGGTCATGTTTTCAGCCTCTCCATTATTTTGCACAGGTGATTTGATCAGTTTCACTGCCTTAGTAATTACCACAGCTGTTTCATCTGAAGGATATCCTAAAAACATGACCTGTTGGGGCGCCTTGAGGACTCGAGTTGAGAAACACTGGTATAGACCACTGGAGAAGGATGATGAAAACATATTGATGATGTACGGTCTCAGGAGAAAAACATGGAAGATGGCAGGGATCCTTAAATGTTAAGAGAGATGGAACTTGAAAGCAACATCATTAACCTGACAGGGGATTGTAAAGGGACAAGTGACATGAGGAGTATATTTCATAGTGGGTACTCTGAGACAGATATTCTTAGCAGGTTGCCAGGTAGATTTGGGACTTACACAGCACTGACAATCTGCAGCTACTTTGTACTTGGAAGCTGTCAGATGTGCGTTGGTAGATAGCACCAGAAGGGGGCCTGCAGGCAGGGGAGCAGCTTTTTTACAAAAAATGCCAGTAAGGTCAAATAATGTTGAGGGAGCATCAGAGAGGTGGTGACCTTAGCCACGGGTACAGGGAGAGGTGGAAGCCCCCTAGGGAGCCTGATGGCACTGCAACCCCTATGACAATACCTGGCCAGAGTTGCAATCTAGATAGGGTGATGGTTTTGCAACCACAGCAGTCCAAGAATGATGGGACTAGAAGACTTAGGAAAGATCAGGAAGGAGATTTCCTCATGATGTAGAACACCAACATGCATAGTTATGGGGGTAGTTGAGAACCATAGGGGTCCTAAGGCCAAGGTAGAGCCATCAACAGCAGATACTGAGTCGTCGCCAAGGAAAAGAGAGGAATGCCCTATTCAATGTCCAGGAACTGCTCAATTAAGTTCCCAGCTGCCCCAGAGTCCACATATGCAGATACTTGATATGAGTTCAGGGCCTAATGAATGGAGACAGACAAGACAGGGGGGAAGGTGATGGATTTCAGGTTCTGGTTTAGATCACCTCCTTCCAAGGAACCTAAACCTGAGAGTTTTCCTGGGTGGACAAGACAGGACTTTAACCACTTCAGCCCCGGACCAATTGGCAGCCAAAGGACCAGAGGTCTTTTTTCAATTTCGCACTGCACTGCTTTACCTGGTAATTGCGCGGTCATGCAATGTTGTACCCAAACGAAATTGGCGTCCTTTTCTTCCCACAAATAGAGCTTTCTTTTGATGGTATTTGATTGCCTCTGTGATTTTTATTTTTTGCGCTATAAACGGAAAAAGACCGCAAATTTTGAAAAAAAAAAATATATTTTCTAATTTTTGTTATAAGAAAAATCTAATAAACTCAATTTTAATCAAACATTTGGGCCAAAATGTATTTAGCCACATGTCTTTAGTAAAAAAAATGCCAATAAGCGTATATTTATTGGTTTGCGCAAAAGTTATAGCGTCTACAAACTAGAGTACATTTTCTGGAATTTATACCGCTTTTAATTTATGACTGCCTATCTCATTTCTTGCTAAATGGCAGGGAAGTACAAAACCATTTAGCAAATGACCCCATTTTGGAAAGTAGACACCCCAAGCTATTTGCTGAGAGGCATGTTGAGCCCATTGAATATTTTTTTTTTTAGTCCCAAGTGATTGAATAAAGACAAAAAAAAAAAAAATTTTTTTCAAAAAGTTGTCACTAAATGATATATTGCTCACACATGCCATAGTTATATGTGGAATTGCACCCCAAAATACATTTTGCTGCTTCTCCTGAGTATGGGGATACCACATGTGTGGGACTTTTTGGGAGCCTAGCCGCGTACGGGGCCCCGAAACCCAAGCACCGCCTTCAGGATTTCTAAGGGTGCAAATTTTTGATTTCACTCCTCACTACCTATCACAGTTTCGAAGGCCATAAAATGCCAAAATAGCACAAAACCCCCCCAAATGACCCCATTTTGGAAAGTAGACACCCCAAGCTATTTGTTGAGAGGCATGGTGAGTATTTTACAGCTCTCATTTGTTTTTGAAAATGAAGAAAGTAAAGAAAAAAAAATTTTTTTTTTTTCTTTTTTCAATTTTCAAAACTTTGTGACAAAAAGCGAGATCTGCAAAATACACACCGTACCTCTCAGCAAATAGCTTGGGGTGTCTACTTTCCAAAATGGGGTCATTTTGGGGGGTTTTATGCCATCTGGGCATTCCATGGCCTCCGAAACTGTGATTGTCAGTGAGAAGTGAAATAAAAAAATTACACCCTTAGAAAGCCTGAAGGCGGTGCTTGGTTTTTGGGGTCCTGTACGCAGCTAGGCTCCCAAAAAGTCCCACACATGTGGTATCCCCGTACTCAGGAGAAGCAACAGAATGTATTTTGGGGTATATTTCCACATATGCCCATGACATGTTTGAGCAATATATCATTTAGTGACAACTTTTTGTAAAAAAAATATATATATTTTTTTTTTTCATTATTCAATCTCTTGGGACAAAAAAAAAAAAATTTAATGGGCTCAACATTGCTCTCAGCAAATAGCTTGGGGTGTCTACTTTCCAAAAGGGGGTCATTTGGGGGGGGGGGTTTGAACTGTCCTGGCATTTTATGCACAACATTTAGAAGCCTATGTCACACGTCACCCACTCTTCTAACCACTTGTAGACAAAGCCTTTTCTGACACTTTTTGTTTACATGAAAACATTTTTTTTTTTTTTGCAAGAAAATTACGTTGAACCCCCAAACACTATATATATTGTTAAAGCAAAGGCCCTACAGATTAAAATGGTGGGTGTTGCATTTTTTTTTCCACACAGTATTTGCGCAGCGATTTTTCAAACGCATTTTTTGTGGAAAAAATACACTTTTTTTATTTTAATGCACTAAAACACACTACATTGCTCAAATTTTTGATGAAATAAAAAATATGATCTTAGGCCGAGTACATGGATACCAAACACGACATGCTTTGGAATTGCGCACAGACACGCAGTGGTGACAAACTACATACATTTTTTTTTTTTTATTTATTTAGCTTTTTTTTTTTTTTTTTTTATTTTATTTTTAAACTGTTCCTTCCATTTTTTTTCTTTTTTTTTCTTTGTTATCATTTTTATTGTTATCTCACGGAATGTAAATATCCCCTATGATAGCAATAGGCAGTGACAGGTACTCTTTTTTTGAAAAAATTGGGGTCTGTTAGACCCTAGATCTTTCCTCTGCCCTCAAAGCATCTGACCACACCAAGATCGGTGTGATAAAACACTTTCCCAATTTCCCAATGGCGCGGTTTATATCCGGGAGGGGGGACATTCCCTCCCACTGCTTGTAAAAGCAGTCTAGAGGCTAATTACCTGCTAAAATTGCTTTTACATGAAAGCCGATCACTGGCTGAAAAGAATGATACCAAGATGATACCTAAACCTGCAGGCATCATTCTGGTATAACCATTCAAAGTCCAGCAACATACTGGACATATATTGTAATCTTTTTTTTCATGCAGCCTCTTGGCTGAACGAAAAAAGAGATTGATTGGTGGGTATGCCCACCATTAGAATACCTCCCTTCATCCACCCACTTCTAATGATGGGCATACATGCACCATTTATATATGCCGATGCATGGGGGCATCCTCCCGCAAAAGTTATGCCATGTACACACGGTCGCACTTTTCCACGGGGCAAGGCTCCGTCGGAAATTCGACCGTATGTACGCAGCATTAGGAGCCAAACGCTCCTCCGCCCCTGCTGCCCCCATGCTTCGGCATATATGCTCTTTTTTTTAACTGTGGTGGTGAAATCACCTCCTACAGCATTGGAGTCGTGTCTTTATGTATCGTGGGAGCAAACGCTGTTGCTGTCAAGATAAATAAATCCGCGCTGCAACTGAATGGCGCACCTGAAAACAAAAAAATGGTTAACACTAAAACACAGTAAACAAAATTACATACCTGAAAAGCAAGCATGATAAAACATAATAAAACATTGCAGGATAGAATGGAGTAAAAAAAGAGCAACATAGAGAGAGAATAGAGAGAGAACAATAAAACGACAACTATTTTTTTATTTTTTTGAGATTTACAGGTAAAAAAGCTCCTGACTGTTAGCGACTGAATCAAAACGCTACCACAAAAAAAATGTTAGCGATCGCAGGGATCGTGCCTGACTCTGCGAACGCTGCAGTTATGTGTGCTTAGTGTTTTGTAAGTGACAGTGATCGATCGATACTGCACTTGGGTGGGCTGGGCTGGGCGGAGGGGGGAAAACGCAGGTGCTAGCAGGTATCTGGGCTGATCCCGCTAACAATGCGTTTTTTTGGAACCCTAAACTGCTGGGACGCTAGTATAGATCTGATCAGATCAGATATTGATCTGTTCAGATACTGTACCACTAAGGGAGGTGTATGCTTTGCGCGTGGGTGTTTGCGGTACTGGCACTAACCTGGGGCGACGCAGACCTTATTTGACCCTAAAACCTAATTGATATCACCCGCCGGGCGATCAGGGGGTTAAACCGTTATTGGGTAATAAATGGCGGGTGCCCTGACAGTATAAAAAACAAACTATCTAACCAGCGTCACCCGTAACAGTTATACGGTGATCACTGGTGAAAGGGTTAACTAGGGGCAATCAGGGGGTTAAAACCTTTATTAGGTAATATATGGGGGTACCTGACGCTATATAAAAACCTGACGGGGAACCTAAATAACTAAATAACTAACTGGCTAACCAGCGTCACCAGTGACACTTACACGGTGATCACTGGTGAAAGAGTTAACTCTAGGGGCAATCAAGGGGTTAAAACCTTTATTTAGGTTGTAATATGGGGGTACCTGACCTATAAACCTATTTATAAACCTATATAAACCTGGCGGTTAACCTAAAAAAAAAACTGGTTACCTAGCGGCACCAGTGACACTAATGCAGCGATCAGAAAAACAATCGCTTAGTGACACTGGCAAAAGGGGGTGAAAGGGTTAACTAGGGACAATCAGGGGGTTAAAACCTTTATTAGGTAATATATGGGGGTACCTAACGCTATATAAAAACCTGACGGGGAACCTAAATAACGAAATAACTAACTGGCTAACCAACGTCACCAGTGACACTTATACAGTGATCACTGGTGAAAGGGTTAACTCTAGGTGCAATCAGGGGGTTAAAACCTTTATTTAGGTTGTAATATGGGGGTACCTGACCTATAAACCTATTTATAAACCTATATAAACATGGAGGTTAACCTAAAAAAAAACTGGCTACCTAGCGGCACCAGTGATGTTAATGCAGCGATCAGAAAAAACGATCGCTTAGTGACACTGGCAAAAGGGGGTGAAAGGGTTAACTAGGGGCAATCAGGGGGTTAAAACCTTTATTAGGTAATATATGGGGGTACCTGACACTATATAAAAACCTGACGGGGAACCTAAATAACGAAATAACTAACTGGCTAACCAGCGTCACCAGTGACACTTATACGGTGATCACTGGTGAAAGGGTTAACTCTAGGGGCAATCAGGGGGTTAAAACCTTTATTTAGGTTGTAATATGGGGGTACCTGACCTATAAACCTATTTATGAACCTATATAAACATGGCGGTTAACCTAAAAAAAAACTGGTTACCTAGCGACACCAGTGACACTAATGCAGCGATCAGAAAAACGATCGATTAGTGACACTGGCAAAAGGGGGTGAAAGGGTTACCTGGGGGGCAATCAAGGGGTTAAACCTTTATTAGGGGGGGGTAGGGGGCTACCTAGGACCTAAAACTAACTGCCCTGACAGTTATTACAGTCACACTGACACTAAATGCAGTGATCAGTAAATAAATGATCACTGCAATTAGTGACACTGTGACTGGGGGGGGGGAGGGGGTGATCTGGGGGGTGATCTGGGGGTGACAGGGGGGTGGATTGTGTGCCTATGTGTACTGGTGTCAGTGTACTGTTGGTGCACTAACCTGTGTGTGTTGACTCCTCGGCGTTCCGGTCTTTCTGACCGGCGCACCGAGTGTGACATCACTTCCTCTGCCTGTGTTTTGATTGACACAGACCGAGGAAGCATCTGATTCGCCAGGAGCGATCGCGAGGGGGTGGCCAGAAACCACTGGCCGTCCCATCATCCTGGATCGCTCCTGAAGCGATACCGACCGTCCCCGCCGGTCGGGGGGGGTCCGATCGGACCCCCCACGCGCCTGAAGAATGGCACGTACAGGTACGTGGTTTTGCCTGTACGTGCCATTCTGCTGACTTATATGTACATGGGGCGGTCAGGAAGTGGTTAATATAGACATGTGCAATTCATTTTGGTCCGAATATAAATTCGGACAAATTTTTGGTTATGCGGAGATTCAGATGTATCCAATTCGCTGAATGAAATAGTAACCAATTTTGTTGAAATTCGTTTAATTTAATTTCATATATTCATTTTCTAGAGAATTCCAAATTTCTGGAACAATTGGAATTCGGATCATTTGAAAAAATGATAGAACAATTCTAATTCTGCACTGACAGCAAAAATGTAAACAAAAGAATGCTGGCAATGAAAAATTCTGAAAAAAAAGCATGGGGTCCCCCCCCCCCCCAATTCATACCAGGCTCTTCGTGTCTGATATAGATGTTAACCACTTTCCACCTGCTATATAGTAAAAAGACGGCCGGAAAGTGGTTCTGTTATCCTGACTGGGCATCATATGACGTCCAGTAGGATAAGCCGCAATCGTCAGTCTAACACACCGCATCTCCGATCGAGGTAAAGAGCCTATGATGTAGGCTCTTTACCACGTGATCAGTCCAATCACAGTGTAAACAGGAAAATCTGTGTATCGGATTTTCCTACACTCGCACTGATAGGCGCGAGTAGAGGAGAGCCTATTGGCTGCTTTTCTGACAGGGGGGTCTGCGCTGATAATCAGCGCATTGATTATCAGTCCAGATGCCAATCAGTGCCCATTAGGGATGGCACTCTGTGCCCATCAGTGATGCCTGCCAGTGCCTCCTGATCACTGCTGCCTGATCAGTGACAGCTATCAGTGCCACCTATGACTGCCCATCAGTGCCACCTATGAGTGCCCATCAGTGCCACCTATGAGTACCCATCAGTGCCGCCTATGAGTACCCATTAGTGCCGCTTATGAGTGCCCATCAGTGCTGTATATTAGTGCCACCTATCAGTGCCCAAAAGTGCCGCTTATAAGTGCCTCATCATCAGTGTCACCTCATCAGTGCCAATCTGTACTGCTTCATCAGTGCAGCCTCATCAGTGCCCGTCAGTGAAGGAGAAAAATTAAGCTTTTACAAAGTTTTGTAACAGAAACAGAGAAAAACATTTTTATTTTTTCAAAATGTTCGGTCTTTTTTTCTTTGTAGCGAAAAAAATAAAAACCCCACTGATGATCAAATACCACCAAAAGAAAGCTCTATTTGCGGGGAAAAAAGGATTAAAAATCAGACCCTTAACCAAGCATGCAGCCCGGCAGGCCAGGAGGGGGGGGGCGAGCTGACACCCCCCAACCATACCAGGCCAAATGCCCTCAACATGGGAGGTGCTTTGGGGCCGGTGGTTGTGGGGGTCTGCGGCTCGGGGGCTTATCGGAATCTGAAAACCCCCTTTACAAGAGGGCACCCAGATCTTGCCCCCCCATGTGAATTAGTATGGGGTACATACAGTGATGTAAGTAACTGAGTTAAAATAAACGGAGTTACTTAAAGCAGTTACTTTAGAGGGTAACGAGTAATCTAACTGATTACTTTTCCCCTCATGGTAACTCAGTTCCTATTACTTTGGCTTAGTTACCCCAATTACATCTACCGCCACTAGATGGCAGTAGTGTAATTCCGGTGTCCTGCTGAAAAAGTTCCACCGCCAGATAAGGACCCCCTGTACTGCACAGGCGCAGCGCTTGCGCAGTACGAAGGACTACGGAGCTTCCGAAAATTGCCGAACCTAAACAGCTCTGAGTGAACTCTACACCGCACAGGCGCAGTTAACATGTAATTGTACGAGGCGATGCCGCACGCTCCTGATGCTCGTGCTACTCTGCAAGGGGTGTCTATCGTGTAACTAAGGGGCAGGTCTAGTATTACTGTAACCAAGGGGCGCATTTATTATGATTGTTATATATCGAGCTCTGCCCATTACTTTAACAATGTAGAAATCCGCCCCTTACACGGTATAATAATAATAGACCCGACCCTTGCTTACACGCTATAACAGATCTGTCCCTAGGTTAGAGTAATAATAGAGCAGCCCCTTGGTTACACGATATATAACAATAATAATAAATGAGCCCCTTGGTTACAGTAATACTAGACCCGCCCCTTAGTTACACGATAGACGCCCCTTGCAGAGTTAAAAAAAAAGTCACAGGTACTTTGCTGTGTAACTAATTACTGTTCCAATGTAGTAACTGAGTTACTAACGCAATTACTTTTTGGGAGAAGTAATTTGTAACTTAACTAATTACTTTTTTAAAGTAAGATGACCAACACTGGGTACATAGTACCCCTAGCAGTTCACCAAAAAGTGTATAAAGTTAGTAAAGACACATCATGAGTTTTTGACAATTCTTTTATTAACATTTTTTTTAAATGTCCCCCGATGTAGATCCATTGTCAATCATGATGCCCACGCTGCCGCTGTATCTGAAAAAATAAATAAAAAAACCTCCGGACTCGTCGAAGGCTCCCGCTCTCTGGCTGCTCTGCCGCCTGACATTTCTTAAATAACTAAGTGGATGAGTCACCTGATGATGTAACTGAGTGACCCCGCCTTCTTGCAAAGTCATTGACCCAGCATGCCCTGGTCGATGATGTCACGGGGCAGGGCCATCTGGTGGCTTCGCTGGATGGCCCCGCCCCTGAGCTATTTAAGAACTGTCAGATGACGAAGCAGGCAGAAGGCGGGAGCCTTCGTCGGGACCAGAGGTTATTTTTTAAGGTCAAACAGGAAGGAACCAAATGAATTGTCAAAAACTCATGTTGTGTCTTTACTCACTTTTTTTTTTTTTTTTGTGAATGGGTAGAAGTACTATGTACCTGTATTCATTCACATAGGGGGGCCAGGATCCGGGGGCCACTTGTTAAAGGGGGCCTCCAGATTCCGATAAGCGTCCTACTCGCAGACCCCCACAACCACCGCCCATAGTTTTGGGGATGAGGCCCTTGTCCCCATCAACATGAGGACAAGGTGCTTTGGGGTGGGGGGGCAGAGCCCCCCAATCCAAAGCACCCCCATGTTGAAGGCATGTGTCCTGATATGGTTCAGGGAGCCGCTCTCTTGTCCCTCCCTTTCCTGGCCTGCCAGGATGCATGCTCGGATAAGGGTCTGGTATGGATTTTGGGGGGGGGCCTCCAAGCCATTTTTTTTCAAGGGCCTGGTATGGATTGGGGGGGGGGGGGGACCCCTCGCTGTTTTTCTTCAGAATTTTTTATTGCCAGCATTCTTTTGTTTACATTTCAGCTGTCAGTGGAGAAGCCCGCAGACAACTGATGAGTCATTGGCAGTTAAGGATCCAGCGGCCTGCTTCCCGGCCCGCTCCTTAACCCAGGGCCGATCCGTCACGGGGTGCAGTGCACCCAGGCGCCACAGAGGTGGGGGCGCTGGAGCGCCAGAGTGCTCCCCTCCCTCCTCCTCCTCTCCTTGTCCGTAGGCCGCTCTCTCCGCCTGTCACCGCCCGGCCGCGGCCGCGCAGTGACGCCAGGGGGGGGGCGTTCCGTGGCCGAGCCCGACTTGTTTAGAACAGAGCGTGTGTGAGGCCTGTGCTGGTGGGCAGCAGGCGGGAGTTAAACACAGGACTCCTCCTGTGTTTAACTCCCGCCTGCTGCCCACCAGCACAAGCATTACACACGCTCTGTTTGCCACCCGCCACCCAGGCGGCAGCTGGAGAGGACAGTGTGCAGCCGCGCCGCCCGGGTGGTTTTAATTAGCCTAGTGTTGGGGGGTTGGTTTGTCTAGGGGGGGTCTATACTAATGTGGGGGGGTGATTTGTCCTGGGGGGCTCTATACTAATGTAGGGGGGGGTGGTTTGTCTGGGGGGTCTATACTAATGTGGGGGGGGGGGTTTATCCTGGGGGTCTATACTAATGTGGGGGGGGGGGTTGTCCTGGGGGGGTCTATACTAATGTGGGGGGGTGGTTTGTCCTGGGAGGGTCTATACTAATGTAGGGGGGGGGTGGTTTGTCCTGGGGGGGTCTATACTAATGTGGGGGGGTTTGTCCTGGGGGGTCTATACTAATGTGGGGGGGGGTGGTTTGTCCTGGGGGATCTATACTAATGTAGGGGGGGGGGGGTTTGTCCTGGGGGGTCTATACTAATGTGGGGGGGGGGGGGTTCGTCCTAGGGGGTCTATACTAATGTGGGGGGGTTTGTCCTGGGGGGTCTATACTAATGTGGGGGGGTGGTTTGTCCTGGGGGGGTCTATACTAATGTGGGGGGGTGGTTTGTCCTGGGGGTCTATACTAATGTGGGGGGGGGTGTCCTGGGGGGGTCTACACTAATGTGGGGGGTGGTTCATCCTGGGGGGTCTATACTAATGTGGGGGGGTGGTTTGTCATGGGGGGGTCTATATTAAGGTAGGGGGTTTGTCCTGGGGGGTCTATACTAATGTAGGGGGGCTGGTTTGTCCTGGGGGGTCTATACTAATGTGGGGGGCGTTTGTCCCGGGGGGGTCTATACTAATGTGGGGGAGGGGGGTTTGTCCTGGGGGTCTATAATAATGTGGGGGGGTGGTTTGTCCTGGGGGGTCTATACTAATGTGGGGGGGTTCGTCCTGGGGGTCTATACTAATGTGGGGGGGGGTTTGTCCTGGGGGGGTCTATACTAATGTGGGGGGTGGTTCGTCCTGGGGGTCTATACTAATGTGGGGGGTGGTTTGTCCTAGGGGGGTGTATATTAATGTAGGGGGGGTTTGTCCTGGGGGGGTCTATACTAATGTGGGGGGGTGGTTTGTCCTGGGGGGGTCTATACTAATGTGGGGGGGTGGTTTGTCCTGGGGGGTCTATACTAATGTGGGGGGGGGGGTGGTTTGTCCTAGGGGGTCTATACTAATGTGGGGGGGGTGGTTCGTCCTGGGGGGTCTATACTAATGTGGGAGGGTTCGTCCTGGGGGGTCTATACTAATGTGGGGGGTTCGTCCTGGGGGGTCTATACTAATGGGGGGGTTTGTCCTGGGGGGCTATACTAATGTGGGGGGGTCTGTACTAATGTGGGGGGGGTTGTCCTGGGGGGGCTATACTTATGTGGGGGGGGGGGTTCTGGGGGTCTATACTTATGTAGGGGGAGTTTGTCCTGGGGGGTCTATACTAATGTGGTGGTTTGTCCTGGGGGGCTATACTAATGTGGGGAGGGTCTATACTAATGTAGGGGGGGGTGGTTTGTCCTGGAGGGGTCTGTACCAATAGAGGGGGGGGGGGTGGTTTGTCCTGGAGGGGTCTGTACTAATGGAGGGGGGGCTGTTTCTCCTAGGGGGTCTGTATTAATGGAGGGGGGATGGTTTGTCCTTAGGGGGTCTGTACTAATGTAGGGGGGTGGTTTGTCCTGGGGCCTGTACTAATGGAGGGGGTGATTTGTCCTGGGGGGGTCTGTACTAATGGAGGGGGTGGTTTGTCCTGGGGGTCTGTACTAATGTAGGGGGGGGGTGGTTTGTCCTGGTGGGTCTATACTAATGGAGGGGTGTGATTTGTCCTGGGGGGTCTAAACTAATGAAGGGGGTGGTTTGTTCTGGGGGGTCTGTACTAATGGAGGGGGGGTGGTTTGTTCTGGGGGGTTTGTACTAATGGAGGGGGGGATGGTTTTTCCTGAGGGGGGTCTATACTGATAAAGGGGGGGTGTTTTGTCCTGGGGGTCTATACTGATGGGGGGTCTGTACTGAGGGAGGTATTTATACTTAGTGAAGGGTCTGCACTGACGGAGGGGGGGTCTACACTTAATGGAGTGGGGTCTGTACTAAGGGACGACTATAGTTGGTGGAGGGGGGTTGATACCATGTTTTACTGCACCAGGTGACACCAACCCTAGTGACGCCACTGCAACTGCGGGCTCTTATTTCCCCTCTCCCTCTCCTCCTCGTGCGCTGCTGTACTAATGAGCGGCGCACTATGTTTCTTCCCCCGCCTTCATATCGGCCAGGGAAGAAAAAACAAAGGAGCAAAGAAGAGGATTGTGGGACATGTGGTCCCAAGGACTGGCAGCCCCACTGTAACACGGAAACTGCAGCCCACACAGCATGCTCAGCTGAATGGGAGAGAGAAAGCCAGGAGCCCGGGGAAGCTTTCAGGGAAGTACACCCAGGACTCCAGAGGGAGAGGGCAGTGCTGAGAGAACACCATCAGAGAGAGAAAGCCACACAGCCTGGCACCATCCCTGGTGGAGAAAGGAATGGAGTCATTGCAGGAATACAGATCTGGGCTCTACCCAGCGGAGCCGCCACGGGCAATTCAGAGTGAGCTGACTCCTGATCAGAGGAACCGTTGTTGCTGTATCACTGCGTCAGGTGAGAGGGCCGATCGGCCATTATTTACTATCATCTCTTGTAACAAGTCTGCAGTCTCTGACCATCTCTTGTAACATGTCTGCAGTCTCTGATCATCTCTTGTAACATGTCTGCAGTCTCTGACCATCTCCTGTATTATGTGTGCAGCCTGACCATCTCCTGTACTATGATTACAGTCTCTGACCATCTCCTGTACTATGTCTGGGGGCTCTTTCTAATAGACTCTCTAACAGAAGCCCTCTCTGTATGCATCAGAGATACTCCCCTCCAGGTCTCATTAGTGTACACTTTTCCTGTATTTTCTTTATTGGTAAAAGATCATGGGAGGATCCCAGGGTAACGAAGACTTCTTACGGGAACATCTCTGTGTTGAAGTCGTTGTCATAGAAACATTTGTAAAGGGGAGGAGTTGGTAAGATGACCACGCCCACATGGGGGCGCCAGAAATATTTCTGCACCCAGACGTCTGTGACCCTAGGATCGGCCCTGCCTTAACCTGCTATTCTTCACACAGAATTCAAATCAGTCATTCATTTTTCAATCGATCCGAATCGTTCTGAAAATTTGGAATTTGTTAGAAAATGTATAAACAAAACAAAATGAAACTAAACTAAACTAAACAAATTTCATCTCTTCAAAAAATACATAGGCTGAGTTTGAGGCGACTTGATCACTCTTGTGGCTTAAGGCGTCTGCCCTAATTGCATAGGTTCTTCAGATGCAGACATAGTTGCAGAGGTGGGTTGTTCAGGAGCCTCCAGGAAAACAAGTGCTAAAAAATCCACAGGGGGGATTTGTAGACAAGCCCTTTCCAGACCTCGCTCCTGGAAGCAGATATCGATTTGGATGCTAGGGGCGATCAAGTCATCCAGTGTGGAGGGCATGGTTCTGCCAGATAGTTTGTCTTTAATACGATCAGCTAAACCCTGCCAAAAAGTTGCAGTAAGGGCCTCATTATTCCATGCTAGTTCCAAGGTCAATGTAGGAAACTGAACTGCATATTGACCAACAGTCATGGTTCCTTGAGGAAGCCAAAGAAGTAATCCAGCAGTGGACGAGGCCCTGCCAGGCAGATTGAAGGTATTACGGGTAAGCTTGCTGGAAGGCAGTAAGACTGGAAAACAGTGGCGAGGCCCAAGCCAGAGCCTCACCAGAAAGGAGTGATACCATGTACGCCATCTTGGAACCATCAGTAGAAAAATGGTGGGACACTAGCTCAAAATTACCTAAGCACTGGTTGATGAAACCCCCACAAGCTTTTGGATCACCAGAAAAGTGAGGCAGCAGGAGTTACAAAGGACAGTCTGAGACAGGAGAAACAACAGGAGCTGGAGCAGGGGTTGACGTGGTTCGTCATAGAAATGATGTCATCAGAAGCTCATTGAGCGTCATCAGAGCTTCTGATGCTGTCATTTGACAAAATGGGTCAAGCTGATATGCATGGTGCCCTACGCTGATCCCCAGGTAGAACGCACGCCAACCCTGGCTTACGACCCGTGAGCTGTTCTCCCCATCCTTGCAGGTCAGGGAGAGGATTTTAAAAAGTTTTTAGTAGCTGTAACCTCGCAGTTAGATTCAATAAACAGTTTGGAACAATTTGCACTATGAGGATCTCAGTTTTTTCTTTAATTTCTTATCCTGCTTACTAGGAGACCTCAGTGTTGGAACCATGCATCATCATGAGGAGGGGACGTGAGCCTGATTTGACTGATTTGATTTGGTCAACAATGTCCGGTGAGTAGGAATTTCTACCTTATCCTGTACTGGTGTCCCACTGAAAATTCTTCGCTTAAGCTGTCTATGATATACATCAACCACTACGGTCCATTAATTCTAGGATGATCCTATACACCTGAAAGAACTTCGTTCACATTGGATGTCACAATTTTTTGTTCACAGAGTTTTTTTTTATTGCTTGAACTTTTTTGCATTTGCTTGTGAATTTTTATATGAAATGCACTCAATCCTAGATTAATTTTTTCACATTTATCCATAATATATTGTGTATTATTTCACTGATATGCACTTGTTCAGAGCACAATTTTCTTCACAGATAGTCACCCTAGTGGATCACTTAACACTTTATTAACTCATTTGTTTGCAACAGCAACTGCACCATAACTTTTTAATATTTATCCTAGTTTGGGGCAAGTGTATATATCCTTTAGTATATATAGTATTCACAGTGTCTCCAAGGAGCTCATGATCTGAGCAAACGGTCAGGTTTCAATGGTAGTGAGCCCTTGTAGATTGCCAACTTTGGGTTCCCCAGGGTGCGGAGTCTAAGCCCCAGCTTGCTTCTTCACGAGGGCCTCTGATGGTGGAGATGGACTTGCAGCAACTGGAACCAGGTTGCAGCCCCCAGGCATGCCCAGCTGAGAATTCGGAGACCACTCAAGTGCAAACGGCAAGAGACAGAAGGGAATCCAAGACACAAGATGAGGTCAGGCTGGGCGACAGACAAGCACAAATGGTAGACAAGCCAGGTTCGGTACACAGGAAGTCAAACACAGAATACTCTTAATGATAGGGACCAGGAGCTCAGAGAACTGTAAAGTTGCTCAGGCAAGGAACGCTGCACTGAACACGTGTATATATAGGGAGGCGACCCATCAAGTAAAAAAATGGAAAAGGATATAAATCCACAGTAGAGCAGGAGATGCCAATAGGTGAACAGAGAAGCCAGCAGCACATGTGAAATGAAGTCAGAGATCTAACAGAATACTGCAGAAAGGAGGTAAGAATTTTACAAACAGAAATCTGCAAGCTAGACTGTGACAGTCTGAGGGATAAAATACAGCTAGAGAGACTTCAGGAATTTAATTTGTACAGTCTGGAGGCAAGAAGGGAAAGGGGAGACATGATTGAAACCTTTAAATACATCAAAGGGGGTGAATAAGGCCAGGGAGGGTAGTATTTTCAACATGAAGCCAAGATCAAAAACATGGGGCCATAACTTCAAATTACCAGGAGGAAAGTTCAAAACTAATCTTAGAAGGTATTATGTTAAGGTATTATGTTACTGAAAGTGTAGTTGATGTTTGGAACATACTTCCAGCAGAGCTAGTGAGTCAGTCAACAGTAAGTGGATTCAAACACGCTTGGGACAAACATAGATCTATACTCAAAGAAAAAAGTTAACCAAAAAAATACAAGATCATGTATAAATAAAAAGAAAAAGGGCAGTCACTTTTATATGCTCTATGTAAAGGGGCCTAATCAAAAAGGAAAACTCCGCCTTCTCAGGAAGTACAACGTTTTCAAGCTTTGGTGACATAAAATGTCCTGTCGTGGGTCCGCCAACCCCCTAACACCTCACCACACAGTGGAGAACTCCAGAAGAAAGTTCATCACAGGCTTTCTGCTAAATGACAATCTGGGCTGGAGATTGTGGGATCCTCTTCAGGGTGGTGGTGGGGGGCACACACACATGTGAACCTTACTATGTCTACAAACCTGTACCCTGATTTTAAGAAAGAGAAACAGCATACTTGAAAAATACTGGACCGAAGGCGCACATAAGAAATACATGAAACACATAGACTCTGGAGGTAGCTACAAAAAAACAATAACATGTAATGGTATATATGTGTCCACATAGGGTAACTACTAAGCCTTTTTGGGACTTTTTTTATGAAAACAAACTACGGTAAGTATTGGAGGCCCCTGTATTTTTATCTCATTTTATCTATATAGAATTTTGTATAAATATTTTTTTTTTAAAGTACTTTTTAGTGTTGTGCTAACCTTTTCAAAAAAAGACCCCAATTTCAATTTTGGTAAAAAAATGTGAGGTAATATATATGGTGTGGTCAACACAATGTAAATATTAGGCCACATAGGATCTCTACCAGTTAATGTTAATTTAACAAATACCTCTCCAAAAACCAAATCGCTGTGCCAAAATAAACTAGTGTTAAGATTCTTACTAGTTCATTCTATATATACATAGCAAAATCAGCCTCCCTTATCCGAGCACGCAGCCCGGCAGCCAGGAAAGGGGTGGGGACGAGCGAGCCCCCCCCCTCCTGAGCCATACCAGGCCGCGTGCCCTCAACATGGGGGGTGCCCTGGGGAAAGGGGGGCCGTGCGCCCCCCCCACCCCAAAGCACCTTGTCCCCATGTTGATGACTACAACCCTGGCCGTTGGTTGTCGGGGTCTGCGGGCGGGGGCTTATCGGAATCCGATTTAATAAGGGGGCCCCCAGTTCCCGGCCCCCCACCCTATGTGAATGAGTATGGGGTACGATGTACACCTACCCATTCACCTAAGGTGTAAAGTGTAAAGAAAAAAAACATCGAGACCCCCAGACGACGGCGTCGACGACGAAGAAGGTAGCAGCCTTAGAGTTTACAATTTGAAAGACTATTTTGTGAGTATTTGGATGGGATAGACTGTGAGATTGTATATGGTTTCTGATCTACATTTTATGCGACCTAATACTGACCTATATCACATCATCTTTTAACATTACATTAAGAAGCTTTACAACCATTTTTACCATTGATTTTATTTTTACCCTGTTAATCTTTTTTTTTTTGTTTCAAAGTTGTTTTAATACTCAGATAAATTTATAATTTTTGTCAGTAAAAGAGAAAGGAAAAATATAATAGCTGTGTACATGATAAATAGAATATGGCAATAAACTGGAAACATTTCATTATTATATAATTTAATATCTCTGTATGTGGGTCTCTCAACATGTGTGAGCAGTTGTCGTGAAATAGGGCGAGGGCAGTGGAGGAGGCTGTCCAAGGGGAAAAAGAGGAACGTATCGAAGTGTCCTGCCTTCTCCATGGGAGAGATAATCCTTTCATTCTGGAGCAAAACAGAAATAATCATAATGTAAGATTATCATCTCAGAAACAGTTAATTTTCTCTATAAAAGCTTATTTAAGTCATCTTTTTATTCCCATAAAATCTCTCCAACCTAG
This sequence comes from Lithobates sylvaticus, assembly GCA_028564925.1. Lineage (NCBI taxonomy): Eukaryota > Metazoa > Chordata > Amphibia > Anura > Ranidae > Lithobates > Lithobates sylvaticus. The sequence goes on from CM053026.1 coordinate 402,512,887, forward strand.
GCAAATTCTATACAGGTTTTTACATTTACACTGTATCTAAACACAAAAAATAAGCCTTTCGCTGCCACCGTCATATGGCATATGTCTGCAGCACTGGGAAAGGTGGGTTATAAAGACTCCCAGCTGCTGTAGCTAATGTATGTAAATCTTAAAAGCCGACTGTACACCCCCAGTATTCACATTTTCACATTACATTCACAAGGCACACCCCAGCCATGTTTTCTGGGCTCCACTCCCCCAACTGCAGGCCCGGGAACCCCATAACAAGTGCCATCAGGTAATGGGCAAGTAAGCCAATGAACTACCTGTCCCCTGGACCCTGTTCCCTCTCAAATACTACATTCAGCCTCTGTCTGACTCTATCCTACATTCCCTAACCCACATCTTCAATCTCTCTTTCTTTTGGCATCTTCCCCAACTTTCTAAAACATGCACTAGTCACCCCCATACTTAAAAAGCTATCCTTGGACCCAATCTTAACAATCTACGCCCTATATCCTTGCACATCTGGTCTACAACAAACTGAGTGGCCACCTCATTAAGAATAACCTTCTTGATCCCCTTCAGTCTTGATTTCAACACTCCACAAAAACTGCTCTTTTAAAACTCACAAATGACTAACAGCAAAAAGCAATGGACACTATTCTGTACTTCTACTTGTGGACCTTTCAGCTGCATTTGATATGGTTGACCATCCACTCCTCCTCAAAAAAACGTTACTCCTTCGGTCCCAGAGACTGTGCTCTTCGCTGGCTCTCATCCTACCTATCCCACCGCACCTTCAGTGTCACTTGCAATTCTACTTCTTCCGCTCCTCTTCCTTTCTCCGTTGGGTTCAGCTTATGGACCTCTCCTATTTTCAACTTACACCTCCTCCTTGGGTCAGCTGATAGCCTTCCATGGCTTTCAATATAATTTCTATGCTGATGACACCCAAATCTATCTCTTCTCCCCTCAGCTCGCTCCACCAGTCTCCTCACGCATCACTACATTACTAACAGACATATCTGTCTGGATGTCACACCACTTCCTCAAATGTAACTTGTCCATTACCAAGCTCATATTTCCTCCCCCATGTGCCTCCATGTGCACCCCTAACTTCTCTTTAAAGAGCAATGACACAATCATCCACCCATCCCCGCATTCCAGGGTGCTAGGTGTTATCCTGAACTCTCCTTTTGGATCCACATCCAATCACTTTCCAAAGCTTGCCGCCTGAACCTCTGCAACATCTCCAAAATATGTCCCTTCCTAACCAAGGAAACCACAAAGCTCCTGATTCTCTCGCCTCTACTACTGCAACTCCCACCTCATTGGATTACCTTTAAATAGTTTATCCTTCAGTCCATCATAAATGCTGCTGCCAGACTCATCTACCTTACAAACCGCTTAGTGTCTGCCATCCCTCTCTGCCAATCCCTCTATTGGCTGCCACTCTCCCAATGAATTAAATTCAAAATTCGAACTATAACTTACAAAGCCATCCACAACTCTGCCCCCAGCTACATCAGTAAACTAGTCTCTAAATAACAACCAAATCGTCCTCTTCGTTCCTCCCAAGACCTTCTGATCTCAAGCTCCATTGTCACCTCCTCCCATATTTACCTTCAGGACTTCTCCTGGGCCTCTCCCATCCTCTGGAATTCCCTACCCCAATCTGTCAGACTATCTCCAACTCTATCCACTTTTAGGCAATCCCTGGAAGCTTTTCTCTTCAGAGAAGCCTATCCTGCCTCTTCATCAGCTCATCTCTCACAGCTATTACCTTTTGTATCACTTGACCCTCCCTCTTAGATTGTACGCTCTAACGAGCAGAGCCATTTGATTCCTCCTGTATTGAATTATAATGTAACTGTACTGTCTGCCCTAACGTTGTAAAGCGCTGAACAAACTGTTGGCGCTATATAAATCCTGTATGATAATAACTACTCTACCTAGTAAGATCAGCTGTCACTTACTACAGTGGTGGGGGGGGGGGAAAGGCTAATGGGGTACAATCTGCAATTCATGTCCAAATCCAGTTTCACTGGAGGGCAGGTGAGATATCAGGGGTCAAAAATACCCCTGATGTCTCTTTGAAGAGAACCTGTCACAACCCAAGGGGCTGAACAAAAGAAACTTAAGCATGTATGGCTAACCTAATACTGCAGAAATTAGAGTCATGGATATGGATGTCCATAGCTAATCAATGGGGTAGAAAAAAGGAGATGTTTTGGGAAAGATTTGAATGATCTGTTTAACCTTAGGGGTATTAGCTTATATTGTACATAAAGGCAATATCTTTTGTAAAGTACTGAACTTGGATGACAATATGAAATGTAACATTTTGGTTTCCTGCAAAAAAGAGTTGTCTATGTTTAACAGTATGTTGCTGTAGATAACATGGAGACATTCAGTCTAAAATTGGTTTACATTGCATCAAAATTATTAATACATTTTCTACTGCATGTGTTAATACAATTTTTACTATAGATAATGATAATTTACTCTTCTATCAGTGTGATGACTTACCTTTTCATGTTATTTTCTTCTGGGCCCTTTTTTAAGATTGGGTCTCAAAGCTTCAGCCCGTCCTTGCTTCAGGCCCTGGAATACAAATGATAAGTATATTCTGCACATTCTTCATAGGAAGGCATACAGTGTCTTAAAAAAGTATTCATACCCCTTGAAATTTTATGTGATAATTGTGAAGTAGGATGAAAATGATAAATGGTTTTCAATTTTTTTTACAAATAAATATATGAAAAGTGTGGTGTGCCTTTGTATTTACTCCGATACCCCTATCTAAAATCTAGTGGATCCAATTGCCTTTAGAAGTCACCTAATTCGTAAATAGAGTCCACCTGTGTGTAATTTAATCTCAGCATAAATACAGCTATTACGTGAAGCCCTCAGAGGTTTGTTAGAGAACCTTAGTGAACAAACAGCATCATGAAGGCCAAGTAACACACCAGACAGGTCAGGGATAAAGTTGTGGAGAAGTTTAAAGCAGGGTTAGGTTATGAAAAATATCCCAAGCTTTGAGCAATCCATCATCTGAAAATGGAAAGAGTATGGCACAACTGAAAACCTACCAAGGCATGGCTGTCCACCTAAATCGGCAGGCCGGGCAGACAGAGAGCATTAATCAGAGAAGAGGCCCAGGTAATCTTGAGGAGCTGCACAGATCCACAGCTCGGGTGGGAGAATCTGTCCACAGGACAACTATTAGTGGTGCACTCCACAAATATGGCCTTTATGGAAGAGTGGCAAGAACAAAGCCATTGTTGAAAGAAAGCCATAAAAAGTCCTGTTTGCAGCTTGCGAGAAGATGTGGGGGACACAGAAAACATGTGGAAGAAGGTGCTCTGGTCAGATGAGACCAAAATGAAACCTTTTGGCCTTAAAGACAAACGCTATAACGCTATATGTGGCAGAAAACGAACACTACACATCACCCTGAACACACTATCCCCTCTGTGAAACATGGTGGTGGAAGCATCATACAGCCAGAGCTACAATGGAATTGTTTAGATCAAAGCCTATTTATGTGTTAGAATGGCCCAGTCAAAGTTCAGACCTGAATCCAATTGAGAATCTGTGGCAAGACTTGAAAATTGCTTGAGCTGTCTTGCAAAGTAGAATGGGCAAAAAATTCACTCTCTAGATGTGCAAAGCTGGTAGCGACATACCTAAAAAGATTTGCAGCTGTAATTGCAGTGAAAGATGGTTCTACAAAGAATTGACTTGAATACAAATGCATGCCACACTTTTCAAATAATTATTTGTAAAAAAAATTGAAAAACATTTATCATTTTCATTCCATTTCACAATTATGTGTCACTTTGTGTTGGTCTATCATATAAAATCCCAATAAAATACATTTAAATTTTTGGTTGTAAGATGACAAAATGTGGAAAACGTCAAGGCGTAAGAATACTTTTTCAAGGCACTGTACACATGTAAAATGATTGGAATCATTTGTGGGATCAATATTAGTTTTTACATGCTGGAATTATATTGTAAATATACTGTTGTCCTTTATTTTGTAAAGTGCTGCACAAACAGTTTTACATATATTTAAATGTGTAATTCGTGTGTTTCTTTGCCTTCTTTCCTCAAGACTTTACATATGTTTACACACACTCCCAGTGGCAAAATGTTTTACCTTCCCCATTAACTATAATGCATTTAAAAAAAATTGCAAAATTTCTGAGAAAGATTTTGAATTGCTTGTAAATTAGTTGAATCAGAGAACTTAAGAATTGCTAATTTTTTATTTTCCATAAGATGTCACTTGACCAATCTGCAGAATTCCACAATGTATTAATCACAATGGTCTGGATTCTTAAAATGCAAGATTCTCTATGCAACAAAACTAGTATATTTAAGCAAAGTATGATGCGCTTATTCCAAATCTGTATACTAAAACAACTGTTCATTTGTCATTATCTTTTTCAATGCCAAAACTGAAATTCTGGCATGTAGATATTAACAACTGTATTATTTATCAGAAAGTATTTTTCACAGTACTGGCCAGCAGAGGTCCCTGCTGATTGCAAGTATTGAAACTATGCATACCACTTCACGAAAAACTGGCAGATTTTCATACATAGACTAAAATTCAAAAAGTGGTGAACATATAAAATTATTAAATTCAGAAATAATCTCAACGTACCTGCATGCAATACTGAAATCTTCATTGTCTTTATAATAAATCTAATAACAGGATATTTGTTCTTATCGTAAAATCTGATTCTTAAAGTTCCCTTGTTTGCATTCTCCCCCCTCTTCTTTAATGATTGGCATTTTTGTGGGGGAGCAGGTACCCTGTTTTGACAGGCACCCACTCCCACTTGAGGTCGAATCGCCAGTACGATCCAAGCAGAAGCCGCCCCACTCTTTCACCCACAACTTTCTGGGACACATCACAGATCCCAGAAGACTGAGGGACTAGTCACAAAGCACAGCATTGCTCGCGCATGCACAGTGGGGAACCAGCAGTGAAGCCGTAAGGCTTCACTGCTGGTTTCCTTTACATAGGATGCCGGGGCCTAGACCCAAAGCCGATTGAAGAATAGGCTCAGGTGAGGACAGCGCTGGATCCCTGGAAAGGTAAGTGTCCTTACAGTATATTAAAAGTCAGCAGCTACAGTATTTGTACCTGCTGACTTTTATTTTTTTGGGGGGAGACTGGAGCTCCTCTTTAATGGACACAGGATTCAGTTAGCATCCCCCAACATGTTATATATTTTCTTTACCCTAAAACCTCAATAGGAGATTAAAAGTCTCTACAGGTCATTAGTTTAGAGTTAGCCGTAACTGAGGGGTCTATAATGTTTTCTCTCACTCCAGTGTGCACAGTGATATAAAAAATATGTAGTAATCAATGTTTTCCTGTGTAGCCCCCCCCAACACCAGTGTTTACATTTATATGTGCCTGCATGTGGGGGTGGGGCTTAACATGGGGAAAGGTTTAAGTTCTTAGGTGTAACTTCGTTTTTTATACTTTTCTGTTTTCACTAAATGTAATTTTTTACCACTTTGGGCAGGGGGCTTGTGGAACCCAGCTTACCTTAGAGAGCTCTGGAAACCCATTTCCCAGCTTCCCTGGGTCCTTTTATGTGTAAATGACCCTGTGTCTATTAGGGGCACAGGGTGACCGAGAACCCCAGTCGGGTCTGTCCTAACCAGACTCCCAGTACAACCACACTGGACTCAGCATTACGTTTTACCTTTGTTATCCAGGGTTCTATATGTGTGGTTTGTGTTGAAAGTTGAAGGGGCTCTTTTACTTGGGACAGTAATATTTATGAACAATCTCCCTCAAGAAATATATGAAGATAAATAATTCCAACTTTTAGACTGCTAGAATATTGTAGGAGTGTCTCATAGACCATTGCTAGATAGTTTGAGGTGGGGTGGGGGTTGTTATGTGTTTATTGTTAAGTGGCTGTATCCCATTCTTCTATTGTTTCTGCCTGCCTTGGGAGCAAATGATTATGGGATGTTTATGCTTATGTGATTAGCTTAAGGGTTAATGAAATCAATGTCAGCTATTAGTTGCTGGAGGGGAGGGGGGATTTCTCCGACAGCCCTTCCTGCTGACAAGACTGTCTACTGATGAAAAGTCTGAATACCTGTGTGTCATGTTACTGAATGTAGTTCACCCCACACTGAGTCATTATTGAAAGAATGGGGGATTGTCCCCTGCATGTATATCTCTTTGTGTCTGTGTTTGACTAAGCATTCTTATGTTTCTTACCACCCTACACTGATGTCTCGACAAGTGACTGGGTGGATCTTGGATTGTGCTGGTACCAGGCAAAGGAAACTTATACGGTGGACATACTCCTCTTGAGTACAGGGTCTGTCACAGGGTCCCACAGACCAAAGCAAATGTACTGGTTGTTATGGTGAACAGATCAGCTGTCCGTCTAAAAGCCAACAGGAGGCTTGTCAAATTTACACAAATTCACGGCTGGTGTAGCAGCCTGAAGTGCGTGGGAAAAAAAACCTGCTACTGCCAACATATGTCATTAATCAACGGCAGCAAAAGGTAATGAAATGGATTTTACTGTACAAAAATCATTTTCTCTTTACTTTTCGTAATGGAACACAGGATTCAGTTAATCTGAGACAAATGGGATGTCCAAAAAGCAGTCCGACTGAGGGGGAGGGGGCTGGGGTGACAGAGCAAACAAAATGCTAAGAAAAACGGGGGGTAGCTTGCAGTTCAAACAGATCAGATTAGACCTGAACATCCACTAACACTCAAACTTAGAAACGTAACAAAGGAGACCGGGTGGCAGCCTTGCAAACTTTTGCCTGATGCCTAAAAGCCCAAAAGGCACTCACCTATATTAGAGCTTATACAGTAAAAGGTGGAATTTTTTTAAAAGTGTATCTAAACCCAAAAACAAAAATTTTATATATTGCAGCTTATCAGTTAGATGTCATTGCAGCGTTAATTTTCTGTTAGCAGTTTTATTTATTTTTTCTACCTGTTGATCTGGCTAGTAACACACTTTCTATTGCTCCTCCATAGATAGAGGAGCCACCCCAAGACAGAGACACCCTTAGAGAGTAGCACTGTCTGGAGAACGTGACTAAAAAAAGCTTGAAGTAGATGTAAACACTCAAATATACCCAGTGAAGTGAACAGCCTCAGATGATACACAGGGATGAAACAAATCTCCCTACATAAGTTTTACATGTATATCTGCTGTCTTCATCTTTATATACTGTTTAGAAACATTGTGTTAGGAGATTGTCTCTTCCTGGTTAGCACTGCCGTGAAGTCTGGGCATACAGCCAAGACAACTGATTGGAAGAAAGACACACACCCCCTATTCTCATAGGTAGAGACTTTCAGCTCTGTGTTGAATAGTTCAGGGCTCTGCTAATCTATTTATAGCATCTTCCCTAACACAAAACTCAGGCTGCTTTTATCATATGTGATGGAGAACTTGTCAGGAGTTATCAGGCTGATAACAGAAGAATGGGGCAGGAGACAGCTACAGGACATAGGGCTTTGAAGAGAGATAACAAAACACTGCAGATATATGTGCCCAGCTCAAATTCCATGAATCTGGTTTACATCCAATTTAACTCCAGCTAACACTTTAGCAGTTACAGAACAGTTTTTTCCTTTTGGGATAAAGGTTTTAAATATATTAACAACACTATTATTCTTTTATGTCACTTTCGCTGATGGTTTTGTCAACCTTTTGGGTCTATTTCCTATTGTTCTGTATATACACATGCCAAATAACGTGATCTGTATTTGTCTTTATGCTTTGCCTCTTTAAGGCCTGATTCACACTTATGCAGGTTGCAGTTTGCATATTGCAGGTGCATTTTGTGTTTTTAAATACACGCTTTTCATCCATTGAAGTCTATGGAACCAAAAACCAGAAAAAAGTCCCTGGCCCTTTTCATAAAATGCACAGATGTGAACTACATCCATAGAAAATCATGTTAACCACTTGCTTACTGGGCACTTAAACCCCCTCCTTTCCAGACCAATTTTCAGCTTTCAGTGCTGTCACACTTTGAATGACAATTGCGCAGTCATACAACACTGTACCCATGAGGCGGCAGTGACGGGCACTGATGGGTGGCAGTGATGGGCACTGATGGGTTACACTGATAGGCAGCACTTTTAGGTGGCACTGATTGGCAGCACTGGTGGGCATTGACAGGTGGCACTTGTGGGCATTGACAGGTGGCACTTATGGGCATTGCAAGGTGGCACTTATGGTCATTGCAAGGTGGCACTTGTGGGCATTGCAAGGTGGGACCAATGTCCCTTTAAGATAAGCCGATGATCGCTGTCAGCGGTAGGACAAAAAAAAACTGATCACCGAGCTTTTGTTTTTATCATGTGATCAGCTGTCATTGGCTGACAGCTGATCACATGGTAAGGGGCCTGCCCCTTACTCGGATCGCTGATCACCCGGGTCTCAGTGACTCGGTGATCACAACACATCCCTACAGGGCGCGCGCAGGGAGCGTGCACAGGGGAGGATGTCATATGACGTCCTCCCGGGAATTGAGATCCTCGCTGAGGCCTTCATTCGGCCATAGTGCGGATGTTAGGTAGTTAAATGGACTCTAGTGTGTTTCTGCAAAACTGAAAACGCGCTAAAAAATGCATAGGTGTGAACCATGCCTTAATAAACACTGATTTTAATAGATATATTAACAAAAGCTGACCATTGTAAGCACCCCTGTCAGAGTTAAATGGTTTGTCTCAACCCTCTAACTTCAACTTTTGCTGCACAACTTGGTCTGTTAAGGGAAGTTAAAGGGGTTGTAAAGGTTTGTTACTTATTTTCTAAATAGGTTCCTTTAAGCTAGTTTATTGCTGGTTCACTTACCTTTTCCTTCGATTTCCCTTCTAAATGTTTTTTTTTTTTTTTGTTTTCTTTGTCTGAATTTCTCACTTCCTGTTCCTCCTCAGTAAGCTGTTCTGGCTGACTAAACACTGCTCGGATGATGGTGTAAAGTTTACTGAGGAGAAACAGGAAGTGAGAAATTCAGACAAAGAAAAAAACATTTAGAAGGGAAATCGAAGAAAAAGGTAAGTGAACCAACAATGCACTAGCTTAAAGGAACCTATTTAGAAAATAAAAAACAAACCTTTACAACACCTTATCACCATGTATCACAAAATATCACCAGGATCAACAGGTAAAAAAGTTACACATACCACTCCCAGGCAGCGAATGGAAATTTTCTTCTGATAAACTAAACTCAGAAATAAAGATGGGAGAACTGGGCCAACAAGTAAAACAACCTTGTGAATGAGAATGGAAAGAGAAATATTCCTAATAGGTTCAAAAGGTGGTTTCTGAAGAGTCAACAGAACCAAACTTAGATTCAAAGGTGTCACAGAATGTTGTAAAAGAGGAGCAACATGGGAGACTCCCTGTACAAAGGTGTTGACCAAGGGATGGGAGGCTAGCACTCTGTAGAATAAGATTGCTAGAGCCAAGATTTGCCCCTTAATGATAATCAGGATGAAACGTTGATCCAGATCTGATTAGAAAAGGTCAGGTTTCAGCCCACTGAGTGGTGAGGTTTTCTTTCTTCGCATCCAATAAAGTAAACCTTCCATGTGTGATGGTAAACCTTGCAAGAGGGAAGTTTCTTAGTGGTACTCAAGGCCAGATGTTGGCCCAGACTGGACTGGATGTAAAACAAAATATGTCCTTCTAGGATGAAGTTCCTCGCCTCTCACCAAGTAAAATATGTCTTCAAGTTGCAATGGTGGACTTTGAGAGAAGTCAGCTTCCTAGCCAATAAGATAGCAGGGATAATCCGAGAGGCCCCTGTCCCATAGGACCATGGCATGATACTAAAGACAGCAACCAAGCAGCAGGATGGGACACTAGCATTTGGGACAGGTGGTCTGAATGATCCGGAAGGGCTCATGGAGGGTCTGTTAGGAGTATGTCTGAGTACCATGTCCTCCTGGGCTGATACAGTATAATGAGAATCAATGGGATGCACGCCACCTCAATCCTGCAAAGTAGATGAGGAATAATCTGAAGAGGCAGAAAAGCCCAGGTCAGGCTAAACTGATACCACTGCATCATCCAAGTGTCCACTCTGAAGCGTCCCTGGACCTGGCTACAAACCTGTCCAGTTTGTTGAATATGGACGCCAGAAGATCCTCATCTGGTGTCCCCCATGTGTGGCAAAGTGACTGAAACTCCTCTGGATAGGGAGCCCATTTCTCCAAGTATAGAAGCTGAGAACTGAGAACTAGGTCTAGGAAAGGGCTTCCCTAACTCTAGCACCGAGTAGGAAATCCACCACGTTGGGAAGAGTCTGGCCCTGGAATTTAGGCGCATGGCATGGTCGATGGACCGAGCCTGTTTGTTTCATGCTGCTGGAATGTTGAGCTGCAATGGTCTGAAGTGAAACTGGAGGTATGGCACAACCTGGAAAAAGGTAACCATATGATCCAGTACCATCATGCACAAAACTCAGTGCTCCAAAATTCCCACATGTGTGACAAGGCTTGTACTAATATGTGCTCCACTTTACCACGTGCCAATATATACTGCACTCACCAGAATTAATTGACTCCTTGTTTGCACAAGAAAGTCAAAACATGCCTGTTGGGATATACACCTCCAAGGATGGGAACAGTGGCACTTTAATGCAGGAACTATGTATGATCAATCAGGTAAATAGCCATGGATGCTGCTGGCCTCCAGCTGTACTTGTCTCCAAAGTCCTCCAAGAACCACCAGGTATTGATAAAGGAAACATCAAAAAGAAAAGGGGAAGCCTCCCATAGAAAAAATACTATTCATTCAGAGCATATAACAACGTAAAATGCCTTTATAATGTATAAAAATGGATTAGGCAATCACATTAGTGTACCAGGAAGAGCTGCTGTCATTCCAGTGTGCGTTCCACCAGACCAGAATTGACGTGCATGGAAGTCCATACCAATGCGTTTCGTCATTCAGATGCAATATCATCAGGATCATGTAAAAATAGATGGTACCCTTTAATGAAGTCAACAGACATAATTTGTTACCGTGGACCGCACAGCAACCAGAATTGACATAAGGCTCCCACCGGAAGTGACACAGCGGAAGTCACTACCGAGATCGAAGGGAAGCTGAGGTGTATTGTTATTTATGTGTACCATCTATTTTTGTGAGTGAGTAGTTGTTAACTGGTTGGAATACATTTCTTTTACTGAATGGGATTACACTATGTGGAGCATTTTTTCTTTTTATGGTCAACCTCAGTTAACTAAGAAAAAGGTGGAAGCGAGGTAAGCGTGACCACTGGGGAGCTGCTGGATTGATTAACACAAGTGTATCAGCCGATCCTTCGTTTGAGAGGCAAATCCATCTGGTGCCTGGGAGCAGATGCACTACACAGCAGGTGTCACAGGAGAGTGGCAGTGGATTTTGCGTGAGCAGTATTAGTGTGGAACAAGATTCTGTTTCTCATCACTGGTGTGGTGTTCTTTGGACTTTATTATTGAAAGCGCTTTTATTATATGGACATTTAGATTTATGTGTTTGAATTGATTTATCACAGCGCTGCTTCACATCCAAATATTGGGGAATTTGGTGAATGTGGATTTTAAGTATTTATTTTAAGCGGCAGCAGTGAATGTGTATATTTTATTAATTACTTTTTCATCTACTTTTTTTCACTTATTGGAATTTCATTATAGTGGTTTTGAATCACTATCAGAATATTTAATTTTGAACATTTAAAGTTGTACTAAAGGCAGAAGATTTTTTACCCTGATGCATTCTCTGCATTAGGGTAAAAAGCTTCTGGATGCAGCTTCCCCCCAGCTCCCCTTATACCGCGTACACATGAAGGGACTTTGTCCGCCGGACCTAGTCCAGCGGACAAACCGCCAGACTTTCCAGCTGGGCTTCGCCGGACTTGAAAGCGAACGGACTTGACCAACACACGATCACGCTAAAAGTCCGGCGGTTCACGCGATGACGTACAGCACGTACGACGGGACTAGAAAAAGAAAAATACTAGAAAAATACTTGCTACTGACCATACTACAGATGGCCGTATTGTCCGCCGGAATGCCAAGTCCAGCGGATAATTTTAAAACAAAACTTAAAACCTAGTCCGCCGGACTTTTGGGGAAAAAAGTCAGTCGAAGGCCCACACACGAGGGGATTGTCCGGCGGACTCGAGTCCAGCGGACAATCCCGCGGGATAGTCCCTTCGTGTGTACGCGGCATAATACTTACCTAAGTCCCATCTCAATTCAGCGATGTGCATGAGAACAGCAGCTCTTCCAGGTCTCTCTCTTCTCACTGGCTCACACAGCAGCAAGACCCACAGCCAGTGAGCCAATGAGGAGAGAGCGGGGGGATGAGGCTGCTCTGTGCAAAACCATTACATGAAGCAGGTAGGTATGACATTTTTGAGTTATTTAAAAAAATAAAAATAACAACCTTTACAATTGCTTTAATCACTCCCCAATCATGGTATTTCTGGTGTTTACTAAAGTAGATTAAAGCGGTTGTTTATTTTTTTTTTCTTACCTGCAAGGTAATGTCTTAAAGTGCTAGTACTTACCTGAAAACTAAGCATTCCAAAGATGCGATGTCATCGCTGGAGGCCGCTTCCCTCTTCACCGGTCTTGCTTCAGGGTTCACAGTCTCTGGCTCTGTGACTGGCTGCGCGGGAGCCGAAGTTCACGGTACAGGGCTTTGAAGGAACGTCACGGGTGGCCGTGCCTTCAGAGTGCATGCGCCAGTGATATCACTAGCTGCATGTACAGTAAATATGTCCTAAACGGTGCACATTTAAGGGATATTTACACTACCTATAGGTAAGCCTTATTATAGGCTTACCTATAGGTAAAAGCAAGAGATGGAAGTTAATTTTCACTTTAAAACAGCAGGTGAGCACAGAGAGGGTAAACACAGCTTGTTAAAAGAGAACCTGCTGCCTAATAGGGGAAAACAAAAGGATCACTTTATTCTTAATGAACTTTCATTTAGCTATCTAGTCACTGAGAAGCCAGCAAAGATAGATACCTTGTAGAAGCCTGTATGATACCCAGTCATATACCAAGCCATCAGCATACAAGCTAAGACATCTTCATCTTCCTGCTCTTCTTCATCATAGTCCTCCCACTCTGTGCTGAAGAAAGGAGGTGGTGGCGGTGGTGGAGGAAGGGGTGCTGACTGACAAAAGTAAAGCGAACCACTTTAGGAGCCAAAAACGAAATAAGGCAAAAATGTAAGAGGTATTGCAGCCACTTACTGGGGGCCAATTGTGCCAGGCAGGAAGGTGAGCTCTCACAGGTGGTGGAGGTGGTGGCCAAAAACAGCCCTAAAACAAAGAAATTCAATATTTATTTCAATATTTACTTTTTGGCAGGTCTCAAAGAAGTCAAAGGCTCATCATGCCCTATCTCACCAGAATACAGAGGTAAGCTTTTCCTAACCGAACATACTGTAGGATACTCACCTTGGGTGGAGGAGGAGGAGGTAATGAGGGTGGAGGTGGTGGAGGGGGAGGCGGAGGCGGTGGTGGAGGTGGAAAAGTGTACATCCAATCAGACTTCTTCCCTTGTTTCCTCCAATTACGTGATAGATCAGGTGATGAGGTAGAACTTCTTCTTGTGTACAGCCAGTCTGTATCCTCCTCATCCTGCCAATCAAAGCTGTTACATGTGAAAGCCAGCCAGCCCCTAGTGAATCATGCTCAGTCTTCCCCTGCACCATTTGAACTAGTAACAAACTCAGTCTGCTCATCTAGTGGTCTTATCCTTTGATTGCCAGCCAGAGGACACTTAGCAAAAAAAGTGTAACAAAGCAGATCATGAAAGTATGTCTGGCATCACAGATCCATTCAAAAAGGTATCATTATTGAGAGGAGGACTTATGTTTGTGACATTCAGGGGAATTAAAAAAAGGTTCTTGCACCATTATAATGGCAAAGTAAACTGGTGTATCTGGCATGCGGCACATTAACAAAACCTACAGCTCCAGTTGAACTGACTTCTGTGCTCTGCCTGATGCAGACACGGCATAGAACACCAACAGCTTGCTCTTAATTAACAAAGGGGCTTGTGCCCTTTTTTGTTAAATGAGTAGGGTCTGCTCTGTTTTTTCTTAGCTTAGAACAGTAGGACAGGCATAAAGCCTGGGCCATTCTTTGTTAATTCCCCCAATTATGTCCTTTCTCTAAACGTTACCTACTAGAGAAAGTACATAATGGCCCATACATTTTGCAGCGTTTTTACATTGACGTGATGCTGGACATACTTTCTTAAAACAAATTTTTACATGAGAAACATAAGAAGGTGCTGTGCATGGGTTCTTTCGGTGGCAATGAAAAGGTTAAACATACATTATCCCCAATAGGCGGAAGTAGATAATAGTCCAATTCTTTGGTCAGTCTCAATAATGTTATATGCTATGTCTGAAGTCATTGTCTGTCTCTCTGTATACTATGCACAATGTTTTTTACTTTGAGTCTTAGAAGTGTCACACCTACCACCCCTAATATTAGCACAAGGGTAATAAATTTAAACCTCTACCTCTTACAGCCCTAAATGGTCTAGGCACCAAACACAACCCAGTTCCACACATATCAGGCTGTACCCCTGAGCTATCCAGTCCTAGAGGTGCAGGACTCGCCTGCTTCTTGCCGTGAGTGTGTGCGGGGAAACTGGATGGAGGCATCAGATTAGCCAAGTTCTGCTCCTCCTCATTGTTATATCCCTTATACACCACCACACAGGTGCCCAAAACCTCATCCACAGAGCGAATAACGGCTGAGTATAGCTGTCCATCCTCAGACCACTGCACTGAACAACGGTCACCAACCTTCCACTATATAAGAGAAAAAAATGAGAGATTGTGGACTTGTAGGTGTTATAAGAAAATTATAAATGTAATAGAAAAATTAAAAGAGAAGAAAAATAGTATATCTGCCATTAGATGAAAAAGTCTGTGTACAGAGAAGCTACAACCTGGCAGGAAGGAAATTTAACACTATACAGGAATACCAGTTAAAGCGAGGGAGGGTTGGGGTAATCTATTCAATGCCTTTTACGATGGACTTATGCCGTGTACACACGGCTGGACTTTTCTACACACAATCACACCAAAGACCGACGGATTCGACCGCAATGGCGTACTACCGGACTAGAATAAGAAAGTTCATAGCCAGTAGCCAATAGCTGCCCTAGCGTCAGTTTTTGTCCGTCGGACTAGCATACAAACGAACAGGTTTTTCGACCGGACTTGAGCCCGTCGGAAAGATTTGAAACATGTTCTAAATCTAAAGTCCGTCTGATTTTTGACAGAACCGTTGGACCAGTTGGGTTGAAAAGTCCGGTTGTGTGTACACTGCATTAGAAAGGACAACTGGTTTGGCAGAGATTGTAAGATTAGTAGTATAAATTGGGGTCGTCATAATGACCACTGAGGTTAATGGGGAAGGGGAAGAGCTCAAACGTTTGATATTTAATTGCTGTAATCTGCCAATTATTCTGAGGCTAGAGAGAGTATATGCACAAAAGGGTAATTTATAAACTGCAGAATGCTGTCCCACAAAACAGGTACGCTTCCAACGTGCTTGTTTGAATTCACCAATGAATGTATTTTTTTCATGATGGTTTACAGGCAGGTTAAAACCTTGGGTCAACTGTCCCCAGAATCATGAAACAATTTCTTTACTGTCCCTATTCAATCCTTTTGAAATTGAAAGTGTTATAATATCTTGTTTTACATGAATAAGTGGTAATCTAATAATTCTTTAAATCCAACTGATTTGCCCCATTAACAGATATTATCTAAACCAGGGGTCTCCAAAATGTTTAAACAAAGGCCCAGTTTACTGTCCTTCAAATTTTAGGGAGGGCTGCACTGTGGCCAATGGGAGAAGAAAATGTCCTGGCATCAGTGGTAATAAACAATGCTCCATGATTGGTATTGGGGGAAGTAATAGTGCCCCATCATTGGTATCAATGGGAGGAATGGTGCCCCGTCATTGATGTCAATGGGAGGAATGCTGCCCTATCATGGATGTCAATGGGAGGAATGCTGCCCCATCATGGGTGTCAATGGGAGGAATAGTGCCCCTACATTGGTGTCAACAGGAGGATTAGTGCCCCAACATTGGTGTCAACGGGAGGATTAGTGCCCCATCATTGGTGTCAATCGAAGGAATAGTGCCCCACTGTCGGCGTCAGTGGCAGGAACTATGTCAGCAACAGTGGGGGGAATAATGCCCCAAGGACCAGATAAAAGCAAGCAAAGTGCTGCAGTTTTGAGGCGTCATATCAACAAAGCTTGAAATATAGAAAATTGATGCCTACTGAGTAAACATGGGTTTATACAAATCTCATTCCTTTGTACTTTATAAATGACCCCCTACTACAGTGAACTGTGATAATAATTTATTAGAGGGGGTATAAGAAGCCATTGACATAACCTAGAAGCTGTAATCACTAAACTAGCAGGGAAAATTTGTAAGTATTGAAAGAAGGGTTAACTAAGGTGGCAATAGACACCGAGCAGTGAGTTCCATTAGAAGAAGCAGGTTTGGTTTGGTACTACAGAAAAGACTCAGTCACCTGTTTGACAGGTGGGGTGCTATCCCCACTGCTCCCCACAGACACTATTTCATCCAGCTGATGCCTCTCGGTATTTCCATAGCCATCATACTGGACCACACAAGTGCTGCTTTCTCTGTCAATGGATTTTACTGTAGCAGGGTAGACACATCCATCCTCTGACCAAACTGCACTACAAGGGTCTCCCACTTTCCACTAAGAAGGGAAAAAAATATGATATTGAGCATGGGTGGCAAAATACAGTTATAGAAAATTCCATGCAACATTTACTTCATTCTAAGAAACCAAAGTTAAAAGAAGAAACAAATAAAATACAATTTAATTTGCAACTCTGTCAATTTATGTATTTTGGTCTATTTTTTTAAATAAGTTACTCACTTTGGTTGCGAGAGAGCGAGAGGTTGAATGAGCAGAAGGATGTGTCAGAGGAGGAGGAGGCTGTGCCTTCTTCTTCTTACTCCACTTATCCCCCTCATGCTTTGGGTGATCCCTGTGACCATCTCTCTCCCACTCTGATTCTCTTGTCACGTCTCGCTTACAATCTTTTTGGGGATCACCTGATGCAGTGGCTTCTTCTGCCCTCCGGTTTTTATCAGTGCATCTAAGCATATCCTAGGGATAGGGATTAAAGTGGTTAATATTCTGTTTCGTTCAGGAGATCTTCACCTACTTTTTTTTTAGCATTATTATTTTATTCTCTACTTTTTAAAGTGGTTGTAAAGGCTCAAGGTTAGTTACATTCATTTTTTGGATGAAGGTAAAAAACCTTCTGTTTGCCCCCACCCCCAATACTCACTTAAGCCTGATCTCGATCCATCGATGTGCATGAGACCTGAGCTTCTCCCGGGTCTCTCATTGGGAGCCATTGGCTCCTCCTACTGTCAATCACAGCCAGTGAGCCAATAAGGAGAAAACGGGTGTCTTATGGAAGCATAGAGCTGGGCTCTGGGGCAAGCATGCACCAGTACACCTATAGCAAGCAGATTGCTATTGGGGGCACTGGCTGAAGAGGAGGAGCCAGGAGCACCGGATGGGGACCCAAAAAAGAGGAGGAACAGGGCTGCTCTGTGCAAAACCACTGCACAGAGCAGGTACAGTGCCTTGAAAAAGTATTCATACCCCTTGACATTTTCCACATTTTGTCATGTTAGAACCAAAAACGTAAATGTATTTTATTGGGATTTTATGTGATAGACAAGCACAAACATGTACGTAATTGTGAAGTAGAAGGAAAATGATAAATGGTTTTAAATTTTTTTTTATAAATAAATATGTGAAAAGTGTGGCGTGCAACTAAAATCTAGTGGAACTGATAGCCTTCAGAAGTCACCTAATTAGTAAAAAGAGTCCACCTGTGTGGTGTGTAATTTAAAGTGGAAGTCCACCCCAACACTTACATTTTCCCCTGCAATCATTAATGTGAGCTAAGTTCAGCCTTATGCCTGAAAATGAAAAAAATCCCAGTTTTTGTACCTTTATTTTGCAGTATGCAGTGCCGTCACATGACTTCAAGTCTACTTACTTCTAAATCTAAGAGCAGCAAGTGGGTGGGGTTATTGGAATCTAGTGACATCTAGAGGAGCTGATCATAGGTTCCTGCCCAGTGTCCCCTCATCAGTAAGGATGCATTGTAGTGCATTGCAGTGCACATATATAGTATAGCTGTGCTGGGCTTCTCCCATATAAGACAGGGGAGCTTGACACAGGGGGAACTGTCGGCGTAGCTGGAAGTGCTCTGGGGTCTCAGCTCACAGTCTACAATGATCACAATACACTAAAGTAACAGTACAGGCAACCACACTAAGGCTCCGTTTCCACCACTAGTATGACTTGTCATGTAACTTTGAACATAAAGTCGCATGACAAGTCACAGCCCATTCATTTCCCGTCTATGCGACTTTGAAATCAGCAACTTTGAAAAGGTACCTGCAATGCTTTGATGTAGCTTTTGATGCGACTTTTATGCAGAGAGTGTAAAGTTGGATCAAAGTTGCACTCAAAGTTGCATTCTAAATCATGCAACTTTGGGGTAGCATATTTCTTCCCCCAGCTGGGCATGTGCCACACCATGCACACAGTGCCCATCACAGTGCCATGCAGATACAACCATGTGGTTGTATCTATCTTACAGTTTCTAACAAACATAACATACTTCCAAAGTCTGCCCTCTCTCTCTCTCTCTCTCTCTCTCTCAGGAGAAGCTGTTGGCCAAAACAATGCTATGAAGACAGGAGGAGGTCATGTTCTGTGAAGGATAGGAGGGATGGGGATGGGGCTGGGCAGGTCTAGGCATGCCTGTCTAAGAATGACCGACCACCTTTTCAGGAAGTGAAAGACAGCTCTCTCACCTAGCAGTAAGAAGGATCGCTGGTTCGAATCCCAACCACAACACTACCTGCCTGGAGTTTGCATGTTCTCCCTGTGCCTGTGTGGGTTTCCTCCGGGTACTCCGGTTTCCTCCCACAATCCAAAGACATGCAGGTAGGTTAATTGGCTTCTGTCCAAAAATTGGCCCTAGTATATAAATGGGGACCTTGGATTGTGGGCTCCTTGAGGGTAGGGACCAATGTGAGTGTGCAATGTACAGGGGTAGGGACAATTGTAGACACTCACTCAGGTTGAACTGGATGGACTGGTGTCTTTATTCAACCTTATTAACTATGAAACTATGAAACAGCTTAGCAAATTCAGATAACGGGAGATAGCATTGTCGGTGAAGAACAGGAAGAAGCTGATTGTTTAGCTTAGAAAGTCTTATCGAATTCAGACAATCAGCTAGCCAGAAAATGAATAATATCAAAGATAAAGAAATTTAACATTAAAATAATAGGAAAAAAAACATTTTTGACTGGACTTCCACTTTAATCTCAGTATAAATACAGCTGTTGTGTGAAGCCCTCAGAGGTTTGTTAAAGAACCTTAGAGAACAAACAGCATCATGAAGGCCAAGGAACACACCAGACAGGTGAGGGATAAAGTTGTGGAGAAGTTTAAAGCAGAGTTAGGTTATAAAAAAATATCCCAAGCTTTGAACATCTCACCTGGAGCACTGTTCAATCCATCATCCGAAAATTGAATGAGTATGGCACAACTGCAAACCTACCAAGACATGGCTGTCCACCTAAACTGATAGGCCGGGTAAGGAGAGCATTATTCAGAGAAGCAGCCAAGAGGCCCATGGTAACTCTGGAGGAGTTACAGAGATCAACAGCTCAAGTGGGAGAATCTGTCCACAGGACAACTATTAGTCGTGCACTCCACAAATCTGGCCTTTATGGAAGAGTGGCAAGAAGAAAGCCACTGTTGTAAGAAAGCCATAAAAAGTCCCGTTTGCAGTTTGCGAGAAGCCATGTGGGGGACACAGCAAACATGTGGAAGAAGGTGCTCTGGTCAGATGAGACCAAAATTTAACTAAAAGCTATGTGTGGTTGAAAACTAACACTGCACATCACCCTGAACACACCTTCCCTACCGTGAAACAAGGTGGTGGCAGCATCATGTTGTGGGGATACTTTTCTTCAGCAGGGACAGGGAAGATGGTCAGAGTTGACGGGAAGATGGATGGAGCCAAATACAGGGCAATCTTAGAAGAAAACCTGTTAGAGTCTGCAAAAGACTTGAGACTGGGGCGGAGGTTCACCTTCCAGTAGGACAACGACCCTAAACATAAAGCCAGAGCTATAATGGAATGGTTTAGAAAAAAGCATATTCATGTGTTAGAATGACCCAGTCAAAGTCCAGACCTAAATCCAATTAAGAATCTGTGGCAAGACTTGGAAATTTCTGTTCACAGACGATCTCTATGCAATCTGACAGAGCTTGAGCTATTTTGCAAAAAAGAATGGGCAGAAATGTCACTCTCTAGATCTATAAAGCTGGAAGAGACATCCCTAAAAAGACTTGCAGCTGTAATTGCAGTGAAAGGTGATTCTACAAAGTATTGACTCGGGGGGCTGAATACAAATGCACGCCACACTTTTCACATATTTATTTGTAAAGAATTTTGAAAAACATTTATCATTTTCCTTCCACTTTACAATTATGTGCCACTTTGTGTTGGTCTATCACATAAAATACCAATAAAATACATTTACGTTTTTGGTTATAATATGACAAAATGTGGACAATTTCAAGCAAGGGGTATGAATACTTTTTCAAGGCACTGTAAGTATGACATGTTTGTTAAAAAAAAAAAGAAAAAATATAACCTTTAATGTCACTTAAAATTGTATGAATTAACCTTTAGAGTATCAAGCCCTAAAATGAATGGAAATCCCATTAACTTAGGTTACCTTCAGTGGAAATCACATGTCAAAATGATCTGTAAATCCAGAAAGGCAGAAGGAACCACAGCAGCCAAAGAGAGAGCAGGTATTCCACACACCCAGAGGTGTAGAATACTTGCAGCTTCTGGTGTTTGTGGAAACGAGTGGCCGGCGGCCGCGATGTTTGCCGGCCACCTGAGAGCAGAGGAAACAAGAGCCAGAACGGGGATATTTCAATGAAGGGGAGGAGAGAGAGATCTGCTGTTCCTAGTGAACAGCGATCTCTCTCCTCCTCCAGTCAGCCCAGCCCCCATACAGTTAGAAACACTCCCAGGGAACCCACTTAACCCCTTGATCACACCCTAGCGTTAACCCCTTCCCTGCCAGTGTAATTTATGCAGTAATCAGTGGCTATTTTTAGCTTTGATCACTGTATAGATGTCAATGGTCCCAAAAAATGTGTCAAAAGTGTCCGATCTGTCCGCTGCATGTCGCAGTCCCGCTAAAAATCACAGATCGTTGTCATTACTAGTAAAAAATAAATAAATAATACAAATGCCATAAATATATCCCTATTTTGTAGACGCTATAACTTTTGCGCACACTAATCAATATACGCTTATTGCAATTTTTTTTACCAGAAATATGTAGAAGAATACATATTGGCCTAAACTGATGAAGAAATTTATTTTATTTATTTTTTGGGGATATTTATTATAGCAAAAAAGTAAAAAATTGTTTATAGCGCAAAAAAAAAAAAAGCAGAGGTGATCAAACACCACCAAAAGAAAGCTCTATTTGTGGGGAAAAAAGGACGTCAATTTTGTTTGGGTACGCCCGTGCAATTTTCAGTTAAAGCAACGCAGTGCCGAATTGCAAAAAATGGCCTGGTCATTAAGGGGGAAAATCTTCCGGTCTGTAAGTGGTTAAAGTACATCTGTTCCTTGAGTAATAATATGCATCTGTTTTCGGTTAATGGCACTTCACACTTTTGAGAAAGTTCTAGACTGATTTAAAGAGAACCAGTAAGACTTTCTCCAGTGTTAAAGAGACTCTGTCACTTTGCCCATTCAGTCTCTTTAACCACCTAAGCCCCGAACCATTTGGCTGGCCAAAGACCAAAGCACTTTTTGCGATTCTGCACTACGTCGCTTAGACTGACCATTCGCGCGTCGTGTGACGTGGCTCCCAAACAAAATTGACGTCCTTTTTTCCCACAAATAGAGCTTTTATTTGGTGGTATTTGATCACCTCTGTGGTTTTTATTTTTTGCGCTATAAACAAAAATAGAGCGACAATTTTGAAAAAAATTCATTATTTTATACTTTTTGCTATAATAAATATCCCCCAAAAATATATATAAAAAATATATTTTACCTCAGTTTAGGCCGATACGTTGTCTTCTACATATTTTTGGTAAAAAAAATCGCAATAAGCATTTATTGATTGGTTTGCGCAAAAGTTATAGCGTCTACAAAATAGGGGTTAGTTTTATGGCATTTTTATTAATTATTTTTTTTATTTTTCTAGTACAGTAATGGCAGTGATCTGCGATTTTTATTGTGACTGCGACATTATGGCGGACACATCGGACACTTTTGACACATTTTTGGGACCATTGTAATTTTTACAGCGATCAGTGCTATAAAATTGTACCGATTACTGTAAAAATGACACTGGCGGTGAAGGGGTTAACCACTAGGGGGCTAGGAAGGGGTTAAGTGTATCCTGGGGAGTGATTCTAACTGTTAGAGGGCATGGCTACGAGTGACACTTCACTGATCATAGCTCCCGATCACGGGGAGCTATGATCAGTGACAGTGTCACTAGGCAGAATGGGGAGATGCTTGTTTACATTAGCATCTCCCCGTTCTTCAGCTCTGTGAGAAGATCTTGGGTATCCCCGCGGAGATCGAGTCCACGGGACCCGCGATCCTACTCACAGAGCTCACGGCAGGGTTGCGTGTGCGCCGCCGCCGGCGTGCACGTGACCACACGGCGTCAAATTCAAAGGGACGTACCTCTACGCCCATTTACCCAGCCGTGCTATTCTGCCGACATATATGTACAAAGCCTTTCCCCAATCTACTTAATACTAACCTTCCCTGCACTCCCCCACTGCTCACTTGCTGTGCATTCCCATCACCATGTAACCTCAATGTTAGGTGGTGTTCTAGATTATGCAGGGTAGATGACATTGTCCCCCTGTTCCCCCTGTTCAGATAACAGCCTCTAAAACTGGCGGTTGGCCACTCAAGCTGAGCACTGCATCATGAACAGATGTTAAAACAAAAATTATAAATACCTTTTCCCCCTTTTTTATAAGTGATCACATTCCCTCTTTTCTCAGCTGCATAAGAGCTGGGGGTGGAGAAGCAGCAGTACACTGAGCTTCCCAGTGAATGGCTGTGCAGCGGGGTGTGTCAGGACAAGTTTTATCATTGGAGAAGAGCAGGCTGAGTTCCCAGCATAACTAGAGAACTGACCACAGTGTGCTCTCCTGCTTAGTGTGGTCAGTTTTCAATAGGAAAGCAAGGAGACTAGTAGGAACACCAGGGGTTTCACATAAAGGAAGCAAAACAAAGAGAACAGGAGACTTTCTCATACAAGTACATGGTACAGCAGCCACATATCAGGAATATGAAATGTCGGGTAACAAATGCTTTAAGTTGTGATAGCATTGCAGCCTTTCCGCTCAAATAGATGTGAGTGCTGTTATTCAGTTATATTCTTTCCATGGCAGTGCAGAAATGTCAATCCAGTGTCAGGCTGTGAAGTCTTTATAGAGGCAGACTTGTCTCCTGCCTGTGCTCAAGGTTAAAATCTGGGATGCCAAAGAAGAGAAAAAGTTAAATGAATAAATCCTCTTGTTTTCTTTTATATAAACTTAACTGTGCACTTGTTATAGGATTTTGAATGTGTGTTTGCAGCACTGAGCTCAGGCAAGATTGCCTTACCCTCTGCTGGCGCCTCTGCTCTGAAGGGAGAATACAAGTAAATAATCAACAATCAAGCAATCCTGAGCAGAAAGGCTTTACAGTTATAACAATTCAACCGTAGAGGTTTACCTTATTATTGAGACCCAGTGGCACAGTAACTGTCCCCTCTTTATTCTTCAAAAAAATAAAGAGGTTTCTATTTCAACCACTCGGCAGCAGATTCTGTTACAGAACTCAATGAGTGATACTGCTGTCACACTGGGATACCAAATTTAAAAAAATGGGTTCCCATAAAAAAAAAAAGGGATAGAGAAATACAACTACCGTATGTAGTAGGTATAGGTACCTGGAAAGACTGGACAGCCTTTTCATAGGATTTAATAAGAGCAGCATCGTCCCACTCATCAATATCTTCACTCTGCAAGACCCGAGAGAAGATATTTCAGGACACATGCATTTCCCTGCACCCACACTTCTCAACTTTTATGCAAACACCACTATGTACGCATCTCACAAGCTTATTCTACACATCCATTGGGACACATACTTCATATCACTGACGCATACTGACATATAATCACACACATAGGTTGGACTTGATGGGCTTGTGTCTTTTTTCAACCTCCCCTACTATGTAACTATGTAGCTTCAAACGCTACACCAGTACGCTTTTCTTGTATGCATGATGATGCCATTCTTCTATGGCTTTGCTCATGGACTTTGCAAGAACATTTATTACAGTGATTGGACACTTTGGAATATCTTTGTTTGACTACCAATAGTTCTGTCATCTACAAACAATAGACAATAAACTTTGTGCATTTCTAAAATTTCCATCGGGAAAAGGGACTGTAGCAGGTATCAGCACAAAACAAGGTTGGGCAAATGCCGGACCACCTCCCGCTCAGTGAGACTAAGCTATAACAATTAGGGCCCTTTCACACGGGCTGACCAATTGGGTGCACCTGTAAGTTTTTCAGGTGGACCGGACTGGACCTTCCAGTCTCCTCATTGACACCTGCCGACACCTGATCTGATCCAATCCGGTCTGCTAAAGACAGACGGATGGATCATTCCCCATCTGACTGGCGGATCAGATGGCAGTCTCCTCTAAATGGAAAACATCCGACCGCCCATAGAAGAGAGTGGGCTATGTTCGCTCTGGAAAAGCGGAGCCGACACAGAGCAGCCATCTGCATGCTCAGCGGAGATAAGCAAACAGATTCCATGCTGAGCAGGCAGACTCTCAACGGAGCCCGCCCCGTGTGTAAGACCCCAAGATGTCGGCAAAATGTTTTTTTTTCGCAGCAGAGAAGCCAGCGGGAGCTGAAAAGAATGATCAGTGTGAAAAATACATTATTTATTATTTCAGGTACTTGTATAGTGCTGTCAATTTATGCAGCGCTTTACATATATATATTATACATTCACATCAGTCCCTACCCTCAAGGAGCTTACAATCTAAGGTCCCTAACTCACATTCATACATACTAGGGTGAATTTAGACAGGATCCAATTATCCTGCCAGCATGTCTTTGGAATGTGGGAGGAAACCGGAGTACTCGGAGGAAACCCACACAGGCACAGGGAGAACATGTAAACTCCAGGCAGGTGGTGTCGTGGTTGGGATTAGACCAGCAAACCTTTTTACTGCTAGGTGAAAGTGCTAACCACTACACCACTGTGCTGCCCGGTATACCTGGTATACCTTAGTGAATTGAATTTATTGCCCTGTTAAAATACTTTCAAATGTGCGTGACATCGATTGCTTTGGTAATGCAGGTACTCCTCACTTAACGACCAGGTTCCGTTCCAAAGACCATATCGTTAAACGTATTGGTTGTAAAACGAGGAGTCACAAGAAATCAATATTTTAAGTATTCTTAAATCCTGTATTGTATTGTGAAAAAAAAGTCTAAAACACAAAACTCCAGCTCAATAACGTTGTTTTAATTTGCATAAGTACAGACCACAAATGAAAATTCTGTACTGTACTATACAATACAATGATGTACAGTGCATCGTTCAGGTGGGGAGAGCTGATCGTAAGTCCGAGCAGTCGTTAAACTAGGGCAGTGGTTCTTAACCTCAGTCCTCATTAACCCCCCACCAGGCCATGTTTTGGGAATTTCCCTTAGATAAAATAGCTGTCCAAAATACCAAGCCATTGACTTAGATTTAAAGCACCTGTGCAATATAAAAGGAAAGCCTGCAAACATGGCCTGGTGGGGGGTAATGAGGACTGAGGTTAAGAACCACTGAACTAGGAGTATCTGTATATAGCCATTTTAAGCAGCTATATTTGGTAATCCACCACCATACACCCTGTGATAAGATTATATTAAATAAATAAAATATTACATGAACAGAAAGAAATGACCAGCTCGCCCATCTACTCGCTCCAATAACCATTTCAGAGTGCACATTCCCTGTGCTCTAAATTTCTGAAGTCGGATTTTACTCGTTCCCAGAGTGCTAATTAAAGGCTTTATTGAATCTCTAAAATCAAAGCATACCGGTGAACAGCTACAGAATTCATGTAGGTACAACATATTTTGACCTGTCTGGGTCTTCATCAAATTTAATCCAGACTCCCTTATCAAAAAAAAAAAGGCCATGGTCTATATACCACCTTCATCCTGTGCAGAACAAAGGGGGAAGATCGGGCAGCAGCAAAAAAAAGAAAAACGTACACCCTTCCTACAGCTAACTA
This sequence comes from Lithobates sylvaticus, assembly GCA_028564925.1. Taxonomy (NCBI): domain Eukaryota; kingdom Metazoa; phylum Chordata; class Amphibia; order Anura; family Ranidae; genus Lithobates; species Lithobates sylvaticus. The sequence continues at coordinate 402,539,392 of CM053026.1, forward strand.
CCCTTCCTCAAATCTTCCTTCATCAGTTTCACATATATTAGGGAGACTATGTGGAGAGGATCTGGGGAGCTGGGTTTTCTTTCACCTGTGAACACATGGTGTTAAATGGCACAGCTATTGAAGTGGCCACTTGCCTACAAGTGCTACCAATGTACCCTTTCCCTCCTCTCAGATGCACATATCAGACAATTCTTTGGCTCCTAATGTGGCCTTTCTTCATCCTCCTCTAGGGCACACAGCAGCCATGTTTTTTTGGCCTACTAATGTGCTCCTTTCAGACCTCTCCTACTCAAGGTTGCATAGCAGGCATTTTTTTTATTTGGCTAAATATGTTGCACTGCAATCCGCCTCATATAATCTAGTGGAAAATTCCTGGCTCTTTTTCTCCTCTTCTTAAAGGGCACATACAATCCCATTTATTTTGGGCCTGGTAATGCACCATTTCCTTTTTTTCCCCACTGATAATCTCACCATATCCCTGCCAACAGACCATGATAAGTCAGTTGAGGTGGGTATACAATAACATGTAACCCATCACACTGAAATCTACAGTAATGTAGTACAAAACAGCACAGTGAACAATGGGTTACAGATTATGTAGCACACCACACTGTAATGTAATATGGCACAGTACAGCATCAAGTATAGCTATTTTTCAGCAGCACTGTATATTATAGAAGCAAATATCTCTCTCTTTGCAAGCACTCTGTCAGCTCTCCCTATCTACTTCAGGCCCCTCCAACACACAATGACTGTGTATAGTACCACTGTGCTGTATTTAGCACTTTTCTGCATTACTGTATAGCACAGCAGGAACTATTTCTCCATGTGTACACTCTGTCAGCTCTGCTTATCTACTTCAGTTCTCTTCAACAAACATTGACTGTGTATGTGACTGACTGTAAATATAGCATTGTTCAGCAGCACTATACATTATAGGAGCTATGTACTCCAAATTATTCCAACACACTGAAAATAGATTGCAAGGAACCTGGACTTTCATTGGGAGGGGGCTGGAACATAACTAAATCTCCATTATTGTCCATTTTAAACCACCTGTCCACAGTTTCGGAGCCCAGGAAGTGGATTATTGGTAATTGTTTACTATAATGGTGCTATTTTCCTGCAATGCAAATAACTTGGGTTCAGGTCAAACTCATGTAACACCCAAGCCCGAAGCTCATCCCTACTTATAAGTAAACAAAATTATAATCCAGGCCAACGAGGAACCCAGTATCCCTGGCACTCAACAACCTGACATTGCATTTCCCTTTTAACCTGAACCCCGTCACTAAATTCCAACACCCCAGACATGGTACCTTAATGGCAGGAAGAAACTCTTCTACCTTTTGTCACCCTTGCAGGGACATGCAGAGAGTAGGAGAGGGCGGTCTGCCTACCTCCTCTATAGTGCAGACTATCAAGGCCAGTCCTTTCAACGGCCTCTAGGGGTGCTGTGCACACTGTGTGTTTCCAGAAAACACTACCAGGCTAAAGGGCAGTGAGAAGCCAAAATACGCAGCATGCCCACAACCTCTCTTACTATAAAACCCTTCAAATACGGCAGCCATTTTCTGGAAGTCCAACATCCAAATTTCTAATTTTTTTTAAATACATTATTAGTTTAAACATCATCAGGCAAAAAACTAAAGGGAAAACCAAAACTCAGATTTATTACTTTTGCAATAGGGATAGGAATAATAGGATAGGATGCACAACTACAGCACCCAAAGTCTGATAATGTTATGGTTACTTAAGAGAATAAATAGAGCATGTATTATCAGACCGCAATGCAATCACAAGCCAAATGCTTGACTCATGGTTGTAGCACAGCAGTGCAATGCAAAATGCCCATTCAACTTACTGCGGGTGGTACGAGCAGGCTGCATAATGTACATGTACATCATCCAGCCTGTTCAGGTTTAGGGGCACGCATGTGGGCACTCCCTGCTGATCCGCGGACACTGGCTACAGCAGGATTTTGTCAGCAGGTCCTGGCCATTAATTTATGGCTGAGACCTGCTGATCAGCTGTAGCAAATCACAGCAAAGAGGCCCCTGTTTACAAACACACAGGGCTCTGTACATAGGTCAGCAATATTTGTAAGTTAAAAAAAAAAAAAATGGGGAAACGCAGACTTCACCCCCGGCCTCACCCCTAGAACGTTTGAATGGTGGATGAACAAGGGGCTACTGAGAATAGCAGATATATGTGAACATAGGGGTATCTTAACAAGAAAAGCACTAGAAGATAAACCTCAGCTACCAATCTCAGAGTTTTTTAGATACGCATAGATAGCGCATTTTCTAAATACTTTATTAAAAAACTCAGACGTAACTACAATGATCCCGATGGAACATTTGTGTGTACAGTATGATAAGATCAGAGGGCATATCTCAGAAATATATACAAGGGGCTGATCTCCAGGAGAGCATTGAGCTGGACGAGTGGCACAAAATAGCCCAGGGGGCCACAAAATCCATCATAAATACTTCCTTAATTGAGGCAAATTTTAAGGTCCTAATGAGATGGTATATGGTCCTGGCAAGACTAGCGATCTTCATACCCGAAGCATACTCGCAGTGTTTCCATGGCTGTGGACAACTGGGGACGATGTACCATATATGGTGGCAGTGCCCTAAGGTGAGGCGTTACTGGATCAGGGTGTACAACTTTGTGTACACACTCACCCAGGTAAACCTGATTAAATCCCCAGGACAGGCATTGCTGGGAGCCGAAGTGGAAGAAGCATCAAAATCCCAAAGTTATCTTATAAGGTTCATATTTATAGCAGCCAAAATTATAATAGCAAAATCATGGAAAAGGGCGGCAGTGCCATTTGACCAGCTCACACACAAACTCTCCTGGATCATGCTCAACGAACGAATGACAGCAACTCTAAAGCTACTTTCACACTGGAGCGGTGGGGGCGCTGGCGGTAAAGCGGCGCTATATTTAGCGCCGCTTTACCGGCGTTTTAGCGGCGCATTGCGGCCGCTCGCGGGGGTGTTTTTACCCCCCCGCGAGCGGCCGAAAAAGGGTCAATACCGCCCGCAAACCGCCGCTGTAGCGGCGTTTTGCGGGCGGGTTCGTCGCGCTCCCCCATTGTTTTCAATGGGACCGGGCGATATAGGAGCGGTAAATATACCGCTCCTATAGCGAGCCAAAGATGCGGCTTGCAGGACATTTTTGAGCGTCCTGCAAGCGCACCGCTTCAGTGTGAAAGCCCTCGGGCTTTCACACTGAAGGAACAGCAACAGCTGTTTCGGGTCGGTTTGCAGGCGCTATTCTTAGCGCAATAGCGCTTGCAAACCGCCCCAGTGTGAAAGGGGCCTAAATGATAAAATGCAACAGTTTGAAAAAAATATGGAATCCCTGGATCCAGTATTTAATGGAAGGCTCTAGGGCTGTATTGGTGTAGGGGGTCCGGGGGGGGGGGGCAGAGGTCGGGGGGTGGGGGGTCACTTTCTAAAATTCTAACTCTTTACTTCTTCCTTTCCTTTCTACTACTTCTTCGTGGGTACAAATATCTCCATAATGGGGCTGACAAAATAAAGTGAGCCATCTTGCAGAAATGGAAATAAGCTACCTCGGCAAAGACACAGACCCCGCTAGAAAGAATAACACAAAAGTTACAGCAATAATAATAATTACATCTTGCAGGACGACATGTCGGCACTATATCACAGAAAGTTTGTATTAGCCTAAAAATGTAACATTACACTTACCACTATGAAACTGTTTGAATATATTGTACATCTGTTTTACTATGGAAAATGTGAAAACTTGAAATAAAAACTATTGAAACAAAACAAAAAAAAAAAAAAACAAAAAAAAAAACTGGCTCCTAATTTTTTTAGATGGCTCCTAGATTCAAAGAAAATTTGTCAAGCCCTGTCCTAAAGCGGGCCCTGAGCTATAGTCAGGTCCTTCATTGTATTGCATTGTCACCTGCACTGACAGCTTGCAGGTTTGCAAGCCCTGGACACTGGGTTGAAAATGTATTCCCTCCTAAAACTCTCTCCAGGAAACTCAGTCCAGGAATACCAAAACCTGGAGAAAGCCATAGAAAGTTTTCTCTGCTCAAAATCAATACTCCAGAACCCCGCACTCTGCATCCGTGCGAACCCTGTGTCATATCATGGGTACTCTTGATTGGGACACCTCTGTGCCAGCTGTCAGCCACTCCAATTCTTTTTTCAGATATGTTTCCACACATGCCCTTCCCTTAATCTAAATGTGTTCCCACTGGTCTTTATACCAAGCCTCTCTTATTGGGGTTCTAGGGCTCATCCTTACTTTCTAAGGGAACTCTGGTTTCCCTGATACACTCTGACTCATTGTCCTGGGGTTGTAGGGAATCTACTCCTAATACTGCATTTAACGAAGAATCATCTTTCCCCCACTTGTACCAGATTTAACCATCACCATTGTTCTTTTGGGTTCAAAAACCTTTTTACGGTTACCCTTGGAATCCAAAACATCATTCAGGGTAACACTCAGTAATAGCTTACACTCTTCACTGTTAGTTACTGATACTGTCAGTATTCTCTTTCTTCATGGCTCCCGATACCCTAAACCATACCGCTTTGTGGGTAAAGGACAGGATCTCTGCAGCTGCCACATCCACCCCAGGCCCTTTCATTTCCTGAGGTTTGGCGACTGATGCAGTATACGTGCCCTTCACCGAGAACTGATCAGCCGCACCTTGGACTGAACCAAAAGAAATGCCTTACGCCATGCTATTAGGCAGAGAGACCTCTGACATCTCTGATTTCTCAGACAGTCCACCTGAGTACCTTTAATACCAAATAATATTTAGAAGTAACCCACCAGGGAATTGTGAGCCAGCTGTTAACAAGCACTGTCTTGACCAACTTTAACCAGTACATCCCATAATACCTGGCTCCACTTATTGGTTCTCCACGGTACCTTCTCGTCTGACTGAGGAGACACCCAGGTATACAATGGTTGTGCCTTTAAGAATTCACGCATTTCAAGTAATATATATATCGGTCATTTCAAGACACCCCGACTCCATACTTAAGACTTTCCTGAGCGATTTTTGCATCAATAGGGACGTGAAGGGGCTCATTCGCTGAGGCTTTAGAGGCCGAGATGTTTACAGGGACCTCCTCCCCACTGGAGCTAGCCAACACCACAGTCTGGTGCTCTCCTCGAGCGCTGCCATGTACATGCCTTACTCCCAACCTGTCAGGTTCAGCATCAGTGCTGCTCCAGGTCTTGATCCGTGACACTGTCAGTTTGACACTCCACATCCTTATTCTTTTGCTAGGCCATGGACAAAACACCTGCTGTACACTAGCCCTTATTTGGTACTTTAAGCTTTAGCAGGCTGAAATACCCCTTATCAACATGATCACTCTTAAAATAATGGACTACACCCCCCCCCCCTCCCAGCTGTATGGTGTAGGCCTACTCTGGTACACTACAGCATCAGAGCTGTACAGAACAACCTCTGGTTCCAACACAAAGAATTCTCAGGAGGTTTCCAGGGTTATCTTTGCTGTCCTGCCAATGGTTACCATGGAAGACAACACACCTTCATCACCATTAATAAATGCACCAGGAGTATTTTTAGCTTTAGCGTCCTGCCCTTACCCATTACCAACTTGATCCTGTGACCACTTATCACACCACCCTTACGCTTTAGGCCCCTTTCACACTTGTGCGACTTCAAAGTCGCGCAATTTTACTGCAATTTTGCCACGATTTTTGCCACAATTTCAATGAATGCCTGTGTAAGTGGCATCAAAATCAGACCAAAGTAGTGCAGGGACTACTTCGAAGTCGGAACGACTTGAAGTCGTACTAATATGAATGGCTGTCATTGGAAATCATGGGGAACGACTTATCATGCTACTTTGCAGTCCCAAATCATGGGACAAGTCGTATAAGTGTGAAAGGGGCCTTAAAAGGATATTCGCTCCCACCGGGGCAGCTTCACAGTTATTGTAGGAAACTTTAAGCTCTGATGCTGTGGGCTCCTGGAAGGTTCCCAGGTACACCTCTGTCGCACCTGATGCGATCACTAATTGGCACACATACCTCCATGTTCACCCCAAGTACAACTGTCTCAGCACTCTGCTGGTTTAGCACAGGTACATACAGACAACATTTGACCTTATTAGGCAGGGTTCACACTGGTACGCTCCGACTCTGGTAGCACATGTCGCATGACGTGTGTAAATCAATGATTCCCTATGAGAGCTGTCTTAACTGGTCCGACAAAAGTCGGTCCGCCTTTGAGGCCGGGTTCACACTGATAGGACGCAACAGTCGTACGACTGTGGATCCAACTTTTCCCTGCGACTTTAAGTCCGACATCCGTCCGACTTCAATGAAGTTGATTTTCATCATAAGAATGGGTCCTTGGCTTGTAGGGTCCTATGGAGACCCACTGAAGTCACCCTTATTGCACACTCACAGATTACAGTGCCTTGAAAAAATATTCATACCCCTTGAAATTTTCCATGTGATTTTATGTGATAGACCAACACAAAGTGGCACATAATTGTGAATTGGAAGGAAAATAATAAATAGTTTTGACAACTTTTTTTACAAATAAATATGTGAAAAGTGTGGCGTGCATTTGTACTCAGCCCCCTGAGTCAATACTTTGTAGAACCACCTTTCGCTGCAATTACAGCTGCAAGTCATTTTCCGTATGTCTCTACCAGCTTTGCACATCTAGAGAGTGAAATGTTTGCCCATTCTTCTTTGCAAAATAGTTTAAACTCTGTCAGATTGAATGGAGAGCGTCTGTAAACAACAATTTTCAAGTCTTGCCACAGATTCTCAATTGGATTTAGGTCTGGACTTTGATTGGGCCATTCTAACACATGAATATGCTTTGATCTAAACCATTCTATTGTGGCTCTGGCTGTATGTTTAGGGTCGTTGTCCTGCTGGAATGTGAACCTCTGCCACAGTCTCAAGTCTTTTGCAGACTCTAACAGGTTTTCTTTTAAGGTTACCTGTATTTGGCTCCATCCATCTTCCCATCAACTCTGACCAGCTTCCCTGTCTCTGCTGAAGAAAAGAATCCCTACAACATGATGTGGCCACCACTATGTTTCACAGTGGGGAAGGTGTGTTCAGGGTGATGTGCAGTGTTAGTTTTCCGCCACACACAGCGTTTTTCTTTTAGGCCAAAGTGTTCAATTTTGGTCTCATCTGACCAGAGCACCTTCTTCCACATGTTTGCTGTGTCCCCCGCATGGCTTCTCACAAACTGCAAACAGGACTTCTTATGGCTTTCTTTCAACAATGGCTTTCTTCTTGCCACTCTTCCATAAAGGCCAGATTTGTGGAGTGCACGACTAATAGTTGTACTGTGAACAGATTCTCCCACCTGAGCTGTGGATCTCTGCCGCTCCTCCAGCGTTACCATGGACCTCTTGGCCGCTCATCTGATTAATGTTCTCCTTGCTCGGCCTGTTAGTTTAGGTGGACAGCCATGTCTTGGTAGGTTTGCAGTTGTGCCATACTCTTTCCATTTTCGGATGATGAACCGAACAGTGCTCCGGGAGATGTTCAGAGTTTGGGATATTGTTTTATAACCTAACCCTGCTTTAAACTTCTCCCTGACCTGTCTCATGTGCTCCATGGCCTTCATGATACTGTTTGTTCACTAAGGTTATCTAACAAACCTCTGAGAGCTTCACAGAACAGCTGTATTTATACTGAAATTAAATTACACACAGGTGGACTCTATTTACTAATTAGGTGACTTCTGAAGGCAATTGGTTCCACTGGATTTTAGTTAGGGGTATCAGAATAAAGGGGGCTGAATACAAATGCACACCACACTTTTCACATATTTATTTGTACATATTTGTGAAAACCATTTATAATTTTCCTTCTTCTTCACAATTATGTGCCACTTTGTGTTGGTCTATCACATAAAATACCAATAAAATACATTTATGTTTTTGGTTGTAACATGACAAAATGTGCAAAATTTCAAGGGGTATGAATACTTTTTCAAGGCACTGTATGTGCAGATGCTGCATGCACTGGATACACTTAAACCCCCTTCACACTTAAGCGTTTTTAAGCTCACGCAAAACCCTTTTTTTTTAAAAGAACAGTGTAAAAATAAAAAATAATAGGTAAAATAAATAAGAAAAAAAAAAAAAATGTAAACGCGCCCCATCCCGCTGAGCTTGTGTGCAAAAGCGAACGCATACGTGAGTAGCACCCGCATATGAAAATGGTGTTCAAACCCAAAGGCGTACTAAGGGGGGTGCGGGGGGGGGCGGGCCGCACCGGGTGCCACACACTGGGGGGGTGCCAGGCCGGCGCCCCCCTCCGCGATGGAAGCGGGGAGTCGGGGACAGCGCGCCGAGCGCTGATATATCTTGCGCAGCGCCGCTGCGCGGTGAGTAACAGCCAGCGTCATGTGAGGTGAGAGGAGGGAGAGGGGGAGGGTGTGCGCCGCTCTCCGCGGCTCTCCGCGGCTCTCCGCGGCTCTGATCTGTCTCGGCTGTGTCATACAGCCGAGCAGAGTGAAGCCGCCGGCTCCGCCTCCCCTCCTCCTTGTAGTCTGCTGTGTGTCCCGCGCTGACAATCCTCCTGACCTGAGGTACATTAAGGGTCGTAGGGGGGGGGGGGGGGTCTGTACTGTAGTAGGGGGGGGGGTCTGTACTGAAGGGGGGGGGGTCTGCATTGTAGTAGGGGGGGGGTCTGTACTGTAGTAGGGGGGGGGGTCTGTACTGAAGGGGGGGGTCTGCATTGTAGTAGGGGGGGGGTCTGTACTGTAGTAGGGGGGGCTGTACTGTAGTAGGGGGGGCCTGTACTGAAGGGGGGGGGTCTGCATTGTAGTAGGGGGGGTCTGTACTGTAGTAGGGGGGGCTGTACTGTAGTAGGGGGGGCCTGTACTGAAGGGGGGGGTCTGCATTGTAGTAGGGGGGGTCTGTACTGTAGTAGGGGGGGTCTGTACTGTAGTAGGGGGGGTCTGTACTGAAGGGGGGGGGGTCTGCATTGTAGTAGGGGGGGTATCCACTGTAGGGGGGGTCTGTACTGTAGGGGGGGGGCTCTGCATTGTAGGGGGGGTCTCCACTGTAGGGGGATCTGTATTGTAGGCGGGTCTGTGTAACATGCAGGGGGTCCAGAGCTGTTAGGGGGGGGGGGTGTCTGTGTAATGTAAAGGGTCCAGAGTGCTGTGTAATGTAAAGGGGTCCAGAGTGCTGTGTAATGTAAAGGGGTCCAGAGTGCTGTGTAATGTAAAGGGGTCCAGAGTGCTGTGTAATGTAAAGGGGTCCAGAGTGCTGTGTAATGTAAAGGGGTCCAGGGTGCTGTGTAATGTAAAGGGGTCCAGGGTGCTGTGTAATGTAAAGGGGTCCAGGGTGCTGTGTAATGTAAAGGGGTCCAGGGTGCTGTGTAATGTAAAGGGGTCCAGGGTGCTGTGTAATGTAAAGGGGTCCAGAGTGCTGTGTAATGTAAAGGGGTCCAGGGTGCTGTGTAATGTAAAGGGGTCCAGGGTGCTGTGTAATGTAAAGGGGTCCAGAGTGCTGTGTAATGTAAAGGGGTCCAGAGTGCTGTGTAATGTAAAGGGGTCCAGAGGCGCATGGTGCTGTGTAATGTAAAGGGGTCCAGAGGCGCAGGGTGCTGTGTAATGTAAAGGGGTCCAGAGGTGCAGGGTGCTGTGTAATGTAAAGGGGTCCAGAGTGCTGTGTAATGTAAAGGGGTCTAGAGGTGCAGGGTGCTGTGTAATGTAAAGGGGTCCAGAGTGCTGTGTAATGTAAAGGGGTCCAGAGGCGCAGGGTGCTGTGTAATGTAAAGGGGTCCAGAGGCGCAGGGTGCTGTGTAATGTAAAGGGGTCCAGAGGTGCAGGGTGCTGTGTAATGTAAAGGGGTCCAGAGTGCAGGGTGCTGTGTAATGTAAAGGGGTCTAGAGGTGCAGGGTGCTGTGTAATGTAAAGGGGTCCAGAGTGCTGTGTAATGTAAAGGGGTCCAGAGGTGCAGGGTGCTGTGTAATGTAAAGGGGTCCAGGGTGCTGTGTATTGTAAAGGGGTCCAGAGTGCTGTGTAATGTAAAGGGGTCCAGAGTGCTGTGTAATGTAAAGGGGTCCAGGGTGCTGTGTATTGTAAAGGGGTCCAGAGTGCTGTGTAATGTAAAGGGGTCCAGAGGTGCAGGGTGCTGTGTAATGTAAAGGGGTCCAGGGTGCTGTGTATTGTAAAGGGGTCCAGAGTGCTGTGTAATGTAAAGGGGTCCAGAGTGCTGTGTAATGTAAAGGGGTCCAGAGTGCTGTGTAATGTAAAGGGGCCCAGAGTGCTGTGTAATGTAAAGGGGTCCAGAGTGCTGTGTAATGTAAAGGGGTCCAGGGTGCTGTGTATTGTAAAGGGGTCCAGAGTGCTGTGTAATGTAAAGGGGTCCAGGGTGCTGTGTATTGTAAAGGGGTCCAGAGTGCTGTGTAATGTAAAGGGGTCCAGAGGTGCAGGGTGCTGTGTAATGTAAAGGGGTCCAGAGGTGCAGGGTGCTGTGTAATGTACACAGTAGTGACAAAAAGATATTTAAGGATGCAGAGGTATGCAGGGAGCACAGTGGGGTGTTTTTACGTTTTAAGGTGGGTGGGGGGGGGGGGGGGGGTGCCAGATATAGGATCCGCCCCGGGTGCCATATGCACTAGGTACGCCCCTGTTCAAACCATACATGTGATGTATCGCCACATTCGGTAGAGCGAGAGCAATATTTCTAGCCCTAGACCTTCTCTGTAACTCAAAACATGCAACCTGTAAAATATTTTAAACATTGCCTATGGAGATTTTTAAGGGTAAAAGTTTGGCGCAAATTCCACGAGCGGGCGCAATTTTGAAGCATGACATATTGGGTATCAATTTACTTGGGGTAACATTATCTTTCACAATATTAAAAAAAATTGGGCTAATTGGTATTTTTTTTATTTAAAAAACTGTATTTTTTTCTCAAAAAAGTGCTCTTGTAAGACCGCTGAGCAAATACGGTGTGACAGAAAGTATTGCAACGACCGCCATTTTATTCTCTAGGGTGTTAGAAAAAAATATATATAATGTTTGGGGGTTCCAAGTAATTTTCTAGCAAAAAAAAACAACAAATCTCAGAAAGAGGCTTGGTCCTTAAGTGGTTAATTCTATACACGACGAGCAGGCAATACCGACAGACATACTCCTAGCTCATATAACAGTAATCCCCAAAGAGGGGAAAGACCCATCCCTGTGCTCTAGTTATCGCCCAATTTCTCTACTCAATGTGGATCTAAAAATTTTCACAAATTTCCAGACTATTGAGTCCCCTCTTTAGTGCACCCCGATCACCCCTGATAGAGAAGGAAGTGACAATACGCAACGGGTTCTGAGTGCCATTCACTTCTCCCAAATTTATCATAAACCCTTAGTGCTTATATCCGCTGACACAGAGAAAGCATTTGACAGGGTTGATTGGACATTTTTGAAAGCCACGCTACAACATATAGGTTTAGGGACTGTGACGCAAAGCTGGCTTACAAGTTTATACTCCGCCCTGTCTGCTCTGGTCAAGATTAATGACACAATGTCAGATGCCTTCCCCATATGCAATGGGACGCGCCAGGGTTGCCCACTATGGCCCATCATTTTTTTCCTCACGTTAGAACCTTTCTTAGGAACCATCCACGCCCATCTAGATATCAGGAGCATTTCATCGAAAGGAGGGGAACATAAAATCGCCACTTATACGGACGATCTGATATTTTCCATAACCTCACCACTCATGTCTATCCCATCCCTTCTGTCAGAATTACGCACATAAGGATCGTTTTCCAAATTTTAAGGTGAACTATAGCAAATCAGAGGCGATGGGAGTGGAGCTGAATACGTCCTTTCAACACCAGATAGCTACCCAATTTAATTTCAAATAGACAAACTCCCATATACGATACCTGGGAACAAATATCCTAAACAAATTGATTAGGGTGTTTGAACTTAATTTTGCCCCAATGGCACGACAGTTTAAACTTGACTTTTAACGCTGGCATAGGGAGGTTTTTTACATGGTTCGGTAGGACCAATATCATAAAGATGAATGTGATGCCAAGACTTTTATATTTACTAGAGACCTTGCCTATTAAAATTCCTCCAGGTCTCTTGGGAGACCTTCATTCAAGATTCTTGAGATTTACCTGGGCCGGAAAGCCGGCGAGAGTTTGCAGGGCTATCTTGTTGCTCCCTAAGGAAAGTGGAGGGATTTGGGTTTCCCGGCCCAGTTAAATATCATGAAGCTTCGCATTTGGCAAGGGCTGTTGAATGGTGTGTGCATCAAAATAAGAAGCCATGGATCCACATGGAGCAGGCGACGATTGCTTTGCCCTTGGCAGGTCTTCCATTGCTTACAGAAGCGGATATTCCATGAACGGTTAAGGTGCACCCAACTGTGGGTGCTACGGTATGGATTACGAAAAAGATCTTTAAAACGACTCGCCATATCCAAGCCCTCTAACTCCAATTCTGGGTACACCGGCTTTTCAGCCGGGCCTAACAGATCCTTACTTTGATACCTTGCTACAGCAAGGCTCTAGTAGGCTCTTACATTTTTCAATAGGCAATCGGTTGATGATGAGCAGAGAGGTGGAGTGCAGCTTCTCACTAGACCTGGACTTTCTTCGACGGGCATTCCTCCGGCCGTTGCCAATGACACTTACTGTAGTGTGGGCACCTTCCGTGTTTGAACAACTATGCTTAAGGGGGGAACCGTTGAGACACTCGTCACATTTTTATGCTTCATTGATTAGGCTGGAAGCACCACAAGAACTCACTTTCCTACAATCGTGGGAAAGGGATCTGGGGGTCATATTTTCTCTGGCTCAGAAGGACAGGATCTTACTGTTTGCTCACAGGGCATCATTGGCGAGTAGGTATCAAGAAGGAGGGTATAAAATCATTACTAGATGGTATAGAACACCGTCAGGACTGCATCAGATGTTCCCGCAGGTTTAAATGTTTGTTGGCGATGTCTGGAGTCTGAGGGAGTCTGAGAGTTACACATATTTTGGGAATGTCCAAGGCTAAAAGAGTTTTGGACAATGGTTGCCAAATCTTTTAAAACAATTACAGGTGTGTCTCTTGGGAAAAACCCAGCAGTTTTCTTATTACACAATACTCCGCTATCTATTAAAAAATACAAAAACTCACTTCTCACTCTATCTCTTCTACTATCTCTGCTGTCTTTCTATCCTCTGGTCTTAACCAGGATGCCACTTGGTTAAGGAAAATATAAAAGGAGAAGTAGTGTGGCCTCTTATTGCCTACAAGGTAATTTCGTTAAACTATTACACAATTAAAATGACAATACAGTATAGCAGTATCTTTAATAGCAAATCTTGTTAGCCAGGGGATTAGCAAGTTTCATAATAAATGTTATGTCATGGTTGTGGAAACAGTTTGGGGATGGCCCCCTTTCTGTTCCAACATGACTGGGCATCAGTTCAAAAAACAAGGTCTGTAAAGACATGGATAGGTGAGTTTGGGTTGGAGGAACTTGACTGGCCTGCACAGAGTCCTGACCTCAACCTGATAGAAGAACTTTGGGATGAATTACAGCAGAGACTGTGAGCCAGGCCTTCTCGTCCACAGTGCCTGACCTCACAAATGCACTTCTGGAAGAATGGTCAAACATTCCCATAGACACACTCCTAAAACTTGTGGACAGCCTTCCCAGAAGAGTTAAAGCTGTTATAGCTGCAAAGGGTGGCCAACTCAATATTGAACCCTACGGACTAAGACTGGGATGCCATCAAAGTTCATGTGTGTCCCAATACTTTTGGTAATATAATGTATAATAAAAATAAAAAACTCAGTGGTGATCAAGTACCACCAAAAGAAAGCTCTATTTGTGTGACAAAATTATATAAATTGTATTTGTGTACAGTGTTGCATGACCAAGCAATTGCCAGCAGGGCCGGTACAAGGGGTCGGCGGAAGGGGCGGATGTCCTGGGCGGGACCATTTACGGGAGGAAGGGGGTGCACTAGAGGTGCTGGTGTACCCGCCATGCTACATAGGTAATAACAACATGCGCCGAGTGCGCTCCTGCACCCGGCACAAGCCTGAGACCAGCCCCGCCCCTCACTTCCCTATCAGGCGGAGTGATCTCCGCCCAACAGGCGCTTCCTAGTCCCGTCCGGCGTGACGTCACAGAGAGGCCGGCCAGGAGGTGGTATAGGAAATGAGCATGGAGTGCTGCCGCCCGCCAGAGCTATGACATGGGAGTGTGATCAAGGAGGAGGAACCAAGCAGGGCATCATCACAAGCAGATTGCCCTCTTTAGATGGCATAATTAACTCTGAATGGAGGGGGGGTCGGGGGCTATCGAGGGGAGTTTGCGTAATTAGCAATGGTATTAGTAATATGCAGCAGGAAGGGGGTTAATGTTCTGTCACTGAGGCATTAGTGGCCATTAACCCCTTTGTCCTGCATTAGTGGAACCAGTGGGTTAATTAACACTGACACTGGTGCCACTAATGCAGCACAAAAGGGTTAATTAACTGCCAGTGGCCACTAATGCCTCAGTGACAGAACATTAACCCCCTTCCTGCTGCATATTACTAATACCATTGCTAATTAACCACTTGCAGCTACAGGCACCGGGACGTACTCACGCATCACTGCCTGTTTTGGGTGCATGCTCCTTCCACCTACTCCCCTGTGATTGTACACAGCGAGAGTCTGTCAGCAGATCCCAGCCAATTATTCATGGCTGGGAGCTGCTGATCGGCTGTGTCCAATCACAGCCCAGAGCTCTGTGTTGTCAATCAACACAGCGCTCTGTACAGAGGGAACGATCACTTTTTTTTTCTTTTGCGCGCAAAGCAGGGAAAATAAACAAATCAATCTGTAGTAAAAAGCAGCACATATTACACATTGTTAGCCCCTTGATTGCCCCTAGATGTTAACCCCTTCCCAGCCAGTGTCACCCGACTTTGAAGACGCACAGCACAACATCAGTGCAGCTTGCAAACTACTTCTTTAGTAGAAGTCAATGCAAGCTGCTCTAAAGTTGCCCCCAAGTAGAGCTGGAACCCTTTTCTAAGGCGGAGCGACTTGAGTCGCTCCGATTAGAACGGTTTCATTGCACTGAATGGAGCGTGACTTGTCAGGCGACTAAGTCACCTGACAAGTTGCCCCAGTTTGAACCATGCTCAAGTCGATTGTTTCCAGTATGTACCGATCCCATCGTTTGTAGGCGCTGTAGCTTTCACAGCGGGGGGGGGGGGGGGGGCACAGTTTCCCATCTTCGCCCTGAGAACCGGATGACCTTGTCCCGGCACTGATTTAGCGTTAACCAGTTGCTGACCGTGCACTGTAGATTTACTGCTAAAGTGCAGGCTGGCTGCGCAGAGTTGCGTATATATACGTGATTTCGCATTTCTAGGTAGGGGGCGTGTGCATGCCTGCCCACCCGGCTGTACAACACAGCTTTCTACTGACAGTGGTGATGTGCCATTTTGTTTCACTACAAAGCAGGGAATAAAAACTGGCACATCCCTTAGTAAAAGCACCTCACAGTAAACACTTACTGTAAACTACATACTTGTTAAGCACATAGTAAACCCTTTAATTGCCCAGATGTTACCCCTTCCCAGCCAGTGTCATTAGTACAGTCTCAGTGTATATTATTAGCACTGATCACTGTATTAATGTCACTGGTGATGTCAGTTCCCACAAAGTGTCAGATTGCCCGCCAGATTAAAGACAGTCCTGCTATAAGTCGCTGACCACTGCCACTACTAGTATAAAAAAAAAAAAAGACAGTATACAGTATATTGACCATAGTTTGTAACTCTCATGCAAACCAATTAATATACGCCTATTGGGATTTTTTTTTATAACAAAAATATTTAGCAAAATACATTCATCCAAAATTCATGAAGAAATTAGATTTTTACAATTTGTTATTGGATATGTTTACCTGTACCTACCCTCAAGGAGATAAATTTGGTTTGAGTACAGCAATGCATGACCGCGCAATTACCAGTTAAAGTATACTGAAGGTATGAAGGGAGTAAAATCTTTCAGAGGTCAAGTGGTTAAAGTAGCAGAGTGCTGAATAGCAAAAAATAGTCTAGTCATAGAGGGGATAAACCCTAAAAATGTCATCTACAGAACTAGAATGGAACAGGCGGCACAGTGGTGTAGTGGTTAGCACTCTCACCTAGAAGTAAGAAGGGTCGCTGGTTCGAATCCCATCCACGACACTACCTGCCTGGAGTTTGCATGTTCTCCCTGTGCCTGCGTGGGTTTCCTCCGGGTACTCTGGTTTCATCCCACAATCCAAAGACATGCAGGTAGGTTAATTGGCTTCTGTCCAAAAATTGCCCTAGTATATGAATGGGGACCTTGGATTGTGGGCTCCTTGAGGGTAGGGACCGATGTGACTGTGCAATGTACAGGGATAGGGACAATTGTAGACACTCACTCAGGTTGGACTGGTGTCTTTATTCAACCTTACTAACTATGAGACTATGAAACCCAAACTGCTACATTCTGCAAGGTAATATTAGCATGCTATGTAAGCTGATCCCCAAAAAACGAGAGGTGAAGTATGGATCTGATGAAGATTTGATGATTCATACCCTTAAGCCTCGTACACATTTTTTTTTTTGCATACTAGTCTCCATAAAAAGAAGAGGTTACTAAAGTATGAAAATTCTCGTACGACAGAATACAAATTCGGAAGTGATGTAATGTATTGAATTTTCAGATGAAAACTGTACAATCTGGTATCGTACGAGAAAAATATACCTGTTTGTCCCTGGAAAATTTCATAAGAAAACGGTGTAGGAACGATCAGATTATCGTACGATCGCTTTGAAAACTGTATTTTTGCGTCCGATTTTCTGATCGTGTGCACTAGGGCTTTAAGGCAATCTGCAGCATTTTAATGGGGAATGGAATGGAAATCTTCCCGACCGGGGAAGCAGCGATGGAATAATTGCTGATTGCGATACAAGGGACAAGTTGCCCCGGTGTGGAGCCTCTCACGGAAAGGACTTTAGGACCAATGATGATGGACTTGAGGAGCAATGAATTACTTTACTCTCAGCCTCCACACTCTTGTTGCTAGGCAGACGGAAATCCATTTTTCTCTATGAAGCAGATGCCAATTTGTACAATCTTTTCGTACAGATCAGCCAGGAAGACACTACGCCAGATAGATGTCTCCTGATGTATGATCCATTCTTTCCAATCAGTGGTCCTCAATAATGTGACTCCTCCATCAACATGTCATCCATCCCACACACACAATCCCAGCTACACCAACCTATACACACTGTCTATGATGTGTATCAGACACCTGAGTACACAAACCCGAGCACAATTCTCAGGGTCTCACCATACGGGGAACGGATAATCATTATATGCCTAGATGCAGAAAAAAAGAATGCATACACGCCACATGAATGCCCATTCTCACCCAGACACACCATAGCCCTGTACATCACATGTACCATCCGCTATTTGTCACCTGGGAGCTGTCCTTATGGTACAATATCTCCCTGTCACAGGCTGCCATCCTCCGGTGTATTAGACCGTTCCCAGCCACCGGTACCCCATCCTTGCTCTGCAACCAAGGAGCGAAGCTTTATGGGAAACGTAGTCTTCTCCCTGTCACAGCCTCGGCACTGCAGCATCAGCGCACATCATCTCCCAGAATACACCGCGCCGACACAACCACTCGTCACTTGACAGAACGCCTCAGCGCCCTCTGGTGTCGCCACAGCAGTGCTGCAGTCCTTCTGACAGCTGAGAAATAATACAGAAAGCTGAACAGAAAGGGAAACATCAAATATTGTCTAAATACGAAGACGTTTGTTTTGACTTGAATCTTGGTGTGCGTTGTGGATTTCCTCCAGATATGTCCAATAATCCAGTGTAAGACTTTGGGAGAAGATTCCTGTAATCAAGACCAAGCACTGCTGCTCTTTATTATGTAAAGCAAGGGTCTCCAAACTTTCTAAGCAAAGGGCCAGTTCACTGTCCTTCAGGCTTTAGGGGGGACCGGACTATGGAGAGTAGGAAAGGTCCCGACGTCAGTGGGGGAAAAAAACAATGCCCCATCGTTGTCAGTAAAAATAATTGTGCCCTTCATTGGTGTTATTGGGAGGAATTGTGCCCCATCATTTTTTGTCTTTGGGAGGAATTGTGCCCCATTATTGGTGTCTTTGGGAGGAATTGTGCCCCATCCTTTTTTGTCTTTGGGAGGAATTGTGCCCCATTATTGGTGTCTTTGGGAGGAATTGTGCCCCATCCTTTTTTGTCTTTGGGAGGAATTGTGCCCCATCGTTGGTGTCTTTGGGAGGAATGATGCCCCATTATTGGTGTCTTTGGGAGGAATTGTGCCCCATCATTTTTTGTCTTTGGGGGGAATTTTGCCCCATTATTGGTGTCTTTGGGAGGAATTATGCCCCATTATTGGTGTCTTTGGGAGGAATTGTGCCCCATCATTTTTTGTCTTTGGGAGGAATTGTGCCCCATCATTGGTGTCTTTGGGAGGAATTGTGCCTCATCATTAGTGTTATTGGGAGGAATTGTGCCCCATCATTGGTGTCTTCGGGAGGAATCGAGCCCCATCATTGGTGTCTTTGGGAGGAATTGTGCCCTTCCATTGGTGTCTTTGGGGGGAATTGTGCCCCTTCATTGGCGTCTTTGGGAGGAATTGTGCCCTTCATTGGTGTCTTTGGGAGGAACTGTGCCCCATCATTTTTTGTCTTTGGGAGGAATTGTGCCCCTTCATTGGTGTCTTTGGGAGGAATTGTGCCTCATCATTAGTATTATTGGGAGGAATTGTGCCCCATCATTGGTGTCTTCGGGAGGAATCGAGCACCATCATTGGTGTCTTTGGGGGAATTGTGCCCCTTCATTGGTGTCTTTGGGGGGAATTGTGCCCCTTCATTGGCGTCTTTGGGAGAAATTGTGCCCTTCATTGGTGTCTTTGGGAGGAACTGTGCCCCATCATTTTTTGTCTTTGGGAGGAATTGTGCCCCTTCATTGGTGTCTTTGGGAGGAATTGTGCCTCATCATTAGTGTTATTGGGAGGAATTGTGCCCCATCATTGGTGTCTTCAGGAGGAATCGAGCCCCATCATTGGTGTCTTTGGGAGGAATTGTGCCCCTCCATTGGTGTCTTTGGGGGGAATTGTGCCCCTTCATTGGCGTCTTTGGGAGGAATTGTGCCCTTCATTGGTGTCTTTGGGAGGAACTGTGCCTCATCATTGGTGTCTGGGAGGAATTGTGCCCCATCATTGGTGTCTGGGTTGATCACAGCACGCTCCCTGCGCGCCCGATCACAGGGGAGGACGTCCTATGACGGCCTCTCGGAAATTGAGGTCTGCGCTGTAGCTGTTATTCGGCTATGGCCCTGACCTCAAGTGGTTAAAAAAAAAAATGGCGGAACTCCTGCTTTAAAGACTTGTGGGGATCTGATGGGAAGAAAATCGTGTAATTTATGGAAAGAGTAAATTTATTCCTCTGTTTCTTGAATCCACGTGCCCTGTATTGTAGGGTCGGCTTGTATTTTTGCCAAACAAAAGCTCAGGTTTTAAATAGTATATAATAGGGGAGAACTTAAGGTACCGTTGCCTATTGCAACTTGACTGGGTGAATAAATGATAAATCCAGCTACAGACAGTCCCCTAGTTACAAACATCTGACTTACAAACAGAGGGAGACAACCGGAAGTGAGAGGAAATCTACCTCTAGGAAGGGAAATTCACCCCTGTAAGAGTTATTATGGGACAGGGACAGAAAGTGAGGTGAAATCTTCTGAACAGGGGCACAGACAGCAAAACAAATGTTACAGGGGTGATAACCCTTCTCTATGTTATCCAAAAAGCTTAATATTGCTTTTGGCTGGAGCTACACTTAAAAAAGTTGCCTGTTCCGACTTACAAACAGATTCAACTTAAGAACAAACCTACAGACCCGATCTTGTTTGTAACCATGGGAACGCCTGTATTAGCACAGGCTATAGCACTTAGGGCATAGTATAATAGGCATATCATGTTAAAGCAGAACTCCAGTAAAAAATAAACAAACAATCTAATAAAGTATAACATTTAAAAAAAAAAAAAAAAATTCCACTGCACTCATTTTTTTCTGCTGCTAGATGTCATAAGTCCAATGGCCAGTGTCACTCAAGCCACTTCTGAGCCCAAGTCACCCTGGACTGGATAGTGGAAGGAAATGCAGCACATGACCACTCTGCTTTTTCTTCTTATCAACTTGCTTCTTGTCTGCACACGAAACTCCACTGCTTCTTCCTCTCAACTCCAGTTCTGCTGTACAGGGACTGAAATATGCCAATAGCAGGTCAAATTCAGGTACTTGCCTTGCTTGCATTTTAAAAATACATTAAAGCGGAGTTCCACCCTAAAGTGGAACCTCCGCTTATCGGATTCCCACAATTGGCACCTTTCAGGGGGGTGCAGATACCTGTATAATACAGGTATCTGCACCCACTTCCGGAGCTGCCCCGCCCCTTATCCGGAGCTGCCCCGTTGTGTCTTGGGAAACACAGTTCCCAGGACACAGCGGGGACCAATAGGGGCACGCAGCGCGACTCGCGCATGCACAGTAGGGACCGGGCAGTGAAGACGTTGCGTCTTCACTTCCTGATTCCCTGACAGCGGGGCAGCGAGAGACGAGCGGTCTCTCGTCACATTCTGCCTACACCGCTGGAACCAGGAACAGGTAAGTTCCCATTTATTAAAAGTCAGCAGCTGCACTATTTGTAGCTGCTGGCTTTTAATATTTTTTGTGCGGGTGCAGCTCCGCTTTAACATGATGTATTATTGATTACAAAGCTGCATTAATATGTGTCTTTTATATTTGCACTTTGTTCAGCTTTTAAACAAATACAAGGCCTGGCAAGTTGTCTTTAAAGTGGATCTTCACCCTCTTTCTAAAGTAGGGTTAACATTAATTATTATGTTTGGATAGTGCCATGTGTGATTTAGCTCAAAAAAAAAATCATAAAAAAAACAACAATTTTGGGGGAAAAAAAAATGTTTTACTTTCTGCTATAAAACATCCAATTAAAAAAAAAAAATCTAGATTTATGGACTTTTTTATCCATTGTTTTAACTGGTAGTGGCAGCAATCAGCAATTTTTAGCAGGATTGCGGCGAACAAATCTGACACTAGGTGACACTTTTTGGGGACCAGTGACCCCAATACAGTGATTAGTGCTTAAAAAAAAAAAAATGCACTAACACTGCATAAATGACACTGGCAGGGAAGGAGTTAACATTGGGGTGATCAAAGGGTTAAGTGTGTTCCCTTGGAGTGTTTTCGAACTGTGTGGGGGATGGACTGACAGGAAGAAGAACACAGATCACGTTCCTGCTTACAAGGAACAGAAGATCTCTGTGTACTTCCCTGTCAGGCAGATCTCCGTTCTGACTCTCTGTGGAGAGATTGCGAGTGGCCAGCGGACACGCACTGATTGGCTCCCCTCCATGCAGCGGGCACCCCACAGTATATATTTACGACATAATGTACAGGTACGTCATTTCGCGCAATAGAGCCACCCTGCCGCAGTATATATGCGGTGGGCGGGTTTTAACTGATTAAAGGAACAGGATAATTTTTTTTTTCTTTTTAGGGTAACAAACGCTTTAAGCTTATGCTCTACCAAGTAGGGGTGCTGAAATTAAATTGCTGCATCACGATTCGGGTGTCCCCAATGCGGCATCGATGCATACGACCAAGAAAAAAAAAAATTGATTGCCGGGTGACATCATCCCGACTTGCCCCGCCCCTCCTGGGAGAGGACTCCGAGTGCATAGTTGTTAAAATTACTGTGTTTTAATAAATCCTGTGTTAAAATCAATTAAGTGCCCTGCCGTATGTGCTTTTTAAAAAATATGTAGCTTTATACCTCATGTGACTGCCCGGCATGCCTCACATCTCTCCTGACGTCAGCAGGAAATTCTCAGCCGATGTCAGGAGAGAAACACGAGAGAGGCGGGCCGGGCAACAACATTAGCGGCATGTAGTGTACACACACTGAGAAAGGAGGTATGAAGCCGCATATTTTTTAAAAAGGACATACAACGGGGAACTTAATTGATCGTAACACAGGATTTATTAAAACATAGTCATTTTAACAACAGTGAGTACAAATGTGTTCGTACTCTTACACCTCATACACGCTCCGTGCTGACAGTTCCCTGGCTTCCCCTTTGCACATTCCACTGTGTTAACTCCTAGTGTGCTGGAAGGGACAAACAGGAAAGCTAGGGAACTGTCAGCAAAGAGACAGTACTGGGAACTTCAAAAAAAAAAAAAAAAAGTGCATCTTCTGACTTTTAATAAAGACACTCACCTGTCCCACAATCCAGCGATGTGACCATCCAAACCCTCCCTTCTCTCCCCCGCCTGTCCACGGCGCTGGCAATACTACTGTGGGCATCCGGCTGTGACAGCTGTTGTAGAAGCTCATATTAGCCAATGTATTCCACATTATCCATATTGATTTGCATATGTTTTATTGATAATATAATTATTATTATATAGTAGTGGTCTTATCAATACTATTATTAAATAGTAAAACAATAGTTATTAATATTTATAATGTATAAATAGAGAAAGTTTTAAATGTTGAACTTTAGATGACCTCTCTGCTTCCTTCTCATACTTTTATAGTTTACCGTGTGAAAGTTCATTAGAATAGATTTAAGTTATATAGAATTGTCTCAAGTCCTTGAAATGCATATAAATCAGACAGATAAGAAAACATAAAAAATAATTAGGTGGAATACGGGAAAGTTATGTGCAGTACATTAAGTTTGACAAGGTAAAAAAAAAGGTCAGCTTGAGCCATCATTAAAACGGTTAAAATGCATTGAATAAGGAAATTAATATATATATATATATATATATATATATATATATATATATATATATATATATATATATACATATACATACATATATATATATATATATATATATATATATATATATATATATATATATATATATATACACATAAACATATACATACACACACACACACACATATACACACACACACACTTTTACACATAGGATTATATAGTAACACATCTGGTGGGGTTATTGGAAGTTCATTCTCTCAAAGTCGTAAATCTGTAATTCTTGAACTTAGTTAAATCCTATCAAGATGAGGAGGGTTTGATTAACACAGCTGGGTGCCATACTGTCTCTACACAGGTGTTTTTAATTGGACAAAATCAGTTATAAATCACTTTAATGAACATATAGGAATTCTGGGAGTGAATACGTTTGTCTGGTTGTAGAACAGGTGTCAGATTTATGGATAGTTACAGTGACGTAGATCTTAGCGACCAATCATATCTAAGAGAGATGGTTAAGATAAGGCTTGTAAAAGGGTATATAAATGCAAGCTCTACAATTGTTAGACAGACAAGTCAGATAGGCGTCTATCAGGCTGACTGTCTATGCAGCCCTATTGCAAGGGTGGCAGACAGTCAGAACCAATAGGCAAATATCTGGCCGTAACTTGTCTCATCGTGCGAGTCAAATAGAGAAGACTTCTTAACTTGTTCCAGAGTGTGGTCTCAGGTGAAATTTCCCTCACGAACTTGGTCAAGCTGGAACCCAAAACTCTGTGAGGGGACCAGACCACCGGTCGATCGACTGGTCCCTATCAGGTGACTGGTTCCCAAAAATTGTCAGAAAAGACCCATTCTGGGTCAAGGTGAGAACAATTCACAATTGTTTAAATTTGGTTAGAGAATACCTATATCTAATATGCTTGCATTGTAAGAAACTGTATAAATTAGACCTGTATCTTGTAATACTTTGAACATAAACCTGTATGTTACCAGCTGTTAATAAACCTGCATTGCTAAAGTCCTGCCTGGTTCGATACTTTACTATTCAGATTTCTGGTTGGAAGCTAAACAGTGGGGACATTGAGTGGAGAGTAGAGTTGAGCGCACACTTGGATGTTCGGGTACGGCCGAGTTCCGGACTGAACTTGACCCCGTACCCCATTGAAGTCAATGGGGACCCGAACTTTTGAGGACTGAAATGGCTCTAAAAAAGTAATGGGAAGGGCTAGAGGGCTGCAAATGGCAACAAAATGTTGTTAAGCAAGTGCTCTGCAAAAATAATAAAAATAATATGCTGGAGGCCCCCTTCTCAGCAGAAGAGGTACAGGAAGTCATTAAGAACCTCAGAAACTCAACGGTACGATGCCACACATATGGTGGGAATGCCCCAGAATACGCCCTTTCTGCAAAAAAATATAACATTTTATGGATAAGTTAGTGGGAAAATAAAATACTTTGAAATAATTTTTTTTTGTTTTTTTTTTGTAATAGCACAATAGAAGAAAAATAGATCAATTGAATATGTCACTCCTGCACATATGCACAAAACACAAAATTTTTTTT
The DNA here is from genome assembly GCA_028564925.1 of Lithobates sylvaticus. NCBI lineage: Eukaryota > Metazoa > Chordata > Amphibia > Anura > Ranidae > Lithobates > Lithobates sylvaticus. The sequence goes on from CM053026.1 coordinate 402,563,829, forward strand.
TTTTTTGCAATAGCAGAATACACCCATAGTATGTACAGGGTGTATCTCACAGTAACATGCAGTGCTGGTGCACTGAGCTTGCAGATAAAAGTTATATTTTCTCTGGCACTGGGCTCATGGCAGTGTAAAAGACTGTGCACTGCAACCCAACCAGGTAAATCTATGTAGATCACTGACTTATTAGAATTGATTCTGAATCTGGACTCCTATATAATTCTCTCTCCCTCAAAGCAGACACAGGAACCTTGCCCTACACTATGTAGATCACTGACTAATTAGTAATTAGAAGATATTTCATGAATCTGGACTGACTCCTAGCATGTAATTCTCTCCCTCACAGCAGCCAGGTACCTTTCCCTACACTGTGTAAAGCAGAGTGACGTGCTGTGCGCCTCTAGCTTATATAGAGACTGGGTCACATGCTGCACTGGCCAATCACAGCCATGCCATTAGTAGGCATGGCTGTGATGGCTTCTAAGGGCACATCAGTTAAACGAAAGTTGATTGACTGCCCTGCAGCTTTTAAAAATGCGCCATTACATCGCTGAACACCGGACCCAAACCCGAACATACAGTCAATTGTTCGGGTTCCCAAAAGTCCTTTACAGTTCGGGTTCGCTCAACCCTAGTGGAGAGTGAACAAGTCTTGCATTTTGACTGCTGGGGATTGCTGGATTGCATTTTGCAAGGTTCTTTTGGGGTCTTTTCCTTGTAGCTTTTTAACACCCATTTCTGACACTTTAACAGTTTTTTTTTTTTTTTCTTTGCTTCCTTCAGCCTACTAATTAAGGGGAGTGGTTAATTGGTCACAGGTGCTTGAGGCCTATATAACCTTGTGTAGCGCTCATTGTGAGCCTGCTGGAACTCTGTCCAAGTGGAACTGGTCTAAGTGGTGAGTTAAAACCAGAGTTTGTGGAACTGGTCTAAGTGGCGAGTTAAAAACAGAGTTTAACACAGGAGTTAAGACAGGAGTCTTCTAACCTGTGAGTAACATCTTTAAACTTCTTACAAGTAATTATATTGTAACTGGGAAATGAGTGCTAGCAGGGCTGGAGGTTTTTCTCAGTGCAGAGTGTGCCACGTGTATGCAAAATTGGATAAATTACTGGGAGGGGCTGGGCATGACCCAGCTATCTTGGTCCATGTTGGAACCAATGACAGTATACATGGAAGGTGGAGGCTCCTTAAGAATCAAATTAAAGAACTAGGCTGCAAGTTGAAGGGAAGGACCTCCAAGGTGATATTCTCTGAAATATTGCCTGTGCCATGCACAACACAGGAAAGGCAGGGGGTGATTAGAGAGCTGAATGCATGGCTAAAGACCTGGTGTAGGGAGGAGGGATTTGGTTTTCTAGAGCACTGGGCTGACTTTTCATTGGGGTACAACCTATATGCTAAAGCCGGTTTGCGCTTGAATGGAAGGTGGGGCTGCTGTTCTGGGGGGAGAGATTTATGGGAAGGCTGGAGGAGTATTTAAACTAGGATTGAGGGGGAGGGTGAACTAGAATTACATTGGGCAGACAGGTTAGTTATGGGTCTTACATTAATGGAGGGTGGAATGGGGATAGATGGGGGGAGGGTTATGGCAGGTGACAAGAAACTTCCCATGTTGCAAACAGCCATTGGAAACTATAGTGCCATTTGTACTACTAAAAATGATATGAAAAACACCAAAGCAAAATGTAATATAATGCATTAAAGTGTTTGTTCACCAATGCCAGAAGTCTGCCAAGCAAAATAGGCGAGTTGGAAGCTCCGGTGCATGAGGAAAGCTATGATGTAATCGGTATTGCTGAAACTTGGCTTCAATCTTCACATGACTGGGCTATTAATATTCCTGGCTATGCACTCTTTTGGAGAGACAGGGTAAAAAGGAAAAGGTGGCGGGGGTCTGTCTCTATGTAAGAAGTGATCTCAAAGCAAGCGTAAAAGAGGACCTGGTTGACGGAGAGTGTGATGAGTCTGAAGCATTATGGGTGGAACTGCATATAGATGTGCTTAGTTCAAAGTTAATCATTGGAGTTTGTTATAGACCACCCAATGTTAATGAGGAGGTGGAGACTCAGCTCCTTGCACAGATGGAAAGGGCTGCAAGGGCTGGGACAGTGATAATAATGGGGGATTTTAACTACCCAGAAATTTGAGTAATGGCACTGCTGGGACAGTTAAAGGGCAAAAATTTATAAACCTATTACAGGACAATTTTTTGGTCCAGTTTATTGGGGCCCAACTAGGAATGAAGCTCCATTGGACCTGGTAATCTCAAACCATGCAGAGCTTATTACTAATGTTCAGATAAAGGAATACCTGGGTAGCAGTGATCATAACATTATTTCATTTGATGTTAGCTGGAAGCAAGAAATACATTACGGGAAAGATAAAAACACTCAACTTCAAGAGAGCTAATTTTCCAAGGATGAGGGCTGCTCTCCAGGACTTGGACTAGGAGGGAATATTGGCATTGATAAACACAACAGAAATGGAAATTCTTCAAAAAGACTGTTTGGGACCTCACTGCAAAGTATATTCCCATGGGCAATAAGTTTAAAAGGCTAAAAATAAAACCTACGTGGCTCACGGTCAAAGTTAAAAAAGCTATAAATCAATAAGAAAAGAGCTTTTAAAGATATAACAATGAAGGAACACTAGTGTCGTTTAAATGTAAAAAGGAAATCAAGGATGCAAAAATTCAAAACGAACGACAGATTGCAAAAGATAGGACAAACCCCCAAAATATCTTCAAATATATTAATAGTAAAAAGGTCAGGTCTAAGCATGTAGGCCCTTTACAAAATAATTTAGAGTGGGTGACCGGGGACAAAGAAAAGGCTAATTTATTAAATACTTTCTTCAGCTCTGTGTATACAAAAGAGCATTGGGGAGCTCATGTCCATAATGGGGGTGGTAGTGACACAGCCCCGAATGATCCACAATGGCTCAAAAGTGATATGGTCCAGAAATATTTTAGACAGAATAAAAGGTGGATAAAGCACATGGACCTGATGACATCCATCCACAGATCCTAAAATAATTGAGCTCTGTAATTTCAAAGCCATTGTATTTAATTTTTAGGGACTCATTAATGACGGGAATAGTACCACTGGATTGGCGCAGGGCAAACTTGGTGCCTATATTTAAAAAGGGAACAAAGTCTTTACCAAGCCACTATAGACCTGTTAGTTTAATCTCTATAGTTGGGAAGATACAGGGATCGTTTAATAAAAGACCACATAGACGAGTTCTTGCCGGGAAAAAAAACATTTTAAGCAACAGACAGCATGGATTTATGAAAGACAGAAGTTGTCAGACAAACCTGATTTTTTTTTTTATGAAGAGTAAGGATGAGCTCAGGCGTGTTCGCATGGTCCACGCGCAGAGCCCGCCAGGAAGTTGGCGCAGCGCTAATCACAGGCAGTGAAACATTGCCCCGATGCGCGGCTGTAGAGATCGGGCAATGTCTTACTGCCTGCGATTAGCGCAGTGCTGCGCCGACTTCCTGGCGGGCTCTGCACGTGGACCATGCGAACACGCCTGAGCTCATCCTAAATGAAGGGGTAAGTAAAACCTTGGACAGAGGCGTTGCAGTCGACGTGGTATACTTGGATTTTGCAAAAGCGTTTGATACAGTTCTGCACGTAAAGTCTACAGGCTTGGAAATATCAGTTTTTAAATTGATAAAAAACTGGCTAAATGACAGAATTCAGAGAATAGTGGTTAATGATTCTTACTCTGAAATGGTCTAAGGTTATCAGTGGGCGCCGTGTATCCATCGGGTGTTTGACACGTGGGGGAGAAGTTTGGCGCCACTCGCCGGCCGTTCGGTGCCTGGGGTAGAGCCTCCTCTTCCTTCATATCCGCCAACGTGATGTTGGCGGCTACATGCGGCTGCGGCGAGGCAAGCATTTGTTTGGAGCACAGTTATCCACATACACACACACAGGGGTTGCCGATTGGGAACATCATGCAAAAGTGCAATGCACCTTTCACTTCAACATCAGGTAATACACCCAGCAATTGTCAAATCTTTCTTCCTTTTTTCTTTTTCCATCACATCCTTGTGCTTTTTCTCCAATTATAGTGTTTACTATGTTGGAACATCCCTATTGTTAGCAACACAACTTCACTATCACACATTCGAGTCCTCTCACCTCTAAATGATGGTGTTCACTAGGCTGGAGCATTTCCATTGCTTCCAGCACAGATGTACTGTCACACATTTTCCTGTTTTCTTTTCTTTCTTCACCTCATCTCCTCCTTTTATCCCCCTTCTGCTTTTTCCATCTTGTTCCCTCCTTTCTTTTTGCCTTTTCCTGCTTCCTCTTCCCCTTCTTTTCCTTCTCCCTTCCCCCCTTTCTCACTTTCTAATGTTAGTGTCCACTACGTTGGAGCACTATCACAGATCCTCACCACTACCTCACCTCTACCTCCTTCCCCTTTCTTTCTCTTTCTCTCTTCACCTATTTCCCTCTGTTCTCGTCACTTTTTCTTGCGCCTTTCTCTTGTTCTTTTTCCCTCTTCTTTCTTTCTCTCCCTTCTTTTTTCCACTTCTTAATGTTAGTGCTCACTACGTTGGAGCATTTCCATTGTTTTCAACACAGTCTCACTACCACAGATTCCCATCACTTCTCATTTCATATTTTTTCCCAATTCTTAATTTATAATTAACACACCTCTCATACTTTTTATATATTTTTTAATTTAATTTATTTCATTCATTTTCATTCATACACATTTACAATTTTATTTTTTGGCACCCCTCACCGTTTCTCACTTTTTTAGCACACGGCTTGCTTCCCTGTTTTGCCGCATATGTCGCCTCAGCTCCCGTGCCAGACCATGTACCCAACTGCCAGTACGACCACTGCCACGCCCTATCCATTGCCTCAGCCGTAAGTATGGGTGTTTAATTCAAGCTAATTGCATCTACTTTGACGTTCTATATATGAGACCTATTTATTGTCCCATATATTACTTTCGTTCTATAGACATCCAATTTTCACATCAGCTCCTGATGAGTAGCAAGGTAGCCACGAAACGCGTCGAGCTTCAGATGCCACAATTATGCAGTTTTGTAACATACCCTGTATACACTGTTTTACCTAATTTACTCGAATACTATTGTCAATGTGCAATATGTCTATGTATGAATTAATCAATCATGATGGAAGATGCAATATGTACTACTGCTTTTGCTTTTGATGTTTTTTACTGTGCAATATTCAATAAATTCAACATTATCAGACCTACATAGCTCATTTTTTGCTTCCAAGTCTGCATGCTTCAAGAAAAAGTCCCAAATCTTTCTTTTCTTCAGGTTATCAGTGGTGTACCCCAAGGTTCAGTGTTGGGACCCTTACCGTTTTAATATCTTTATAAATGATATAGGGTCTGGGATCAAACGTAACATTTCTGTCTTTGGAGATGGCACCAAGCTATGCAGTGGAAAAACTTCCTTACAGGATGTTACCAATTTACAAGCCGACCTCAATGCACTGTCTAATTGGGCGACTATGTGGCAGATGAGGTTTAATGTTGATAAATGTAAAGTTATGCACTTGGGGGCTAAGAATATGCATGCATCATTGATGCCAGGGGGAGTACAACTGGGGGAATCCGTAGTGGACAAGGCTCTGGGGGTTTGGGTAGATCATAAGCTCAATAATAGCATCCAATGCCAAGCTGCGGTTTCCAAAGCAAGCAAAGTTCTTTCTTGTATTAAAAGAGGTATGGACTCCAGAGAGAGATATCATTTTGCCCCTGTTCAAATCATTAGTAAGATCTCATCTGGAATATGCAGTTCAGTTTTGGGCACCAGTTCTCAAAAAGGATATAGGGGAACTGGAGAAAGTGCAGAGAAGGGCAACCAAACTGATAAGAGGCATGGAGGAACTTAGCTATGAGGAAAGATTATAGGAACGGAATTTATTCACTCTTGAGAAGAGGAGAATACAGGGGGAAATGATCAACATGTTCAAATATATAAGGGGTCCATATAGTAAACTTGGTGTTGAGTTATTCTCTTTACGGTCAACACAGAGGACAAGGGGGCACTCTTTACGTCTACAGGAAAAGAGATTTAATCTACAAATACGGAAAGGTTTCTTCACATTAAGAACTGTGAAACTGTGGAATAGACTCCCTCCAGGAGGTGGTTCTGGCCAGCTCAGTAGATTGCTTTAAGGCCTGGATACTTTCCTAAATGTACATAATATAACGGGGTACTAACATTTATAGGTAAAGTTGATCCAGGGAAAATCAGATTGCCTCTTGGGGATCAGGAAGGAATTTATTCCCCTGCTGTAGCAAATTGGAGCATGCTCTGCTGGTTTTTTTTTTTGCCTTCCTCTGGATCAACTGTGGGTATAGAATTGGGTATATAGGAATATAGGATTGTACAATTTTTTTTATGGTTGAACTGGATGGACTTTTTTCAACCTAACTATGCAACTATGTAATTACTTCACAGCTTGCAACTTCACAGCCAGGTGCGCATCTCTCACTGCACTGTCCTGCATAGCCGGGCAATCTTCTGGGACCTGTGATGTATCCCAGAAGATTGCAGGGAGGAAGGGCCACCTAGGCAGCAGGTGTGGGAGCTCGTCGGTAAGCGTGATGCATCGCTGAATCGAACCGAATAGTTGACCAGATAATCGTAATCGAATCGCGAGACCAGTGAAGATGCACACCTCTACAACAAAGACACACAGATCATTCACCACGATTCCCCTAGTTTAACTCCCCTTAGTATGTATAATGCATGGATATTCTTAACCCCCAAGTGCATAACTTTACAATTTATCAACATTAAACCTCATTTGCCACATAGTTGCCCAATTAGACAGTGCATTGTGCTTGGCTTGTAAATTGGAGACATCCTGTAAAGATGTTCTTCAACTGGGGGCGTGGCTACGCAAGGCATGTGAGAGGACGCGCCTGAGCTTGCTCCGCTGAGAATCCTGCCTAATCCGTCCAAAAGCACCGCCATCCTGCTTCTCCCCTCTCCGGGACCACCACCATCGGATTCAGGGAGGCATCAGCTAACCCCGGCTGGGCACATTTTGAGCCAACCATGGCTAGAAGAGGAGCGGGAGCTAAATCCATGCCGGACACCCCCGGCCATGATGGCGAAGCAGCACAGCGCCTATTTGGGAAAAACAACACCCAGAAAGACCCGATGGCATCTCAGCAGATGGACTCTGGAAATGAGCACAGTGACCCAGAAATAGGATCGCTTGCTGGTGTCCCTAAACTGCTGGATGAAAACCAGGCCTCCACACATGTGAGTACAGGCCGGCAGGCCTCAAAAATGGCGGCGGTGTCTCCACAGGGGGTAGATGACCCAGAGCCCACATTAAGGGACATATTTGCTGAAGTAAACACATGCAATACTTCCATTGCTGATTTAATGGGGGAGGTGAAAGGCATGAAGGTGGAAGTGATCATGGTCAGGCATGACATGCAAAAACTAAGAGAGCGCACATCTGCATTAGAGGGTCGCCTGGGCACGATAGAAGATGAATGGCAGCCCCTACAGAGGGATGTTGATCGCATACATGACATGGCGCATGCCAACGCAGCCTGTTTAGAAGACATGGAAAACCGCCTGCGCAGAAATAATATACGCGCGGTTGGCATCCCTGAAAGAGCAGAGGGAAAGAACACAGTAGCTTTTATTGAAGCATGGCTGATAGACACGTTTGGCCGGGAGGCTTTCTCGCCCATGTTTGCTGTGGAAAGGGCACACAGGGTCCCTGCTAGACCACCACCGCAAGGTGCCCCTCCTAGACCCTTCTTGTTTCGCCTCCTGAATTATAAAGATAGAGACGCCATTCTGAACAAGGCCAGGACTGCTGGAATTGTGAAGATAGACAACACCAAAGTCTCCCTGTTCCCTGATTTCTCAGCAGAAGTGCAGAGGCAAAGGTCCAAGTTCCTGGATATTAAAAAAAAGGCTGTGAGACCTCAATCTTAAGTATTTTATTTTGTACCCTGCCAAGCTTAAAGTTCTGGCGAATGGAGAATCTTTGAAAACCCAAAATCAGCAATGCACTGGCTGGATAGGGAAGAAAGGCAACTTGCACAGCGCCCGCCATAATATCTATGTTACACCTCTAACTGCTACATCCATACGTTCACAGGTGCTGCTACTGATGTTTTGAGTGCTCGGCCGAGAGAGCACAGGCAGTTTTAAGTTCCCGTTTTCTACAGTTTTGTTGTTACTTACTTTCAAGGTTCTAGGCATGCACGGACGATATGCCCACCAGCTACTATGGAACCCCAACATGAGTGTCCTGCGAGGACAGACTCCCCCACAGGTTTGGGGGAATGACCTGTTGTTATTTTTCTCTATTCTGGCTCTGTTAGCCAAAGGACAGGATCCCCTGTTATGTGCAATTAGGTTCTTCTCTCCCCCCCCCCCCCCCCCCCCCCCCCCCCGGCCCATCCCCCCCCCCCCCCCCCCCCCCCCCCCCCCCCCCCCCCCCCCCCCCCCCATTGTCATTTTGGTCTTCACAGGATACCAATCAGCGTTTCAGAACACGGACGTCTGCACATCACAGAATCCCTATCGGATGGAATAGGAACACTGCTTGTCGCTGGCTGGTAATATATTGGCACTCAGGTCTACTGTGTGCGCACCCACACTTCAGGAACACCCTTTTTTTTTTCCTTTCATAGCATATTCACTGGACTGCGTGAAGGAGGCTCCTTGGCTCCCATCTGCTTTGCAGAATTGTGTGCATATATACCCAATAGTTACACGTAATGGCTAATGCGCAGAATAAGGATATGTTATTGTTATCTTGGAATGTAAGGGGCCTGGGAGATAAGACTAAACGTCATGCAATATTTAAATATTTTAGTAGGTTGAAACCCCAGGTAATCTGTCTCCAGGAGACACACTTGCAACCCACCTCTGTTCATCTGCTGCGATCCCGTAAATACCCGATTCAATTTCATTCCATACATACCTCATATTCCAGGGGGTCAGTGTTCTGATTTCAGTAAATACTACATTTGAATGTATACAGCAGCGGATTGACAGTGAGGGTAAATATGTATTTTTGCTTTGCAAGATTAATGGGCTACTCTGTATTCTAGCTGCAATATATATATTCCCCCACAGTTTTCAGCTGGTCCCCTGAAGGGCCTAGCTCAATTTATGGCCCTGTACCCGAATGTCCCGGTCCGGACTATGGGTGACTTTAATAATACCTTGGATGTGCATCTAGATAGAAAGCACCTGGTTCCTAGACAAGAACAAAATAAAGGGAGGCGAGCGGCATTCGCATCCCTGCTGCTAGAATTAGGCCTCCATGATGTGTGGCGGGAGAGACATCCGGAGGATAAATGCTACTCGTGTTATTCTGCCACACATAATGGACTATCTAGAATTGATTTAGGCCTAGGAAATGAGACTATGATGCAACATGTGAGAGACTCTGCTTATGAGCCGCGTCTCCTATCTGATCACTCTCCATTCTGGGTCCGATTGCAAGCCATATTGGAGGCGGGCCGACCACTATGGAAAGTGAATCCGTTTTGGCTGACCCTTTTCCCGTCACTAGACGGGGTCGCGGGTGCATTGCGGGACTTCATACAATTTAATGAAGGATCCGCTAGCACGGCCGTGATCTGGGATTCGCTTAAAGCCTTCCTACGGGGGTGCATAATTAACCACTTGCCGACCGGCGCACGACGATATACATCGACAGAATGGCACGTACAGGCAGGAGGGTGTATATATTAGTCCCTCCTTTAGCCTGTCCGTGCCATCGGGAGCGGCGCGCTCCCGCGCCGGTTGGGACCCCCGTGAGTCCGATCGCGACCCCCGCGATCGTCTCACGGGGCGGCTGAACGGGGAGATGCCGAGATAAAAAGCATCTCCCCGTTCTGCCTAGCAACTAGTGACGCCGATCTCTGCTCCTTTGATTGGAGCAGAGATCAGCATTCACTAGCTGACAGCCACGCCCCCCCCCACAGTAAAAAAAAACACACCCCTAGGCATACTTAACTCTTACACTGCCCCCTTGTGGTTAACCCCTTCACTGCCAGTGTCATTTATACAGAAATCAATGCATTAATTGCTGTAAAAATGACAATGGTCCCAAAAATGTGTCAAAAATGTCCGATGTGTCCGCCATAATGTCGCAGTCACAAAAAAAAAAAAAAAAAAAAACGCAGATCTCCGCCATTACTAATAAAAAAAAAAAAAATTATTAATAAAAATGCTATAAAACTATCCCCTATCTTGAAAAACGCTATAACTTCTGCGCAAACCAATCAATAATCGCTTATTGCGATTTTTTTACCAAAAATATGTAGAAGAATACGTATCGGCCTAAACTGAGGAAAAAAAAAAGTTTTTTTATATATTTTTGGGGGATATTTATTATAGCAAAAAATAAAAAATAATGCATTTTTTTCAAAATTGTCGCTCTATTTTTGTTTATCGCGCAAAAAATAAAAACCGCAGGGGCGATCAAATACCACCAAAAGAAAGCTCTATTTGTGGGAAAAAAAGGACGTCAATTTTGTTTGGGAGCCACGTCGCACAACCGCGCAATTGTCAGTTAAAGCGACGCAGTGCCGAATCACAAAAAGGGGCCTGGTCCTTTGGCTGCAAATTGGTCCGGTCTGAAAGTGGTTAAAGAGATTACAGGAATTAAGAACAGATCAAGGGAATGGGAAGATAAAGTGAGGGAGGATCTAAAAACTAGAGAACAGATGTTAGTGGCAGACCCATCCCAATCCAATCAGGATTCCTGGACTGAGGCTCAATCTCTGTATAATTCGGTGCTACTATCAGCGGCAGAGAGAAAAAAAAAAAAGGTACTTTCTCCAACAGGGATATTTTGAGGAGGGTGAGAACACCGGCCATCTATTGGCCCTTGCAGCAAGAGAACAAAGAGACTCTAGTAGTATACTGGCCATAAAAGCAGAATCAGGTGACATACACACTATTAACTCAGACATCCTAAATGACTTCTATAAATTTTACGCCGACCTTTATACCTCTAAGACCAGTTATGACCCAGCCGATATGGTCAAGTTCTTACAAACCTGCCCCTTCCCCCAGCTTTCGGAGGTAGACAGGGACACATTAGACTCCCCAATTACATTGTCAGAACTAGTTGATGCATTAGAAGACGCACCGCACCATAAATCACCTGGATCGGATGATCTCCCAGCGGAGGTCTACTTACGCTATAGTGGGGTCCTCCTACCCCCCTCTTCTGGAAGCCCTTTCTGAGGCTATACAAACAGGTTACCTGCAAGACAGCATGTAGGAAGCCATAATCATAGTCTTGGCTAAGCCGGGCAAAGATAAGTTGCTCCCGGACTCGTACCGGCCTATTTCATTGCTAAATGCAGACATGAAGCTGCTGGCCCGCATACTGGCTACCAGACTTTCTAAGGTGATAGGTGGTTTGGTCCATCGAGATCAATCGGGCTTTATCCCTACTCGGTCCACAGCGGACAATATTAGGCGCTTATTTTTGAATCTACAAATACCAGTGGACAATCTGGGGGGGTAGGGCCATTCTGTCGTTGGATGCTGCAAAAGCGTTCGACAGTGTGGAGTGGCCCTACCTCCTAGAGATATTGGAAAGATTTTGGATAGGGGGTCAATTTATTGCATGGGTGAAGGTGCTATATTCTAAACCCAGAATTTGCATAAACAATAACTTGTCGTCATCACCATTTGATTTAAACAGGAGGTACCCGACAAGGGTGCCCGTTATCCTCATTGCTGTTCGCACTTGCAGTTGAGCCACTAGCTATCCTGATTCGTAATGCCCCAGAAGTGGTTGGGTTTAGAAGAGGTCAACTGGAGGACAAAATATCTTTGTATGCGGATGACGCACTTGTATACCTAGGTGACACAGATGCCTCTTTGCGGGCAGTGATGGGGATAATCAATCAATTTGGAAGCTATTCTGGATTCAGGATAAACTGGTCCAAGTCTACCATTATGCCAATAGACCCACTGACAAACCCATTACCTACTGGAGCAGATCAAATTGCCACCGTAGATAGTTTTAGATACCTAGGAGTGATGGTGTCCCGGGATCCGGCTGAATCTGGGGCCACTACTGGATAAACAAAGTGAAATGCTTTAGTTGGTGTAAGCTTCTTTTATCAGTGGTAGGAAGGGTGAATAAAAATGGTATGGGCACCACAACTACTTTACATTTTTCACAATTCACCTATGTGGATTACAAATAAATGGTTTAAAAAAAAAAAATATTTAAAATCGACACCCTGATGCGCGAGTTAATATGGAAAAAAAAAAAAGTGGCCAGGATTAGCCTAACTACACTACAATATGGAAAGGATATAGGGGGGCTAGCAGTTCCCCATCCTAAGTGATACTTTATGGCAGCCCAACTACAACAGATGGCGGGATGGGGACACGCACAGGGGGAAGACCCAATGGCCAAATTAGTCACTGTGTCCGACCCACGGCTGAAAGCAGCTTCCCATATAGAAAAGGCCCTCCCTAGTATCCCGCACTCTGCCCCCACTAATACTCTTTTGCTCAAAGTGTGGGCAGAGACTAAAAAAAATTGTTAAAATACAGGGCCCACTGCCCTTCACACCTATATGGAACAATCCCAAATACATAGAACTCCAAAATTTGCAGGGGTTTTCCCACTGGCGAGAAAAGGGTATATGGTTCTTCCCACAGTTATTTGAGAGGGGGACTTTAAAAACGTATGAACAATTATGCCGGGAATACCAGTTACCCCCTAGGGGCTTCTACCAATACTTACAGCTTAGACACGCACTGAGGACACAGCAACAGATATGTTCATTGACCACTTCGTCATCATCACTGCTGATGGAAGTCATGCGGGCGGATGCCTGAAAGGGGCTGATATCCAAAATCTATGCAGAATTGACCGCCTCAGTCCAGGACCACACCTCCCTCCAAAGCAGGAAAAAATGGGCAGAAGATATAGGGGAAATAGATGGAGACCAATGGGACATGGCCCTAGAGGCAGTCCCGGCGGTGTCTGTCTCAGCTTCCCATAAATTGTCACAAATCTATATTTTACACAGGGCATATAGAACGCCAATGCAACTCCATAGGTGGGGGTAGAAAAGATTTGCCTTTGTGTTCCAAATGCAAGGTACACCAGGGGGACTTTATACACCCAATATGGAGGTGCCCAAAACTCCATAGATATTGGACAGAAATCTCTCAATACATAACGAGACTGGCAAAGGTGCCAGTCCCTTTAGATCCCCTGGTGTACCTACTGGGGGCCATTGATAGTGAAATGTACCTGAAAGGAATGTACCTTATGATTACTAGATTAATATACCTGGCCAGGAAACTCATAGCGAGATATTGGATGGCATCCACGGTCCCTACAAGTAAACAATGGATCAGCTACGTTAACTCATTATTGCTCAGAGAGAGGTTGGCATACAGCCATAGAAAAGCAGTGGGTAAATTTGATCTAATATGGCAGCCATGGCTGGAGGATCCCAGTCTGGCTCGGCCACAGCTGGTTATAGACAGACTGTTTATGTGAAGTACTAAATCCGCAGATAAAGAGGGGGGGGGGGGGGAAGAGAGAGAGAGAGAGAGAGAGAGAGAGAGAGAGAGAGAGAGAGAGAGAGAGAGAGAGAGAGAGAGAGAGAGAGAGAGAGAGAGAGAGAGAGAGAGAGAGAGAGAGAGAGAGAGAGAGAGAGAGAGAGAGAGAGAGAGAGAGAGAGAGAGAGAGAGAGAGAGAGAGAGAGAGAGAGAGAGAGAGAGAGACTGTGAAAGGTAATTTGTTGTTATGGTTAAGCACTAGACCATTGATGATCCGTACACAGAAGAATGAGCTAACCCGAAACAGTATGCATAGGTCACAAGTGCTGGTTAAGGGGTTAGGGGGGGGGGGGTTTATTACAAAAAATGTAAAGTAAAGCTAATATGGTTTTATACCCTGGTATTGCTCGGATTGTCTGGAAAATGGTTATGATGTGATATTACCCCTGCAATAAGTCATTCTGTAAAAAGCTTGGTATATTTGTATTGTTCGAGCAATGAATAAATAAAAAAGTTTTGATTAAAAAAAAAAAAAAAAATTATGTTCTTCAACTGCATAGCTTAGTGTCATCTGCAAAGACTGAAATAGTACTTTTAATCCCATACCCTATATCATTTACATATTAAAAAGTAAGGGTCCCAACACTAAGCCTTGGGGTATACCACTAACAACCCTAGACCATTCAGAGTAAGAATCATTAACCATCATTTTTACATGGAAATAATCAAGATTATTAGCAATAAGCTTCCTAAATAGGATTATTGCTCTTTTGAAAACCTGAAGGTGTATTTTTATAAATTTAGCTGCTTTGCCTGGAGTTCCTCTTTAAAGGGGAGTTCCAGGCATTTTAAAAGTCAGCAGCTACAAAAAGTGTAGTTGCTGACTTTTAAAAAAAATGACACTCACCTGTTCCACGGTCCAGCGATGCGGCCGAACGGGGTGTCGCTCCTCTCCCCCTCCTCTTCGCCGGCGCCGCCATTTCCACTAAGGGCACCCGGCCGTGACAGCTTTCCTCTTCATGGCCGGGCACGCACGGCGCATGCGCGAGCCGCGCTGCGCTCCCGGAGTGGATAGGCGATCTCCTGGGACCTGTCACGTGTCCCAGGAGATCGCCTAGAGGGAGGAGTCGCCTAGGCGGTTACTGGGCGGAAGGAGGAAGTGGGACAGGAAGTCCCCCTCCTAATGAAGCCCAAAAAAAATTACAAGGGGGTGAGGAGTGGTTAAAGCGGAAGTTCCATTTTTAAGTGGAACTCCGCTTTAAGGTAGCACAGAAATCATTTAACCACTTTTTGCCCCAAATATGGATAATTAAAAATAATATGCATAGACTCCAGCTGCAGCACCACCTATTTAATCACTAATCATCAGTCCTTAGATCAAACACTTGTGTCCTGGAATCACAAATTTTATTTTTCAAACATCCTTGGCAAAGTCAGACAAATGCACATTTTTCAAAAAACTAGACCACAAATATGCAATGAATTCAAATCATACAAAAGAGAAAATAAAATGTATAAATAAAGTTTATTTTTTCTTATATACAGAGGAATCACTTCATCAAGTCTTTTATATACTTCCAGCCATCCGCTGTGTACTCACAAGCTTTGGTTGGTGCAGATGAGAGAGCAGAGACAGACTTCTGCACCCCTGAAAACAAGAGGACAGGTACAGAATTAGTTCTGAACAGCTGATGTTTTATGTGGTTTGCTGAAAAGGTTTATAAAATGTTTATTTCATATCTTCTGAAGACTCATATACGTAAATTTTCAGCAAGTGTTTCAACCCCGATTGTGCACAGAATAGAAATCTGCATAGATGCTGCTTGCCTGGTTAAATACAAACAGATTTGGACTGCACAAGTAGATGAGCTTTGAACCTTGCAAGAAAAAGTATTAGTCAGATGCTCAGCTAAAGCCCCATATACACTATTAGATTTTCTGCAGATTTTTGTCATCAGATTTACCAAAACCATATAATATGAGGTCAAACCTTAAGAGTTTCAATTTGTATGCAGGCAGGCCCTTGCACTATATGGTTTTACTAGAGTTCTGAAAATTCTCGTAAGACAGAATACAACTTCCTGTGATGATGTAATGTATTGTACTGCAATGTATTTTTTCGTTTCTGAGCATGAGCAGCCTTGGTTACTCGTGTTTTGCATCAACTGCCGTGATCGGCTCTCGAAAGCTGTGTACTAATGAATAGATCATACGATGTACAGCGGTATTTTTCATCTGAATTTCTCATCGTGTGTACTAGTACTACTAGGCATAAATGTCTCAAACTATTGAATCAGAAGGGGTAACATGGCAGGCAGGAGTTCTGACTTTGCATGATGAGCCAGCATTGGTAGCCTCAATGTCTTTTTATAGAAACCATTTCATTTGAAGAAATTCAAACCTCTCTCGGCCTAAATGTAAAAATGGACAATGGAATTTTTACCTTCTAAAGAGTTTAATATACCGTATATACTCGAGGATAAGCCGAGATTTTCAGCCCTTTTTTTAGGGCTGAAAGTCCCCTTCTCAGCTTATACTCGAGTCAGTGCCGTCTGCCTACATGAACAGCGTGTCATGTAGACAGACGGCAGTGTTTAACCACTTTCAGACCGGACCAATTTGCAGCCAAAGGACCAGGCCCCTTTTTGCGATTCGGCACTGCGTCGCTTTAACTGACAATTGCGCGGTCGTGCGACGTGGCTCCCAAACAAAATTGACGTCCTTTTTTTCCCACAAATAGAGCTTTCTTTTGGTGGTATTTGATCGCCCCTGCGGTTTTTATTTTTTGCGCTATAAACAAAAATAGAGCGACAATTTTGAAAAAAATGCATTATTTTTTACTTTTTGCTATAATAAATATCCCCAAAAAATATATTAAAAAACATTTTTTTTCCTCAGTTTAGGCCGATACGTATTCTTCTACATATTTTTGATAAAAAAAAAAAAATCGCAATAAGCGATTATTGATCGGTTTGCGCAGAAGTTATAGCGTTTACAAGATAGGGGATAGTTTTATAGCATTTTTATTAATAATTTATTTTTTTATTAGTAAATGGCGGAGATCTGCGATTTTTTTTGTGAGTGCGACATTATGGCGGACACATCGGACATTTTTGACACATTTTTTGGGACCATTGTCATTTTTACAGCAATTAATGCTATTTAAATGCATTGACTCCTGTAAAAATGACACTGGCAGTTTAGGGGTTAACCACAAGAGGGCAGTGTAGGGGTTAAGTAGGCCTAGGGGTGTGTTTCTTACTGGGGGGGGGCGTGGCTGTCAGCTAGTGAATGCTGATCTCTGCTCCAATCACAGGGAGCAGAGATCGGCGTCACTAGTTGCTAGGCAGAACGGGGAGATGCTGTTTATCTCGGCATCTCCCCGTTCAGCCGTCCCATGAGACGATCGCGGATGTTCCCGCGGCGATCGAGTCCACGGGGACCGCGATCGGACTCACGGGGGTCCCGACCGGCGCGGGAGCGCGCCGCTCCCTGCGCGCTCCCGATGGCACGGACAGGCAGAAAGGAGGGACTATAGGGAATATATATATACGCCCTCCTGCCTGTACGTGCCATTCTGTCGACGTACATCTGTGTGCGCCGGTCGGCAAGTGGTTAAAAGCCGCGCCGCCTCCTCCCGCCCGTGATAGGTGGACACTAATTTTCCCAGCAGTACAGTGTTCCGCCTATCACGGATGTCCTGTCATTCTCATCTCATGGACGAGGATGAGAGAATGTCCGTGATAGGCGGAACACTGCACACTGACTGCTGGGAAAACCGAGTGTTCCTCCTATCACGGACGAGAAGGAGGAGGCGGCGCGGCTTTCAAACATGTAATGGTGCCTGGCGCCTCAGCGTGTACGCTGATCGCCAGGATCAGCAATGGAGGGGGAAACCGGACACGGGACACCAGACAGCTAGCGATGTGACACAGATCGGCGGGAGACAGATCGATCGGCACAGGTAGGCTGCACTGGGGACACGGGGGTTTGTATAGGACACAGGGGACATGCAGATGGGCATTTGCTGACACTCTTTTCCACTTACAGTAGATGCTCCATTTCCCCCCCTCGGCTAATACATGGGTAAATAACTTTTCCCAGTTTTTTTGTGGTAAATCAGGGGCCTCGGCTTATATTCGGGACGGCCTATACTCGAGTATATACGGTAACTCAATTTTAACACGGTGCGAGTGAAAAAAAAAAAAAAACACGCACAACCCTCATCTGAGGGTCTGATCTTTTATTTTTTTGCAAAGTGATTAGGCTTCCTCTATATATTAGATACTTTTCAAGATTGAGGCAGATAAAATATTATATAACGGTTTAACAAAATGGACAAGACAACTACTGCATGCATTGTAAAAAAAAACTCCAAGGACATTTTTACCCCAATTCCATGACTCGCCAACAGAAAAGTCGAGCTTTGGTGTAGATGGAAGCTGTAAAAGGAAATATAATCATATTTACTGGTTTTCCCTTGATGTAAAGCAAACAGAATGTATACAAAATGATATACGAGTTAAAGTACTATAGACAAAGGTTATTGCATTACTAATAATGGAAAATTGTATCAAATACTTACCGTAATTTTCCTTTCCTGACACCAATACATGGCAGCATACATATGATATAGCTCTGCCCCTATATCCACCCACAGGACCCGTTTAGCTCCATAAAAGTCTGACTGAGAGCTACCTCCCCCATTCTCCTTATAAAGCACAAAGATCAGAGGGAGGGTTTGCATGTTGCCATGTATTGGCGTCAGGAAAGGAAAATTACGGTAAGTATTGATACAATTTTCCATTTTCCTGACGCCAACATGGCATCATACATATGCTAAATAATGAGCTTTTGAGAGGGAGGGTTTAATGCTGCAAACTCAGTCTTTATTTAACAATAGACATAGAAGCTTGGATAGTTTTGCTATCAAACTCGACAGTAGTAAGAGCTGCTGGATGCACCCAGGGCCGGACTGGGAATGAAAACCAGCCCTGGAAAAAATTTCATACCAGCCCAACATGGGCACAGTGGCTGCGTTTGAGGGCACAGTGATGCAATTGATGTTTTATTTTTTAGTTTGGGCCCCCCCCCCCCCCCCCCCAAGAAACGGCAATGCTCTACAAACATTGCACTATTTTTTGAGAGAGAGAGAGAGAGAGAGAGAGAGAGAGAGAGAGAGAGAGAGAGAGAGAGAGAGAGAGAGAGAGAGAGAGAGAGAGAGAGAGAGAGAGAGAGAGAGAGAGAGAGAGAGAGAGAGAGAGAGAGAGAGAGAGAGAGAGAGAGAGAGAGAGAGAGAGAGAGAGAGAGAGAGAGAACCTTAATTCTGTCTCCATGAGCGGCCGTCCACTTCTCCTATTCTCCTCGTGCAGACTGCAGACTAGTGGGCGGGCCGATGGGACGAGAAATCAGCGGTGCCGTGCGTGGCGCCACACGGGCCGAATGAAGAAATTAGCCTTCTCATGCTCCTCCCCTCATGGCTCACAGACAGGCATATGATAGCAGTGGGGGCGGCACGGAGATACAAGCAAGTGCGCCGCACATAGCCTAGAGCCAGGCATCATTGCAAAGAGCGGCGGCCGCCGCTGCTGTTTTTTTTCTTCCTGCGCTGACACTGCCAGACACAAGCGGCCCCAGGCCACTGAGAGCAGGCGGCCTACCGGGAAATTTCCCGGTATCCCGGTAGGCCAGTCCGGCACTGGATGCACCATGTAGTGTTTTAAGAACGTATGATGGGATGACCAGCTAGCCGCTTTGCAGACTGTCTCCAGAGACACTGCTGCCCGTGCCGCCCAAGAAGAAGACATCACCCTGGTTGAGTGAGCTCTAACCACCTTTGAAGGATACTTCCCGGCTGCTCTATATGCCCAGTGAATAGTTTTTACTATCCAGGCCGAGATGGTTCTGGCCGAGGCACCCTTTCCTTTCTAATTTTCTAGTAGGTATGATGAAGTCTGTCAGAACGTCTGACTGTAGAAGTAGCCTGGAAACAGGCATTGAGGACTTTGGAATGTCCATCTCCTGCAGATCAGCATCTGATTTTGCTGGGAAGGCTGAAAGCACCCATTCACTGGAGAGATGAAATATCGATGCCACTTTTGGGACAAAGTGATCCAATGGACTCAGCATAACCCAGTCTTCTGCCGAAGGAGGGTTTGCTAGAAAATTGAAGACTACTGCCAGGTCCCATTGAGAGAACCCATGTCTCTTGGGAGGGCATAGTCTAAGTATCGCTCTCATGAAGTGCTTTATCAGCAGGTTTGATGCACCTTTCTTTTGGGTAAAAGCCGAGATGGCTGAAACTTGCACCTTAAGTGAACTTAGGCCAAGCCCCAATCCAAATTACAGGAAAGACAGGATTTGAGATACATTTGAGTCACTAGGGTCAAACGGACATCCAGCCGCAAAGCTTGTGAACCTATTCCATATTCTGGGAGTAGAAGGCATTGGTTGAACCCTTGCTGGAACTATGTAAATTTCTAATAACCTCTGGAGAACATCCTAACTCTTGTAACCCCTGCCTTTCAATCTCCAGGCCGCTAAGGCTAGTCGTGATGGTTGTAGATGTAGGATATCTTCTTGCGACTGGAGATAAGGAGTCACCGGCAGAGGGATTGGTGGGCACACGCTGAGATCCATTGCCAGAGAGAACCATGGTCTTTGAGGGCAGTAAGATAATACTGTGATGACTGTCAAATTCTGTGTCATTAATCTCCTCAGGAATTTCAGGATTAAAAGAAACTGGAGGGAAGGCATAGGCCAGTTGCGCAACCCAAGGATGGGTCAAGACATCCGCCCTGTCCGTTAATGGCGTGAGAGAAACCGGCTCACCTTGCAGTTGCTAGATGAGGCAAAAAGATCCGGTTGGACACCCCCACTCGTGGATGATCTGTTTGAACACGTCGGGGTGAAGGGACCATTTGTAGGTATTGTTGGGGTGAAGGGACCCTGATATTGTTGTGCCAATGTCAGGGTCGGTTCCATCTCTCTCTCTCAAGGGATTGGCTGCGTGCCCTGCTCTGTTGCTGTATATAGGACACTGCTGCCGTGTTGTCCAGACGGAGCAGGACAGGGCGACCCTGTATGTGAGGCAGCAAGGTGGCCAACACCATGAATGCTGCGGGAATTCCGCTCTGCCCTGGATCTTGAGTTGTTCGTAGGTGGTGTCCTACCCTGCTGTGCTGGCATCTGCGTTAATGATCCATGGCTGCAGCCCTAATGGATGATGCTGTTTAGCGTTTGTTCCATCTACCACCAGAGACTCTGGCGCATTTGGCTGGTGATCCTGATTGGCTGGGCTAGACTAGCTCTCTTCCACTGCATCTGGAAGTGAGCCCGGGGGGGGGCGCAATGTTTTGCCGGTGGTATTACAGCGCTGCCCCATTGATTTCAATGGGGAGCAGCGGTGAGTTCACTGCTCCAAAGAAGCTGCTGGCAGGACTTTTCCTGACGTCCTGCCAGCGCACCGATGCAGTGTGAAAGCCCTCGGGCTTTCACACTGCAGACAATGGTGCAGCAGTTTGAAGGCGGATTGCAGGTGCTATTTCTAACGCTATAGCGCCTGCAAAACGCCCTCGGTGTGAAAGGGCTCTTAAAACGACAGCAATAATTTACACAAACAGATGTTAATTTTTCTTAGTGTCACAAATTATTAATATCACAAGGTAATAAAGTTCTGCTAAATTAAAACTTTGTCTTTGTCTTCTGAATTTGTACATGGATGGTTAAGTCTATGTATCTTGTGCATTTCTATGTTTTCTACTTATTGTAGTTGTGAAAACTTTCTATAAAAAAAAAAAAAAAAAAATGCATAAAAAAAACAAAAGGGCTTTGTCACATCAATCAGGAAAGGACCTAGAGGACAGAACTCCAGAAAAACAGCTTTCTAGAAGAACAAATCGGTTTGTCCAAAGTAAACCTGGAAAGCTTATTTTAACATCTAATGAATACCATCTTAACAAAAGAAATAGCACATTTACAAAAAAGTAAGCCATTATTTGGGCTCCTAGATATTTCAGGGGCCACACTTGAGTCCCACTATTTTTAGAAGTTGACCACTGTCTTCATGTAAACATAGAGGCAACATTTTCTTTAGTTTGGATAGAGTGAGGGTTATAACCAGTCAGTTTTTTTTTTTTTTTTTGGTTCGTTTGTCTAATTCAGGAGATTGCCCCTTGCTTCCTGTCCCACAGCCAAAAAAGGAAATACTTCCAAAGTGAGGGAATCCCCGATTGTCACCAGAACTAGTGTCCACATTGGAAGATTTCCCCTCTATTACTGTTCTGGGGACAACACAAAAATGTGTGGATTTTCTTTAAAAAAGTAATTCAGTAAGCATTACCCATTAGGGGGGGGGGGGTATTTACTCCAGAAATAAAAACGATTATTCTGCCACTTTATAAAACTCTGGTTTGGCCGCATCTGGAATATTCCATCCAGTTCTGGTCACCAATCCTCAGAAGGATGTGCTGGAGGGAGTCCAGAGAAGGGCAACTAGATTATTATAGGTTACAAAAAAGAAAGGTGATGAAGGAACTCACCTAAAGTATTTACCGAGGACCATGCAGCTTAAGGGTAAGAGAACTTTAAATTACACAAAAATATCATAGTAGTACAAAAATCACCAGATAAAATTCCCACCATCGTTCATATCCACATACATGCACATATCAACATAACATCCCTGGGGTAATATAAAGACTAGCACTATGGCAGAGTGAACATACTATTTGGGTACCATAGATAAAAAATTATTCCCGCAGATTTGGGGATGGTTGATCAAAAATTGGGTCTCTGCAAGTGCAGCAAAAAAGAAGAAGATTCTATGACCACCATGGATAGAAACTCCAGGCACACGACACCACATGAATGAAGCATTGACATCACCATCGATGCCAGCTTGCAAACCTGCACATGCTCAGTGGAATCTGCAAGCACCGCGGCATCCATCTTTACTAAGGTACACTGAGACTGCCATGGAACCAGACCAAACTAACCGCACCCGCCACCGACAGAGCTCAGCCGGCAATATGGCCAAACTCTAGATCCATTCCTTGCATACCTCTTGGATGAGCAAGCGGGAAAGCCACAGGTACTATTGAAGCAAGTCCACACTGTCTATAGGCTGGGTGAGCAGACCTGTCGGTCTATGCATTATACTTCAATGCTGCGTTTCCCTGTATTGCAGTGAACATTGGTTACATTCAGCACAATATCTTATGTTATACGCTGGGTTGGTATTCAAGCAACCGTCATTGTGTTAACCATACCTGACCATACTGCACTACTACCTCCCAGCTTCACCTCTTAGTGAAAAACCCTGGATTTGGAACACATATCATCACTTCATACAGCATGTTTGTGCCTGGAGTTTGCATCCAAGGTGGCCATAGGATCTCTTTTTGCTGCACTTAAAACCCCAATTTTTGATCAACCATCCCCAAATCTGCAGGAATATTTTATTTTTTTTCTATGGTGCCAAAATTGTGATTTCACTCTGCCATAGTGCTTGTCTTTATATTACCCCAGGGATGTTATTTTATTTATATGTGTCTGGATATGAATGACGGAGCTGCATCTTGACCAGGCAACGTTGTCTATTTTAATCTTGACTAAGGTGTTGGTGGTGGGAATTTTATCCAGTGATTTTTGTACTACTATATGATATTTGTGTGTAATTAAAGTTCTCTTATCCTTAAGCTGCATGGTCCTCAGTAATTACTTTAGGCGAGTTCCTTCATCACCTTTCTTTTTTGTATGATTTACCTTTGATTACCTGGATCACACCGGTGAGTTAGCGATCTGAGGGACGCTGTGTCCGCTCGTATACAGAGCCTTCCCAGCTTATATACCCCAGTGAGCTACTGGCTATTCCTTGGTTCTTTCTAAATTAATTTGGGGACTGGAGAATCTCATATATGAGGAACGATTACAAGCGCAAAATGTATTCTCCTTGGAGAAGAGACATGATAGCAATATACAAATATGTCAATGGTGATCCCAGTGCAAGAATGAAATTGTTCAGTCCCAGGGAGTGTAAAAGGACAAGGGGCCACATGATGAGACTGGAAGAGAAGCGATTTAACGTTAAGCTGCGTAGGGGGTTTGTCACTGTCAGGGCGGTAAGGATGTGGAACTCCCTTCCACAATCTGTGGTGTCAGCAGGATGTATGGATAGTTTTAAAAGACTCTTGGACGTGCATCTAAGCGAAAATAATACACAGGGATATGGGAAATTATTTTTCCACACACACACACACCCCTACACAGATTGAACTGGATGGACTGTTGTCTTTATTAAACCTTACCAACTATGTAACTACTATAACAAATAAGAGAGGGTGATTGAGAAAAAAACTGACAGGTGTGCTAATCCCTCTCCATAACAAAGGTGGTTTGCCTTTAGTTATACTTTAAGTCCAAGTTTTAAGAACATAGTAGGTGAGGTTGAAAAAAGACAAGTCCAACCTATGTGTGCAATTTATATGTCAGTATTACATTGTATATCCCTGTATGTTGTGGTCGGTCAGGTGCTTATCTAATAGTTTCTTGAAACTATCGATGCCTCCTTGCCACTCTTACAGTAAAGAACCCTCTACGTAGTTTAAGGTTAAACCTCTTTTCTTCTAATTTTAATGAGTGGCCACGAGTCTTGTTAAACTCCCGTTTGGGAAAAGTTTTATCCCTATTGTGGGGTCACCAGTACGGTATTTGTATATTAAAATCATATCCCCTCTCAAGCGTCTCTTCTCCAGAGAGAATAAGCTCAGTGCTCGCAACCTTTCCTCATAACTAATATCCTCCAGACACTTTATTAGCTTTGTTGCCCTTCTTTGTACTCGCTCCATTTCCAGTACATCTTCCTGAGGGCTGGTGCCCAGAACTGGACAGCATACTCCAGGTGCGGCTGGACCAGAGTCTTGTAGAGCGGGAGAATTATCGTTCTATCTCTGGAGTTTATCCTTTTTAATGCATGCCAATATTTTGCTTTGTTAGCAGCAGCTTGGCATTGCATGCCATTACTAAGCCTATCATCTACTAGGACCCCCAAGGTCCTATTCCATCCTAGATTCCCCCAGAGGTTCTCCCCCCAGTGTATAGATTGCATTCATATTTTTGCCACCCAAATGCATTATTTTACAGTTTTCTACATTGAACCTCATTTACCATGTAGTTGCCCACCCCATTACTTTGTTCAGATCTTTTTGCAATGTTTCCACATCCTGCAGAGAAGTTATTGCCCTGCTTAGCTTAGTATCATCCGCAAATACAGAGATTAAACTGTTTACCCCATCCTCCAGGTCGTTTATGAACAAACAAGCACTTTAATACACAAAGGGCCCTATGCACGACCAGTTAAAAGTTCTGATCGGGTATACTGTACCTGCAAACCAAAGTAGTCTGCCCATTCATGAACAGCAGGAGGTACAGCTGCTGTAGTCTTTTTCAGGGCTTCTTCTCCCTGAGTACCACTGCCCAGCAGCCCATAGTCATATGCTACATAGACAGCTCCTCCAGCCAACGCAACTTTTGTGGTGAACCTGAAATAAAGTACATAGGAATATGAACAGTTAAAGTGATTGAAAAGTCTTGTTTTTTCCCCCCTATAAAAATAACAAACATGTTATACTTGCATGCTCTGTTGCAGTGAATTTGCACAGAGCAGTCCAGATCCTCCTCTTCTCAGGTCCCTCTGTGCTCCTGGCCCTTCCCTCCTGTTCAGTGCCCCCACAGCAAGTAGCTTGCTATGGGAGCACCCAAGCTGAGTCACAGCTCCCTGTGTCCATTCAGACACAGAGCCCTGACCCGGCCCGCCCCCTCTTTTCCCTGATTGATTAGCTTACTTAGACAGCAGAAGGAGCCAATGGCGCCACTGCTGTGTCTCAGCCAATCAGGAAGGAGAATCTCGGACGGCTGAGACAGTAATGGACATCGCTGGACAGAGGGACCTCAGGTAAGTGTTAGGGGGGGCAGCTGCACACAGAAGGCTTTTTATCTTAATGCATTAAGATAAAAAAAAAACATTCTGCCTGTACAACCCCATTAACCACTTGCTTACTGGGCACTTAAAACCCCCTCCTGCCCAGACCAATTTTCAGTTTTCGGTGCTCTCACACTTTGAATGACAATTACTCAGTCATGCAACACTGTACCCAAATAAATTTTTTGTCCTTTTTTTGCACACAAATAGAGCTTTCTTTTGGTGGTATTTGATAACCTCTGGGTTTTTTATTTTTTGCGCTATAAATGAAAAAAGACCGAAAATTTTGAAAAAAAAAATGCATTTTCTTTGTTTTTGTGATAAAATTTAGCAAATTAGTAATTTTTCTTCATAAATTTTGGCCACAATTTATACTGCTACATATCTTTGGTAAAAATAACCCCAAATTAGTGGATATTATTTGGTCTTTGTGAAAGTTAGAGAGTCTACAAACTGTGGTGCAAATCATACAAAATTGATCACATCTGATGTACTGGTGGCCTATCTCATTTCTTGTGACCCAAACAAGCCAGGAAAGTACAGATATCCCCCAAATGACCCATTTTTTGAAAGTAGACATTCCAAGGTATTTAGTAAAAGGCATGGTGAGCTTTTTGATGTTGTCATTTTTTCCCACAATTCTTCGCAAAATTAAGATTTTTTTTTTCTTTTTTTCCACAAAATTGTCATTGTAATAGGTTATTTCTCTCACATGGCATGTGTATACCACAAATGACACCCCAAAATACATTCTGCTACTCCTCCCGAGTATTACGATACCACATGTGTGGGACTTTCACACAGCCTGGCCACTTAGAGGCCCAACATGCAGGGAGTGCCATCACGTGTTCTAGGAGCATAAATTACACATCTAACTTGTTGACTACCTATTACACTTTTGAAGGCCCTGGAGCACCAGGACAATGACACGTGACACTGACGTGGCACTGATGACAGATGGCACTGATACGTGGCATTGATGACAGATGGCACTGATATGGCACTGACGACAAGTGGCAGTGGGGACAGATTGGCACTTTATTTTCTTACTAACCGCTGCAGCGGTTCATCTCTCCCTCCTCACACGATGTCTCTGTGTGAGGAGGTAGAGCGGCGATGAGAGATGATCTCATATGTTTACATATGGTATCATCTCTCATTGGACACGCCGATCGTGTTGTAAACGGCCGCTGTGATTGTCCGTTTACAGCGATCTGTGACCGGCTGTGTCCGAGAGCGCGCACTGCGGAAGTAAACAGGAGGACATCCAGGGAGGCCCTCCCGGCAGGTAGCATCCACGCTGTAGCCGTCTTTTGACTATAGCGCGGCCGCGAAGTGGTTAAGAACCAAGTCAAGTGGAAATAAAGAAAGCAGTTAAAAAACCCATGCTGAAAATGGTAATTTTTAGACTGTCTGTTTAATCCTTTGGCTGACTCTCTTTCTCCCTTTCTCGAAGTATGCAGATAAGAAACTTAGTTTTCAGTTAACATTAGCATATTATGGCTCAGTGACTCAGTAGCAGAGCCATGTGCAGCCAGGCAAATAGCATTCTCAGAGAAAGGTCAGGAATGGCAAGCTGTATACTTTTCACAGGGCACTTCAATACTACTAGGGATGCACCGAAATTTCGGCCGCCAAAACATATCGTCCGAAAATTGCCGAAAGAGAATTTGTGCCGATAATGGGGCCGAAAATGGGGGCATCCCATTGCGGGGGCATCTACCTGGCTCGCCCCAGTCCTCCCTCCTCACAGAGCGGCGATCTCCATGTATCCTGGACCTGTGAATTGTATTTCCAAGGCAGCCTCAGTGTGTATGTCCCACCTCCTGTGACAGACAGCACACAGATCCAATGGCAGGATATTGAATCAGAGTGACATGATTACAGGAGGTGGGACATTGTTACTGCAGCCGCCCGGGAAATACAATTCACAGCTCCAGGACACACGGAGATCGCCGCTCTGATCCGGGCATGGGTAAGGCTGCATTCAGACACTGGCAAGCTGCATGAGGGGAACAGCATGTGCCCAGAGCAAGCATTACTGCAGAGTTTTGTCCGCAGCGAATCCACAAGTTTTATGTGCCCACAGTGCTACTGCGTGCGGAAGAGTTATTTGTTCGCCTCTGAACACGGCAAACTATCCACCTCTGGCCACTTGTGTGACTGTAGCCATGCTATATAAAACCAGGTCATAGGCCAAAGGCTGTACTCCCTTTATTGGCCATATAAAAAAAAAAAAAAAAAATCTTGATTTTGACCCAGCTAGGTTTTTATCGCCATGTGATAGAATGGGGAAGGGTTAAGTTGTTATTGCTAGTAGAGGTAAAGATATGATCATTCCCAATAGAAGTCTGTTGAAAGGAACCGGGTAGCTTGCTTTGGGTCAGTTCACCAGATGCAGTTCCATGTAGTTTTTTTTTCTGTGCACAAAATGCATGGTGTGAGCTAGAGCCATTGGAATACATGGAAAATACTGTGCATGCATTTTTTTTTTTTTTTTATCGGGCAGGCTGCATCTGAGGGGAAGTGGTAAAGCTGCATTGATCTCCTGTACCATATCCGCAGTCTCTGACCATCTCCTGTACCATGTCCGCAGTCTGACTATCTCCTGTATAAAAATATTTTTTAAATACAGTCATTTTCGGTTTCGGCCTAGTGTATTTTTCATTTTCGGCACCAAAAAACCCCATTCGGTGCACCCCTAAATACTACTTATCACTTTTGACTGTAAATGTCAGGAAGTATGCCATACTATGTGGTCTATGCATAAGGCGTCATAACAGACAACATGCTAGAGCTGCACAATTAATCGTTAAAAAAAATTAAATAAATCGCGATCTCGATTCAACCCACCTGGCGATCTCGATTGCAGAGTTTGCCAATTCTTTCATATAACAAGTGTAGAGCCTTATCTGCTCACTCAGCTGTCAAAAGAAAACATCTGGGCAGTCTGCCAAGTTTTTAATATGAAAAATTGTAACCAACTCTTCCTTCTTAGATCAAATGGATACACTTCTGTTTGTAAAGAAAAGTTTTCAACAAAGTGTAAATGCAGTGCAAATTCTGACACTTCTTAAAGCGGGGTTTTCACTTGAAAAAAAAATAAATAAATAAATAAATAAACTTAAAAGTCAACAGCTACAAATACTGCAGCTGCTGACTTGATAATCGGACACTTACCTGTCCCAGGGTCCAGCGATGTGGGGGGGGATCGAAGCCCCGCTCGTACCCCCCTCCGCTCGGCAGCGCCGGCATTTTAACTGTGCGCGTGCCGCCACTGGCCGCGCAATCATCTGGGATCGTACACGTGTCCCAGATGATTGACGGGAGGGAGGGGGAGAGGCGATCTCCCTTCCTGCGTTGAAGGGAAGTGACGTCAGGAGCCCAGGTGCTGAAAGAGGCAGACTACGAGGGACCCGCGAGCAACAGGCATTTAGAGGTGAGTAAAAGGAAATAAATGTTTTTTTTCTTTTGGGGTGGAACTCCATTTTAAGTTAACCTCTAGAGATCCGCGCTATAGCCGAATGACAGCTACAGCGTGGACCTGCTTTGCCGGGACGACGTCTATTGATGTTGTCCCGTGCACAAGCGGCCTGAAGGGCGCACACGGCACGCTCTGTGATCAGCAAGTCTGAGACAGCTGATCATGTGATGACAACTTAGCCGAGGAGAAAAAAAAAAAAAAAAAGCCGATCACCGGTGGCAGTGAGGGGGACATTAGTCCTGATCACTGTGATGTGCCCCAGCTCCTCAGTGCCCATCTGTGCCCCCTACAAGTGCCCCCTGTCAGTGTCCACCAGCGCCATCTGTCAGTGCCTGAACAGTGCTGCACATCAGTGCCGCCTCAACTGTGCCCACCAGTGCCGCCTCATCAGCACATATCAATGAAGCAGAAAAATTACCTGTTTGCAAAATTTTATAACAAACTATTAAACATGATTTATTTTTCAAGATTTTCCATATATTTTAACAGAGACCCTAGGGAATAAAATGGCAATTGCTGCAATATTTATGTCACACTGTATTTGCCCAGCGGTCTTTCAAGCGCAATTTTTTGGGAAAAAATACACTTCATTGAATTTAAAAAAAACTGCTAGAATCATGATCCATCTTCTAAGCAAAAAATTGTGATTCTCATTTTAGACAGAATCGTGCAGCTCTACCACATGCACATCTGTTTGTTGTTGTCTTAATAAACAGTAAAACGATGCAGTGGCTAAAATTTTTACTCAAGAAAAATTTCACTGGGCACTCGGCAGAATTTTAGCAGTTGACACAAAAGATTTTCATGTCTTCAAAACAAAGATGTAACAAAACAGAAAATGCAAAAAGGCTTTATATTACCCTGTCCCACTGCCTGTTCCTCTATACTTTGCTTTCTTGTACAGCAATAGCCTCTTCACAATGGACACACGTACAGGTTTTTCAGATGTCTGGTCCCCTGCTGTGCTCTGTGGTTCAAGCAATATGGGGGTCAGCAGAAGGAACCACAGCATACAGCTGAGGAACAGAGTGAAGGAATGAGTGACAGGAGATTATATAGCTTCTTCTCTTGCAGGTCCTGCTTTGTAATATAATTTTAAGTGTACCATCAAAAATGTGGCCATTCCAGAATGGGAAAGGTTGGACATATAACAAAGAAAGCGAATACAGTATCCTAGGGGCGATATATGCTGGAGAATAACATGAATCGAATGACAGCATGTGCAGGAGAGGAATGCAGAGGCTACAAAACAGTATGTCCAGGAAAGTACAAAAGATATGACTTTGGTCTGTATATGCAAGAGAAGAGGGTGGAGGGTATGATGGTGGAAATCTGTGCAGGAGAGGAGGGGCAGATAACGACTGCCAAAAAAATCTTTTTACCTACCAATGGTTGTTACTGATCCTTCCAAATTTTTCAACACAATCATTAATTGTCACATGGTCCTAATCATAGATGGGAAAGTGCTCTCTATAATGAATGCAAGTAGTCATTCACAAAACGAATTCTAGTAGCCAGGGTCTTCACACAGGGAGCTTTACAGCAGAAGAAGAGGTGAAAACCAGTGTTCAGGAAATAACTGAAGTTAAAGCAGGTTTATTTGGCACAGTGGAGGTGGTGGGAAGTGTGTCAGCAGTAGAGCTGCAACTAACGATTATTTTGTCTGTCGAATAATCTAGCGATTATTTTTACGATTAGTCATCGACTAACGATTATTTTTATTTATTTATTTATTTATTTAATCTAGTGTTCTGTATGCTTTGGATAACTAAAA
Organism: Lithobates sylvaticus; assembly: GCA_028564925.1. Classification (NCBI taxonomy): domain Eukaryota; kingdom Metazoa; phylum Chordata; class Amphibia; order Anura; family Ranidae; genus Lithobates; species Lithobates sylvaticus. Next base: position 402,594,613 of record CM053026.1, read on the forward strand.
AAATAGTAAGATAAAAGAATAAAACCACACTATATTATATATATATAATATAATATATATAATATATATATATACACACACACATACATTTTATCTTACCTTTTTTATGTACTTATTTTTTGTTAAGGTAAAAGAATATATATAATATATATATAATAATAATGTATGTAGTTATATTCTTTTAGCTTACCTTTTTTTTATGTTCTGTTAATTTCTGTTCAGAAGTTTATAATTTTTTACAATGCTTTCTTTTTTTAAAGGGGGGGGGGGGGTAGGGACAGTGTCAAGTGTGTTTTTTTTTTTTTATTACTTATTGCAATTTTTTTATCAGCCTTGTTGGGGGGCAATGGTGAGATATCAGGGGTCTTAACAGACCTCTGACATCTCCCATTTGAGACAGGGAAAGGGACCAGGGACACAGATTGCCTACTCCCTTTCTCTGTAACCTCCGCTGCACTGATAATGAATGGAGAGATGACAGCGGCTTCTCTTCATTCATTAATGTAAATGGACAGAATCAGTCACTGACTCTGTCCATTCAAAAAATGAAGGAGCTGGGTTTACTGGCTCCTACCTCCGCTCTGCATCCTGAGATACTGAGGGGGGGGGGGGGGGAAATAGAGAGGGGGACAGATGCATGGAGGAGAGAGGGGAACACGGAGCAGCATGGAGAAGGACAGATTGGGAAAAGAGGAGGATAGGGGACAGTCAGCAGTGATGGTGAAAGCCGCGGTGGGGGTGTATTTACCTCAGTGCTCAACGAATACCAGGTGCCAGGTCGCATTGGCGACTAGAATTAGCGACCTGGCGCCTGGGGCAGCACAGCTGGGGGCATCCTGTCTTCATAGTGCACCCCCCCCACCGCGCGCGCGATCGCGATGGGCCGCGCCGGCCGGTAATTGAGGCTCCGGCTTTGCGGCCTTGTGCAGTCCTATGGTACCTTCTATAATCTGGCGCCCTCTTGTCGTGGCCGTTGGTATGACACCCAGCAATACTAATAAGGCTGTTTTTGTTTTCACTGCCTGCCTATCTCCTTCACTTAGAACCCCCAAACATTATATATATTTATTTTTCTAACACCCTAGAGAATAAAATGGCGGTTGTTGCAATACTTTCTGTCACACCGTATTTGCGCAGCGGACTTACAAGCGCACTTTTTTGGGAAAAAATGTGTTATTTTTTAATTAAAAAAAGTAACAGTAAAGTTTGCCCAATTTTATTTTATATTGTGAAAGATAATGTTACGGCGAGTAAATTGATACCAAACATGTCTCGCTTCAAAATTTTGCCCGCTCGTGGAATGGCGACAAACTTGTACCCTTTTAAAATCTCCATAGGTGACATTTAAAAAAATTCTACAGGTTGCATGTTTTGAGTTACAGAGGATGTCTAGGGCTAGAATTATTGCTCTCGCTCTACCGATCACGGCAATACCTCACATGTGTGGTTTGAACACCGCTTTCATATGTGGGCGCTACTCTTCTGCAAACAAGCTCGGCGGGACTGGCGCGTTTAAAATTATTATTTTTTTCTTATTTATTTTAACTTTTAATTTTTTCACTGTTCTTCTGAAAAAAAAATTGTGTCACTTTTATTCCTATTACAAGGAATGTAAACACCCCTTGTAATAGAAAAAAAGCATGACAGGACCTCTTAAATATGAGATCTGGGGTCAAAAAGACCTCACATCTCATATTTACACTAAAATGCAAAAAAAATTATAATTGCCATTTGAAAAAAAAAAAAAAAAAAAAATGTCCCTTTTTAAGAGCTATGGGCAGAAGTGAGTATTTGAAGTTGCTTCTGCCCTGCAATGATTTGGAGACAGGCGGGGGCCATCTTCCCCTCACTCGTCTCCATGTCGTTAAAAAAAAAAAAAAACCTGGCTCCTAACTTTTTTAGCTGGCTCCTAGATTCCAAGCAAATTTGTCAAGCCCCGATTTACCTGCATCCCGTGCAACGTGTGACGCATTGACGCTTTTCACGCACGTCAACGTATTTTCTTAGTCCACTACATCTACGCGTCATGGCAGCTCTAGTCAGCAGTACTGCGGTCCACATTGCTGCTGACACACTGGTAGTGGAGGGGAAGCATCCAGAATGGAACAGGAGGAATGTGCAATTGAGGTAGATCATAGAATGTTTCCAGAGGAAATGATACAGTGGGGCTGAGATTACCACTGGACCAGTCAGTGTAGATGAGACTGATAGTTGGAGTAGTGCACTGAATAAATGTGAGGGATTATCCTAATTGCGCTACAGACTGGGAGAGGAGGGGTTAATATACAGGCACTTGACATAGAAGGGTAATAAAACATGTGCTAGCTACTATTTGCTGATTTGCCATTAAGGGGTAAGTTTAAACATGCTAGGTACTGCCAACTGAGGGATAGATCAGTTTATGATCTAGAGATGAAATCTTACAAAGGTAAAGAGCAATCAGTGTGCTGGAGGGGGGATACAGGGGAAGGACCCATGTAAGTGCTGAAGGTGGGATGTTACAGGGAAAGATCAATCTGTGTGCTGTGGGTGGGATCCCACTGAGCAAAGTCCAATCTGTGTCCTCCAGGAGCGATACAGGAGGAAGGATAATGCATGTGCTGGAGGCGGGATCTCGGTGAGGAAGGACCAATCTCAATGCTGAAGGAAATCTACAGTAATACCACCAGTATGTGTCCTGGAGGTGGGGTCTTAACGGGGACAAACCAATGTAAGTGCTGGAGGAGGGATGTTATAGTGAAGGAAAAAGGTCACACTTGTTTGTTTTAAGTTGGCCACACAGAGAAATTCAGCCAGTTCATCAGGAACTGGCTGAACGTTCTTCAATGGATAGCCCTGCCGGCTGCCTCCTAAGAGGTATCCTTTGGATGGACAAAATAAATAAAAATTATATTGCAGGAGCTGGAGGGAGAAAATTGTCAGCTGAACAGTGCCGGTGTTCTAACAAAATGTCGAACTTGGCAGAATGAGCAACCCGTGTCGCTGTTGTTTTCTTTAAACCATAATTAATTGCAGATTTTGACGAATTGCTGTTTATTTTCACAAATTGGTGTTTGGACACAACACCGGCAACTGAGTCCGATGCACGATTGTATGAGCGGAGATTGTTACTCTTCTTCGAAACTAACCAAGAAAGTGGCTACCTCTGAGGCGGAGACAACTTTGTCCTCGGCAGCCGCTGTGCTGTGAAAACAGCAAAATCTTCCTGTACTGGACTGTATTCTGTAGCCGGTGTTGTGTCCTAACACCAATTCTTCCAAATCAGCAATTACTGATGGTTTAACGAAAGCAGAAGTGACGTGGTTCGATTTTCTGCTATTTTGTCAGGACACCTGCATCTAGTAAGATGCCATAAAAACAACAGAGTGCCACTCATGTCACAAGTTTATTAAAGACACATAACTTACATTCAAAAGAAAAGATAAGCGATTGTCAGACCCGCGGAGGGTCGGGATGATCACAACACACCTCTGTGTACAAAGAGGCTACGTGCTAGTGCCCAATCAGCTTTGAGAAATAAGCTGCTGGCAGCTCCAAAATGCATTAGCCATGCCCAATTACCCCAGGCGCTGACGCCACTCGCAGCCCAAGGAGGCACCTGGCTCCCGGGAACACAGCGGTTTCTGGTGGTCCCTCACCTGAGTGAAGCAGTGGATCCTCAGGACTCTACATTTATTCATGCGCCATGATCATCCCAACCCTCAGCGGGTTCTGACAAGCGACCACCTTTTATTTTGAATGCAAGTTACCATTTGTGTTCACTAAACCTGTTGGTTATGTAGCGCTCTGTGTTGTTTTTGACTGTTGCAGACATTCCTTCATATGTCCTAGGAGTTGCCTTCCCCTCCCATGATTATTATTGCTTGGACTCCTCCCCCTTTTGCTTTGGCTCAGCTATCATCCATCTACTATAGACAATTTTATCCAATCAGATGCAACTGCTGGGCAGATATTTTGACAGCTAGCTGGGTGGCTGTCAAAATACAAAAGCCGCAGCAGGAAATAAATCCATCTGTGTAAGAAAAAAAAATGCGTATGGCCAACTTCAGTGTATACAAGTGCAGCATGCAACCAGTGTGACATCTTCGCAATCTCCATAATGTGAAAGCTCACTGGCTGCCATGGGTTACTGCAAACTCCACTACTTGATGCAAACTCAATCCCGAGACAAGAAAATCTCTTCACATTCCACTCAGAAGAAAATCGTGCATTCCAACATGCAGTAAGTATTCAAAGACACCCTCCCACCTTGGTACTGAGAGTCCTACCACACCTGTCAGCTAACGCTAGAATAATAAGTGTAGCCGTGACTCCCTGGGTGTTTCATGCACCACGCTTTTTAGAACAGATTACTCTGAAACGTTTATTGATATCTCTCGTACGATGCGGGACTCACTTGAGAAGTCTCAGCACAGCAGGCGCCATGTTTCTCCCCGGCAAGGACACACCACAGCAGGAAACGCGAGGGGAAAGGGTAACGCCACGATCATGTGACTTATGCAATAGGCGGGGCGTAGAGCCGGTGTTCTGTCGAGAAAGTTCCCTCCAGTGTCCGCCTATCTAAAAGTGTCCGCTCCGAACTGCGCATGCGCCGCGCTTGCGTACTAAGCATTAGAAAGTAGACGCCGAAAGTCTCCCAACAGGCGGCGCATGCGCAGTAGATGTTGCATTCTCTCACACGCTCCCATAGAGCTATCCGCCCTTATCACCGTCCCACACTGTATGCCTATCAAAAAGTGTCCGCTCCGAACTGTGCATGCGTCGCGCTTGCTTATCACCGCCCCACACACTGGCCCTTTCAAAGTTGAGCAAGCATAAGCGCCCCAAACCACGCCCCTTCAAAAGTTGAAGGAGCCTCGTGAACGTGCAGGGATTTGTGACCTAATGTAATATTAAGTGCGCATGCGTCAAGCAAACCTAATGGTCAGCTGTTGAGTTTCGGCAATTTTCAGAGAATGGTATGTGATCCGCTTTACTGCGTAGTGCGCAGTAAAGGGCGGACGCTATCCGATGGGGGACATTTTTTGATAGATCACCGGCGGATAAGGACCCCCCTGTACTGCGCAGGCGAAGTACTAAGCACAACAAAGTCTCCGAAAATAACCTAAGATGAACACAGTGAGTCAGCTGTACACGGCGCCTGTAACAGGGCCGCTCGCCACGCTTCGGGCACGGCTTTGCTGCGCTCGGCATATTTTTATTCTAACTTTGTCCACTTGGATGGTGAGGCTCAAACCAGGACATAGGTTAGAATGTAGTGCGCAGGCGCCGTGTACAGCTGACTGACTGTGTTCAGCTTCGGCTATTTTCGGAGACTCTGTTGTGCTTCGTACTGAGCAAGCGCTGCATCTGCGCAGTACAGGGGGGTCCTTATCCGCCGGGGGAACTTTCTTGGCAAGACCCCGGGCAGTCCTCAGTAGAGCCCGAGTGAGAGGGGTGTGGTTTAGAGGAGTCCGGTTACGTCTAGTTTTTCTAGGCTTTCCTGTGCTGTGCGTTGTGTAGCGCAGGCGCAGCTGATATGTGATGCTGCTGTAGGCGGGAATATTTGTGGTAAGAGAATTGTGAGAGCCGTTGTTGTGTCGAATACTTTCCCCCGTCGGATAGTGTTTATCCTGTACTGTGCTTGCGGAGGACAAGGAGACGCCGAAAGTCTCCGAAGGGAGAGTCCAGGTTCAAGCCCCACCATACAAGTGGACAAAGAGTTAGAATAAAAAAATGCTGAGCAAGGCCGTGCCCGAAGCATGACGAGCGAAGCGAGCCCGCGAGGGGCCCCGTTACTAGGTGCTGTTTTACATTATCTACCGTATGTCCACTTGTGTGGTGGGGCTTGAACCTGGACTGAGGGCAGAAGGTACTATCAAGTGCACAGGCACCGTTCATCTTCGGAGACTTTTGGCGTCTCCTTGTTCTCTGTACTGCGGGGCGGACACTATCCGATGGGGGGACAGTTCTCGGCAGAACACCGTCATTGATGGCCTGCTGAAAATGTCAGATACCTGTGTCTAGTGTAGCCCTGTTATTGGGAGGTTATATGAAGTTGCACAGCTCCCAACTGACCCTGATTTGGAACAATGTCCCTCTTTCCTCCTCATTTTGGTCTGATCTATATAGTTGTATATAAAATGCACTATTTATCTTTCAAAAAGTGTTTCCCGGTGCTAAACCTTTCATCCAAATTCTAAATTCACACCCAGCATTAGGAAAAGTCCTGCAAGCAGCATCTTTCGGGCGGTCTGGAAGCGCTGTATTTAGCACTCCCAAAACACCCTGCCCATTGAAATGAATGGTCAGGGCTTCCAAAGCGCCTGAAAATCGATTGCAACACCAAAGGGATTAAAAGCGCCCTGCTAGCGTCCAAAAAGCCTCTTAAACAGAGCTAAACCCCCCGCTAAAACGAGCTGTAGCCCTGGTGTGAAAGGGGTCTAAAGGAAGAGAGAACTATGAATATATAATTGGGAGTGCCTCCACCTAGAACAGGGCTCCAGCGTATGTAGAGATGATCCCTTTCTAGGAGAATAACTAGTAATTCACCCAAAATAACTGACAGCAGTAGTACTAATACACCCATAGATTTCTGAAAGTAAAGATATGTAGACATACCAGCAGTTAATAAGCGTAACTTTATATATGATAAATTACATACAAACAAAGGAATAACAGGAAGAATGTACACACAGTATCTCACAAATGTGAGTACACCGCTCACATTTTTGTTAATGTTTTATTGTATCTTTTCATGTGACAACACTGAAGAAATTACACTTTGCTACAATGTAAAGTAGTGAGTGTACAGCTTGTATAACAGTGTAAATTTGCTGTCCCCCTCAAAATAACTCAACACACAGCCATTAGTGTCTAAACCGCTGGCAAAAAAAGTGAGTACACCCCTAAGTGAAAATGTCCAAATGGGGCCCAATTACCCATTTTCCCTTCCCAGTGTCATGTGACTCGTTAGTGTTACAAGGTCTCAGGTGTGAATGGGGAGCAGGTGTGTTAATTGTGGTGTTATCGCTCTCATTCTCTCATACTGGTCACTGGAAGTTCAACATGGCACCTCAGGGCAAAGAACTCTCTGAAGATCTGAAAAAAAGAATTGTTGCTCTGCAGAAAGGTGGCATAGTCTATAAGAAGATTGCCAAGACCCTGTAACTGAGCTGCAGCACGGTGGCCAAGACCATACAGCAGTTTAACAGGACAGGTTTCACTCAGAACAGGCCTCGCCATGGTCGCCCAAAGAAGTTGAGTGCACATGGTCAGCGTCGCATCCAGAGGTTGTCTTTGGGAAATAGACATATGAGTGCTGCCAGCATTGCTGCAGAGGTTGAAGGGGTGGGGGGTCAGCCTGTCAGTGCTCAGACCATATGCCGCACACTGCATAAAATTTGCCTGCACGGCTGTCGTCCAAGAAGGAAACCTCTTCTAAAGATGATGCACAAGAAAGTCCGCAGTTTGTTGAAGACAAGCAGACTAAGAACATGGATTACTGGAACCATGCCCTGTGGTCTCATGAGACCAAAATAAACTTATTTGGTTCAGATGGTGTCAAGCATGTGTGGCCGCAACCAGGTGAGGAGTACAAAGACAAGTGTGTCTTGCCTGCAGTCAAGCATGGTGGTGGGAGTGTCATGGTCTGGGGCTGCATGAGTGCTGCTGGAACTGGGGAGCTACAGTTCATTGAGGGAATGTCTACATGTACTGTGACATACTGAAGCAGAGCATGATCCCCTGCCTTTGGAGACTGGGTCGCAGGGCAGTTGTCAGTAACTTGGTAGGAGGCCGAGATGCTGGGAGGGCTCCCCTTGCGGCCGAGCGCAGCACAACACTGAAGGTGGAACAGCAGGTGTGGTGCCCACAGAAGCACGGGTGCCGGAGACAGGCGTGCATGGAAGGTCCAGGAGTCCAGTGGAAGAACTGAATAGCGGAGCCGGGTGCCAGGCCAGGGGTCATTCACAGAGAGACAGTCCAGGATCAGAATGACCTAAGATAAGCTGCGTCTTAGTGCAGGGAGCAGGATAAGCAGAGTCAAATAGCCAGGCCGGGGTCAGATGCTGGGAGCAGGCAGGAAGAAGTCAGGTGCAAGCCAAAGGGTCAAGCCAGAGGATCAGGAAGAGCAGGTCAAAACAAGCCGGGTCGGTACACAGGAGATCAGATCAGCAGATAATACAGGACACAGGGAGAGCTGAAGACAAACCAGCAACTGCAGACACTAGCAGACTTCCTTATATAGGCCCATGTGACCTGCTGGTAGGGATACTGGGTCCTAAACTCCTTCTCCTGCCAGAGATTCTGGGCCTTAAAGCCCTTCTCCTTCTGTTGATTCCCTGACAGTGCCCCCCTCTGACGGGCAGCCTCCGGATGCCCATTTGGGCCATTTTCTCAGGGTATTTAGCCCAAAACTCTCGGAGGAATCTAGGGGCATGTACATTGGCCTCGGGTTCCCAGGAGCTCTCTTCGGGTGGATAACCTTTCCATTTAATTAAGAACTGAATTGTCCTACCTCTCCGTCGACAGTCAAGGATGGATTCCACTTCAAATTCAGTCTCGTCTCCTACCAGAACTGGAGGCGGGGGTACTTCTTCTCTCCCTGGAAAAGAACTAGAAATGGCATGTTTAAGTAGTGCAACATGAAATACAGGGTGGATCTTATAAGATTCAGGTAAGGCAAGTTCGAAGGCTACTGGATTTATTTTGCGTTTAATTTCAAAAGGCCCAACAAACTTTGGCCCCAACTTTCGGGATGGACATGGCAGTTTGAGGTTTGCAGATGAGAGCCACACTTTGTCCCCCACTTCAAAGGCAGGGTTTCCTCTTCTTTTCTTGTCATATTGTTTCTTATACCCTTCTTGGGCTTTCCGCATTGTATCCTGGAGAATTTGATAATTGGTTTGAATGAAATTTATTCTGTCCTGAACTGCCGGAACTGAAGATTCGGGAATGATATTGGGTAGAAATGAGGGATGGTAGCCATAATTCGCCCAGAAGGGCGACTGGTTGGTTGCAGCGTGCACAGAGTTATTGTATGCGAATTCCGCACAGGGCAATAATGAAATCCAATCGTCCTGAGAAAAGGAACAAAAACATCTTAGATACTGTTCTAGCGTTTGGTTAGTCCTTTCCGTTTGACCATTGCTCTGGGGATGGTAGGCTGTGGAAAAACATGTTTCAATTGACAGCAATTTGCAAAGGTTCCTCCAGAACCTAGAGGTGAATTGAACACCTCTATCTGACACAATGCTGTCTGGTACACCATGCAATCTGACTATTTCTTTGATGAAAGTTTTTGCTGTGTCCATGGCGGAAGGTGTGCCCATCATTGGCAAGAAGTGTGCCATCTTGGATAGTCGGTCTACTACTACCAAGATGGTTGTGAATTCTTCTGAGGGGGGTAAATCCACGATAAAGTCTAATGAAATGTTCTTCAAAGGCTGTTCCGGGACTGGCAGAGGCCTTAACAGGCCCCAGGATTTAGTGTTGGACCCCTTATTCCGCTGGCATGTTGTGCAAGAATTGACATACTCCTTACAATCGGATCTCAGAGTGGGCCACCATAAAGACCGTTGGACCAGTTCGGTCGTTTTTCGGACCCCAAAGTGGCCAGCCAATTGGTGGTCATGAAAAGTTCTTAAAACCTGAAGCCTGGCTTGCTGTGGGACAAAAATTTTGTTTTGATGCCAAAGGAGCCCCTCCTGGCTTCTTAGAGAGGAGATTTCTGCCTCTGTGCACTGGGTGGATGCCTGCTCAATTGAAATCTTAAATCAGGCTGGATCAAGAGGAAATTTTGAGGGGCCAGAATTAGACTGGGTGAGACCTCTTCCGGGGTATCAGGGAACATTCGGGACAAGGCGTCGGCTTTTCCATTCTTAGACCCTGGGCGGAAGGTGATATGGAAGTTAAACCTAGAAAAGAATAGAGCCCATCGAGCCTGCCGGGGTCTCAGTCGCTTGGCCGTGCGGAGATATTCTAGGTTTTTATGGTCTGTAAAGATTAATATAGGGTGGACGGCACCCTCCAGGAGATATCTCCATTCCTCCAGTGCAGTCTTAATCGCCAAGAGCTCCCGATCCCCCACATCGTAGTTCTTCTCCGGCTGACTCATCTTCCGCGAAGAGAAGGCCACGGGATGAAGTAGGGCTTTGGGCCCCTGACGTTGGGAAAGAACTGCCCCCGTGGCTACTTCGGAGGCATCAACTTCCAGGACATAGGGTAAGGTAGGATCAGGATGCTGTAAGATAGGTGCAGAGGTAAAGAGGAGCTTCAGTTGATCAAAGGCAGTTTGTGCTTCTACGGACCACTGGAATCTGGTATGTTGGCGGGTTAACTGGGTGATAGGCACTACAATGCTAGAGAAGTTTTTTATAAATCTCCTGTAGAAATTTGCGAAGCCGATGAACCTCTGAACACCCTTCTTATCAGATGGAGCCGGCCACTCAAGGATAGCCTTCACCTTTTGAGGATCCATAGCTACCCCATTAGTGGTGATGATGAGTCCAAGGAATTGGATTGTCGTCTTCTCAAAGTCGCATTTCTCGGCTTTTACATACAATCCATGTGTTCTGAGGATGCCCAGTACTTTTTTTACATGCGTTCTGTGAAGCTCCAGAGTAGCTGAGAATATGAGAATATCGTCGAGGTAGACGATAACGAAGTGGTCCAAGTACTGCCGAAAAATATCATTTATAAAATGTTGGAATGTGGCCGGGGCGTTGCATAGTCCAAATGGCATTACTAAGTATTCAAAGTGCCCGAATCTTGTTCTGAATGCTGTTTTCCACTCATCCCCCTCTCGGATACGGACAAGATTGTAAGCTCCACGTAGGTCTAGTTTGGTGAAAATGTGGGCTGTACGAAACCTCTGGAAGAGTTCGGGGATGAGGGGGAGCGGATAGCGATTTTTGAGAGTAATTTTGTTTAAGTCCCTGTAGTCCACACATGGCCTCAAGGTCTTATCTTTTTTTTCAACAAAGAAAATGCCGGCACCGGCGGGAGAAGAGGAAGGGCGGATAAATCCCTTTTCAAGGTTTTCATCAACATAATGCCTCAAAGTTTCAAGTTCCGTCTCGGAAAGAGGAAAAATACGGCCAAAAGGAATCTCAGCCCCCGGTAGCAAGTCAATGGGGCAATCGTAGGGACGATGCGGGGGTAGGGTATCTGCCGCCTTCTTGTCAAAAACATCTTGGAATTCATGATAGGCCGCTGGTATATTGGAACCCACACTGGGTGTTGGTAGGACAGACAGACAACTAGAAAAGTCCTTGGATTCAGGAGAAAGACAATGCTGCCGGCAGTAGGAAGAAGTGAAGAGAACTTCCCTCTTGGACCAATCAATCTGAGGATTGTGCGCCTGTAGCCATGGAATTCCCAGGATCACAGGGAATATAGGGGAGCTCAGGACGTCAAAACGTAGAAATTCCTGATGATTAGAATTGATGGAGGTGAAGATAGGTGCCGTTTCTTGGGTGACATGCCCGGAACTAGGCATTGAGCCATCGGCCAGATGGACGGTCAGTCTTTGCCTTTTGTGATGAAGAGGGATAGCGAGTCTCTTTGCCAAGGTCAGATCCAAGAAACAGCTGCATGCCCCGGAATCCAGTATTGCTTGGAGATGAACTTCCTCTCCTGCCACCAGTAACGTGACAGGAAGACTGATATGGGTTGGAGAAGACCGGGATACCTGGAAATTGACCGGAGTGTGGGGAACTGATTTCCTGGGTCTTACAGGGCAAAAGGTTATGTAATGTCCTGTTCCCCCACAATAGAAGCAAAGGTTCGCCTGTCGGCGATGAAGTCTCTCCTCTGAAGTTAATGTTGGATGGGCCAGGCCAAGCTGCATGGGGTTGGATGTAGGCGGGATTTCGGGCTGCCGAAAGGTTTGGATACGCTCAGACCGGCGTTCCCGTAAGCGCCTATCGAGTTGAATGGTCAGTAGGATGAGACCTTCTAGTGTTGAGGGGGTCTCAATTCTGGACAGTTCATCCTTGAGGGATTCGGACAGCCCCAGCCGATACTGATAACGCAACGCTGCCTCGTTCCAACCTGAGTCTGAGGACCAGGTACGGAATTCCACGGTGTAATCTTCCGCAGGGCGCTGACCCTGCCGTAAGGTATGCAGAGCAGCTTCAGCAGTGGCGACCCGCAGGGGGTCATCATATAATTGGGCCATGGTTTCAAAGAACTGGTCCACAGAGTTGATGAGAGGACTCTCCTGCTCCAATAAGCCATGAGCCCATACTTGGGGTTCATCGGTCAACAAAGAAACAATGAATCCCACCTTCACTGTTTCAGTGGAAAAAGTCCGTGGTTGCAGGGCCAAGTATAGGTAACAGGCATTCTTAAAAGCTCTGAATTTCCTCCGATCACCGGAGAAGCGTTCTGGTGTTGGTACTCGTGGTTCCGGAGGGGGCATCACCACAGTAGGGGTAACTACCAGAGGGTTGGCTGAAGACGACCCTTGATCTGTGGTGGTAGGTGTTGCATGCAGGTGCTGCAGGCGGTCCTCTAACTGAAAGTACCCTTCCTGGAGTTTTTGGATGACCTGAGTGAGGGCCGTGATCTGTAGACTTGCGGCTTCCAGCGGGGAGACACCTCCGTCGGCCTCTGACATGGCTGGTTTGTACTGTCAGTAACTTGGTAGGAGGCCGAGATGCTGGGAGGGCTCCCCTTGCGGCCGAGCGCAGCACACCACTGAAGGTGGAACAGCAGGTGTGGTGCCCACAGAAGCACGGGTGCCGGAGACAGGCGTGCTTGGAAGGTCCAGGAGTCCAGTGGAAGAACTGAATAGCGGAGCCGGGTGCCAGGCCAGGGGTCATTCACAGAGAGACAGTCCAGGATCAGAATGACCTAAGATAAGCTGCGTCTTAGTGCAGGGAGCAGGATAAGCAGAGTCAAATAGCCAGGCCGGGGTCAGATGCTGGGAGCAGGCAGGAAGAAGTCAGGTGCAAGCCAAAGGGTCAAGCCAGAGGATCAGGAAGAGCAGGTCAAAACAAGCCGGGTCGGTACACAGGAGATCAGATCAGCAGATAATACAGGACACAGGGAGAGCTGAAGACAAACCAGCAACTGCAGACACTAGCAGACTTACTTATATAGGCCCATGTGACCTGCTGGTAGGGATACTGGGTCCTAAACTCCTTCTCCTGCCAGAGATTCTGGGTCTTAAAGCCCTTCTCCTTCTGTTGATTCCCTGACAGCAGTATTCCAACATGATAAGAACCCCAAACACACCTCCAAGACGACCACTGCCTTGCTAAAGAAGTTGAGGGTAAGGCCCCTTTCACACTGGGGCGGGAGCCGCGGTGACGATAAAGCAGCGCTATATTTAGCGCTGCTTTACCGTCGTTTTGCCCGTGAGATTCGGCTGCTCGCGGTGCGGTTTCACCCCCCGCGAGCTGCCGAAAAAGGGTTAAAATCCCCCGCAGAGCGCCGCCGTAGCGGCGCTTTGCGGCGGTATTGCCGCTGTATTACCGTTGGGTCCTATTCAAATCAATGGGAAGGAAGATGCTGCTAGCAGGACTTTTTTTGCCGTCCTGCTCGCGTACCGCTCCAGTGTGAAAGCCCGCCGGCTTTCACACTGGAGTGAATGGGGCCGTTTTTTTCAGGCGGTGTGCAGGCACTATTTTTAGCGCTGTACCACCTGAAAACTGCCCCAGTGTGAAAGGGGCCTTAAGGTGATGGACTGGCCAAGCATGTCTCCAGACCTAAACCCTATGAGCATCTGTGGGGAATCCTCAAATAGAAGGTGAAAGAACACAAGGTCTCCAACATCCATCAGCTCCGTGATGTCATCATGGAGTGGGAGAGGACTCCAGTGGCAACCTGTGAAGCTCTGGTGAACTCCACGGGGTTAAGGCAGTGCTGTAAAATAATGATGGCCACACAAAATATTGACACTTTGGGCCCAATTTGGACATTATCTAAACCTGCTTGTTTTTGTATTGAATTTTCAGGGATGTGGGCAGCAATTCCGGTTTCATAGACCAATGGTACTATCACAACTTACTTATGCCCTTTGAGTCATCCCTGCTATTCCAAACCACAAGAAAAAAATGGAATGAGCTGATGGGACGATATCAACTGGAGTTACATGCATCCAAAAGAATGAATGGATTAAAATAATTTTGGATTCGTTTGTTATGTTATGATTCTGAGATTCTGATGGAACCACCTCCATCCAACCCAAACACAAGAAGTAGGAATCATCTAATTTCACTTTAATACCTTACTGTAACTTATTACTGCAATACGTTTCCATTTCATATGTAGTGCATTTTTATTATAATGAAAAATGTTAATACAAAATAAAAACAAAATGGATCCAAATCAATTTGGGTCATTTATTATGTTACATTATTTTGGATGCTTCAAACATTAACAAAAGGCCCAGACTATTGCATCATGCTATCTGAATAAATGAATATGAATTAATTGTTATCCTTATAATTTATTTTTGGATTCATTGAAATTCGTTACTAGTGATTCAGAGATTTTGGATCCTCGAAAAACAAAAATTTCTAGTCAGTACGTGTCTGTGAAGGTTTATGTTTATCAAGCTAGTAGTCACATTTATTTTTTATTTATTTTTTTTTTTTATTTAAGACAGGAAGACTGGTCCACAAGGACCTCAGTAGTCACATTTAACTGGACTTGTAGGGCCTATCACACCAGGCAAACTAAGATTGCGTTTGGCAGCTATTCCAGCACATTCTCACTACATGACAAGGCAAAAGAAAGAAGTGTTGGTGAACTTGTTTTGTCACAGATTGCCCTCTCTGTCCTTCTAAGAAATTATCAGCTGTGCTCAGGAAGCTGTGATCAGTGTCAGTGTCACTAGGCAGAACAGGGAAATGCTTGTTTACATTAGCATTTTCCCATTCTTCCTCTCCGTGAGACGATCGCGGGTATCCCGCGGACATCGAATCTGCTAGCTGGACCTCGCAAGATCATGTACAATAACGTGATTTCGCGCAGCGGAGCCAACCTGCCTCAGTAAAACTGCGGCAGCTGGTCCGCAAGCTGTTAAACCAATATAATCAAAGCAATGGAGAGTGCCTCAGCCTCTGTGTGCTTGCTATTAGGCTGGATTCACACCTATGCATTTTTAGTGAATTTTGTATTTTGCAGATTTGCACTACAGAACGTGTTCCATAGAAAACCATGTTAAATGGATTGTAGTGCAAATCTGCAAAATGCAAAAAGCACTAAAAACGCATTGGTGTTAATCCAGCCTTATACTGCCTTATGCAACAGGAGGAATGAGGACATGGAACACTAATACAATACAAAACATTTTATGAAGCAAGAACTTTGACCATGTGACACAGATCTTGTTAGGCTGCATTCCAATCACACGAAAAAGCTTTCACACACACAATACATGTATTACAGATTACAACTGAGCTGACTGAATCTTCTACTTTCCACTATGGGCTACTTGATGAAAGGATGGTGCTTTGTTGCCCTCGTGGCTTTAGTTGGATATCTGTACAGAGACACTTTTGACCCTGGTAAGAAAATGTATGGGATACATAAATGACTATATACTTGATTTGGTTTATCAGGGGCAGGAAGCTAAAATATTGCAGGGTATAGCTTGTATAATGTGTGATAGTTATATGTGATATTATAAGTACTGTATCTGTGATTTCAGGCTAGTGGAGGGCATTGCTGTGTTTATATGACAATGTTGTGCTGTAATGATATCACACTATATTCTTTTTTTTCTTTTTCAACTTTATTGAAATGTCACAAAATTAGATTTTATTTGTCTTTATGCACTGCAGTGCATTGCAGTGCCTTGTAGTCCCTTACAACCTGCTGTGCTCATGTGCTGAAAAAAAGCACTGCTCTTCCTAATCTTTTATCAGTGCAGTGGTGTGAATTGAACCAACAAAGATCTAAAGGCAATTTGCCTTGGGGCATTGTGTCCACACTGGGCAACACTGCCCTAAAGATTTACTCCTATATACATATAATATTATGATAATATAATACTACAGCTACTGATTTCTCAAATACAGTGCCTTGCGAAAGTATTCGGCCACCTTGAACTTTTCAACCTTTTGCCACATTTTAGGCTTCAAACATAAAGATATAAAACTTTAATTTTTTAATTACAACAAGTGGGACACAATTGTGAAGTGGAACAAAATCTATTTGATATTTTAAACTTTTTAGCAAATAAAAAACTGAAAAGTGGTGCGTGCAAAATTATTCGGCCCTTTACTTTCAGTGCAGCAAACTCACTCCAGAAGTTCAGCGAGGATCTCTGAATGATCCAATGTTGTCCTAAATGACTGATGGTGATAAATAGAATCCACCTGTGTGTAATCAAGTCTCTGTATAAATGCACCTGCTCTGTGATAGTCTCAGGGTTCTGTTGAAAGCGCAGAGAGCATCATGAAGACCAAGGAACACACCACGCAGGTCCGTAATACTGTTGTGGAGAAGTTTAAAGCCGGATTTGGATACAAAAAGATTTCCCAAGCTTTAAACATCCCAAAGAGCACTGTGCAAGCGATCATTTTGAAATGGAAGGAGTATCAGACCACTACAAATCTACCAAGACCTGGCTGTCCCTCTAAACTTTCAGCCCAGACAAGGAGAAGACTGATCAGAGATGCACCCAAGAGGCCCATGATCACTCTGGATGAACTGCAGAGAACTACAGCTGAGGTGGGAGAGTCTGTCCATAGGACAACAATCAGTCGTACACTGCACAAATCTGGCCTTTAAGTGGCAAGAAGAAAGCCATTTCTCAAAGATATCCATAAAAAGTCTTGTCTAAAGTTTGCCACAAGCCACCTGGGAGACACAACAAACATGTGGAAGAAGGTGCTCTGGTCCGATGAAACCAAAATCGAACTTTTTGGCCACAATGCAAAACGATATGTTTGGCGTAAAAGCAACACAGCTCATCACCCTCAACACACCATCCCCACTGTCAAACATGGTGGTGGCAGCATCATCATGGTTTGGGCCTGCTTTTCTTCAGCAGGGAAGATGGTTAAAATTGAGGGGAAGATGGATGCAGCCAAATACAGGACCATTTTGGATGAAAACCTGTTGGAGTCTGCAAAAGACCTGAGACTGGGACGGAGATTTATCTTCCAACAAGACAATGATCCCAAACATACAGCAAAATCTACAAAGGAATGGTTCACAAATAAACGTATCCAGGTGTTAGAATGGCCAAGACAAAGTCCAGACCTGAATCCAATCGAGAATCTGTGGAAAGAGCTGAAAACTGCTGTTCACAAACGCTCTCCATCCAACCTCACTGAGCTCGAGCTGTTTTGCAAGGAAGAATGGGCAAGAATTTCAGTCCTTCGATGTGCAAAACTGATAGAGACATAACCCAAGCGACTTGCAGCTGTAATCGCAGCAAAAGGTGGCTCTACAAAGTATTAACGCAAGGGGGCCGAATAATTTTGCACGCCCCACTTTTCATTTTTTTATTAGTTAAAAAAGTTTCAAAAAATCCAATAGATTTCGTTCCACTTCACAATTGTCCCCCAGTGATTCTTCACAAAAAATTAAAAGTTTATATCTTTATGTTTGAAGCCGGAAATGTGGCAAAAGGTTGAAAAGTTCAAGGGGCCGAATACTTTCGCAAGGCACTGTATGCTACTATTCTTGTTTATTGGTTTAGAAGGCCCCTTTTAGGCCTCGTCCACACTTGAGAATTTTGTAGCTTGAGCCCAGGTTCACATTGATGCGATTTGACATGTCAAATCGCATGCCAAATCAGTGGCTATTGCTGGTGTTCTGTCGAGAAGTGTCCCCTATCGAAAAATGCCCGGCCGGAACTGCGCATGTGCAGCACATGCGCAGAACAGAGCCTCAGAACAGCTGAGTTTAAGATCAACTGTTGTCTCGCATTGCCGAGGCACGTTGTTGTAGGTGAGGGATGGATATTTACATGAAGGGGGCGGATATTTCAATGATGGCCAGTGCTAGGGGTGTCATTTTTATCGATGGGCAAACAAATCTTTATGTAATATAGAAAAAGCTGCCATTCAATTGACTAAACACGCCCCGCAATCGTTCAAAATGAATAGCAGATAAAGATTTATTTAGCAGATTTTGCAAGACAACAGCTGATCGTAAACTCCGCTGTTCTGCGGCTCCGTGCGGCGCATGCGCAGTTCCACCCAGGCACTATTCGATAGCCGGACACCGGAAATAGCACTGTCTGAATTGGTGCGGTGCCGAAAAGTCGGTGTCACAAAAGTTGTTTCTGTACTACTTTTGGCTACTTTGGGTGAGATTTCAATAGACATCCATGCAGGAACCGGCAAAGATGTCTCTAAAATTGCCCCCGAAGTCGGACTGAAATGCGGGTATGAAATTGTGCGAGTTCAGCTGAACTCGTACAATTTCAATCCCGCAGCAGTGTGAACCTAGGTTGAAGCTCAAAAACCTATTATTTTCAATAGCCTTTGTTTTCATCTGAGCATCCTGTCGCTTGTAGCAAAATGCCTGTCACTCAATAAAGAGTTACTTTTCAGGCAGAATTTAGCATTTTTGTCCCCATAGAGCTCAATGTAAATGCTAAACGTGGGTTACTATCTGTCAAGTTAAATCGTTCAGGAGAGGTTGTAAAAACGTCCCGTGTACATGAAGCCTTAGATGCTATTTCTAGTGCTAAAACACCTGAAAACTGCCTCAGTGTGAAAGGGGTCTTAAGAAAAACTTGCAATTCTGCTCCCAAAAAAAAAAGCAATTGGAAAAAAAATGCTTGAAAAAATGCTTGGAAATGTGTTGCTTAGGTGTGAACGCAGCCTTAAACCTGTACATGTGCCTGTCTGTGTCTGTGTTTCACTTGTGACTTTGCATGTTTTTGTGTTTTAAACCTTCGGCTAGGGGGCAGTAAAACCAGACAGTTGAGCCACGGTTTTACCACCCTCCCACCTGCCCACCTGGAACCACTCAAGGCTGTACACATGGCATGGCCTCTGCAAAAACAGCATGGTGCATTCAGCAGGTGTTACCGCCACCCTACGTGGCCAATGCAAGTCGATCAAGCCGCAACCATGTGCAATGCACGCAATTTCGACGTGGTATTGAAACATTTGAGTTAAAGCAGACGTTAAGGAGGCAATAGAATATCACCTTTTACAAGGTCTCTGAAGAGCGATCCAATGCAAATTCTTCAGAGGGCACTGCACATGTGAATGAGCCCTTAAAGTTTTTATTAGACTTTTGTTCCTATTTGCACATTTTAGCTCAGAGGAAACACTCTTTACCAGTTGTATTGTTATTATTATTTCTTTCTTTTTCCTTATTCTTGTAATAAACAGGTGTTGCATGGGTGAATTCAGAAATAAAATGAATAGCAAGACCAGGGTTATGTAATTTTAAATACAACTACTGCATTGTGGATCATAAAAAAGCCACATTGCGTGACCTGTTTTGGGAACTTACTTTTTGATCTCTAATATATATGTGATTGGATACTCACTGTATATGTACTTAAAAATGTATTTTTTGTATAAAAAAAAAAGATTAATTGAAAACTATGTGATTTGCTTAAATGTTCTGCTCATATTTTTCAGAAAGTCTTGTCAATGCTAGGGTCCTAGTTACTGGTGCAAGCACTGGCATTGGTGAAGAAATAGCATACCACTACGCCAGGGCAGGTGCGCACACCTCTTACTAACGGCAAGAAGGGAAGATGCTCTGCTCAAGGTGAGTAATGAAAAAATAATCAACTGCCTGGGGGGTGTGCAGTTTATTAAATTCCAAAAGTTCGAACTAGAGAGTTGGGTCAGGATTGGGATGATCTCTAAACTGGCACATTTTCATTAATGCTTAGATAAAACATAAAGAGAGATATTCATCATGGCTAATAAGTTAATGTATAATAAAATAGATAATTTTAGATGTAGCACCCTGATGTTTAGACAGGGTTGCTATTAAACTTATTTGCCAAGTAATAGTTGCCTTAGCCAATTGTTAGGAGGTCAATTGATTTCACCCTAATTCTGGAATTCCTGCACTTCTCTCGTCTGTCACTAGATGGCATGGTATCTGGTGACATTAGATAAGACAAGGGCATTGCCAGGGCAGATTAGGAATGAATGGGGTGTCTCAGCCAATAGGCAGGACTTTTTTTTAGCAGTATAAAGTATACAGGGGGAGGGGGGCAGTATACAGGGGGAGGTGAGCAGTATACAGGAGGAGGGGGGCAGTGAGCAGTATACAGGGGGAGGGGACAGTATACATGGGGAGGTGAGCAGTATACAAAAGGAGGGGGGCAGTGAGCAGTATACAGGGGGGGGGACAGTATACATGGGGAGGTGAGCAGTATACAGGAGGAGGGGGACAGTGAGCACAATACAGGGGGAGGGGAGCAGTATACAGGAGGAGGGGGCAGTATACAATGGGAAAAGTATACAGGGGAAGCAGTATAAAGTATACAGGGGGAGGGGGGCAGTATACAGGGGGAGGTGAGCAGTATACAGGAGGAGGGGCGCAGTGAGCAGTATACAGGGGGAGGTGAGCAGTATACAGGAGGAGGGGCGCAGTGAGCAGTATACAGGGGGAGGGGACAGTATACATGGGGAGGTGAGCAGTATACAGGGGGAGGGGACAGTATACAGGGGGAGGTGAGCAGTATACAGGAGGAGGGGCGCAGTGAGCAGTATACAGGGGGAGGGGACAGTATACATGGGGAGGTGAGCAGTATACAGGAGGAGGGGGGTAGTGAGCAGTATACAGGGGGAGGGGGGTAGTGAGCAGTATACAGGGGGAGGGGTCAGTGAGCAGTATACAGGGGGAGGGGTCAGTGAGCAGTATACAGGGGGAGGGGGGCAGTGAGCAGTATACAGGGGGAAGGGGGCAGTGAGCAGTATACAGGGGGAGGGGGGGCAGTGAGCAGTATACAGGGGGAGGGGGGGCAGTGAGCACTATACAGGGGGAGGGAGGCAGTGGGCACTATACAGGGGGAGGGAGGCAGTGAGCAGTCTACAGGGGGAGGGGGCAGTGACCAGTATACAGGTGGAGGGGGCAGTATACAGGAGGAGGGGGCCAGTGAGCAGTATACAGGGGGAGTGGGCCCGTATACAGGAGGAGGGGGGCAGTGAGCAGTATACAGGGGGAGGGGGGCAGTGACCAGTATACGGGTGTAGGGGGCAGTAAGCAGTATACAGGGGGAGGGGGCCAGTAAGCAGTATACAGGGGGAGTGGGCCGTATACGGGTGGAGGGGGCAGTAAGCAGTATACAGGAGGAGGGGGCCAGTGAGCAGTATACATGGGGAGTGGGCCGTATACAGGAGGAGGGGGGCAGTGACCAGTATACAGGGGGAGGGGGGCAGTGACCAGTATACAGGGGGAGGGGGCAGTGACCAGTAAACGGGGGGGGGGATAAAGTGTATTACCACAGTGGGGAGCTGAAGCATTACCCATAGCGGGAATAGCTGTAGCAGCCACTTACCACATGGATGGAGGAGTAGCCTTCAGTTTTGCCATCTATGCTCCTCATCCCAGTTATCTATCACTTTTAGCAGCCACATGTGCATGTAAATGAAGATGGCCACACCCCCAGCCCGCCCGGTACAGCTCGGTTAGCCAGTTCAGAAGCTGCTGGCTGGGAGAGAGATCATCGGGTCTGCCGGCCACAAAGGCTGCACTGCACCCGGGGAGAAACCAGAGGTAGCCTGTAGCTCCCTGGTTTCATAGATACATGTGCTCACACAGGCCTCCTGCAATATGGCCGAGGCCGCCTGGGTAGGAGTGGTGGCTTTGCAGCACATAGAGGAACTGAACCGTCCAGTTATCTCCTGCTAAAACCGGCCTAATTGTCATTCAAAGTGTGAGAGCACCGAAAGCTGAAAATTGGTCTGGGCAGGAAGGGTGTTTAAGTGCCCAGTAAGCAAGTGGTTAAACATATACAATTAAAAGAAAATCAAATTTCTTCATAAATGGAGGCCAAAATGTATTCTGCTCAGGGGCGGACTGACCATTCGGTCATATCGGGCGCTGCCCGAGGGCCCAGGGCCAGTAGGGGCAGGAGGGGCGACTAGGCAGCACATAGAGGAACCAAACCGTCCATTTATATCCTGCCACCGCTGAATACTCCCTTCTCCTCCTGCAGGTATTCAGCGGTGGCAGGATATAAATGGACGGTTTGGTTCCTCTATGTGCTGCCTAGTCGCCCCTCCTACCCAGGCGGCCCCATGTGTCTGCTCAGGATGTTTGACATCAGTCAGGGGCGGGCCCCCTACTGGCCCTGGGCCCTCGGGCAGCGCCCGATATGACCGAATGGTCAGTCCGCCCCTGAGCAGAATACATTTTGGCCTCCATTTATGAAGAAATTTGATTTTCTTTTAATTGTATATGTTTAACCACTTGCTTACTGGGCACTTAAACACCCTTCCTGCCCAGACCAATTTTCAGCTTTCGGTGCTCTCACACTTTGAATGACAATTAGGCCGGTTTCACACTGGGGCGGCGGCGGTAAAGCAGCGCTATATTTAGCGCTGCTTTACCGTCGTTTTAGCCGCGGTATTCGGCCGATAGCGGGGTGGTTGTATCCCCCACTAGCGGCCGAAAAAGGGTTAAACCTCACACGCTGTCTCTGTGTGAGGAGGGAGAGCCGGCAATGAGAGATGATCTCATATGTTTACATTTGAGATCATCTCTCATTGGCTGCTAAGATCGCGACGGACACGGCCAACACAGATTTTCCCCCGCCGCGGCGCCCTCGAGGGCGCGCAGGGAGGAAGTAAACAGGGAGTGTCCACGCTGAAGCCGCCTTTCGGCTATAGCGCGGATGTGAAGTGGTTAAAAGAAAATATTATTGTTATTATTTTCAAATTTTTTTATTTTCAGTCTTTTTTTCATTTATATAATAAAAAATAAAAAACCTAGTGGTGATCAAATATTGCCAAAAGAAATCTCTATTTGTGGGAAAAAAATTATATACATTTTATTTGCAAACAGTGTTGCATGAATGAGCTATAGCCAGTTAACCACTTCAGCCCCGGAAGAATTTACCCCCTTCCTGACCAGAGCACTTTTTGCGATTTGGCACTGCGTCGCTTTACCTGACAATTGTGCGGTTGTGCGACGTGGCTCCCAAACAAAATTGACTTCCTTTTTTTCCCCACAAATAGAGATTTCTTTTGGTGGTATTTGATCACCTCTGCGGTTTTTATTTTTTGTGCTATAAACAAAAAAAGAGCGACAATTTTGAAAAAACACATTATAATAAATATCCCCTAAAAATATAAAAAAAAAAATGTTTTTCCTCAGTTTAGGCTGATACGTATTCTTCTACATATTTTTGGTAAAAAAAAATTGCAATAAGCGATTATTGATTGGTTTGCGCAAAAGTTATAGCGTTTACAAAATAGGGGATAGTTTTATGGCATTTTTATTAATAATAATTTTTTTTTAAATGGCGGAGATCAGCGATTTTTATCGTGACTGCAACGGACACATCGGACATTTTTGGGACCATTGTCATTTATACAGCAATCAGTGCTATATAAATGCACTGATTCCTGTGTAAATGACACTGGCAGTGAAGGGGTTAACCACTAGGTGGCAGTGTAGGGGTTAAGTGTGTGCTAGGGGCGTGTTGCTAACTGTGGGGGCGTGGCTGTGTTTTACACATCACTGATCTCTGCTCCAATCACAGGGAGCAGAGATCAGTGACACTGTTTCTAGGCAGAAGGGGAGATGCTTGTTTACTTTAGCATCTCCCCGTTCTTCCTCTCTGTGGGCGATCGCGGGCATCCCTGCGGTGATCGAGTACGCGGGACCCGCGACCTGACTCACGGAGCTTCCCGCGGGCGTGTGCACGCACGCCCCCGCCGCCTCTTAAAGGGCAACGTACAGGTATGTGATTCTGCCTGTACGTGCCCTTCTGCTGCAGTATATCTGCGTGAGGCGGTCGGGAAGCGGTTAAAGCAGCATAATGCTAAATAGTAAAAGATGTCCAGGTCATCAAGGGGGTAAAACCTTACGGAGGTCAAGTGGTAAGGGGGTTGAAAAATAATAGACTTATTGGCCAGAACACCAAGTGAAAATAAAGAAAACCCAGAGTAAAAAAAAAAAAAAAAAAAATGCAGCAACCTCATGTAGATTACCAATTCTACAATATATTACTTTTTAACTTTTGAGTTTACACATACTTTAAGGCCATACATAGTTTGTTTTTCTTTTATTTATTTTTTTATTTTTAGCTAGCGGGCTTAAAAACATATAGTATTTTTAAACAGCCTTGCCACATGCACATTTCCCCATGTTTTAACTGTCTCTCAGCCTCCTGAGCATTGCACAAGATTTATGAATTGTACACTTGGGGCTCATCCACGTGTGCGTCAATACCCTTTGTTTATTTTGCATTTAAGCATTGTTTTTAAAGCCTCATAACTGCCCATCAACGCCTACTATGAATATTTCAATGCAAACTACACAGGTGCGGTAGTGTTAAAAATCAAGCAACTTGTTGCTTTCATGAGGCATCAACAATTGTCAGGCGCCCTTATTCTTTGCAATTTAAATGCACTGTCACTACACCTATAGCATTTATGGCATGTTAATTAAACATTTTTAAATGGCCTACAACTATAGCAAGGACATTATTTAACTTTTATCAAAGCTACACAGTTAGTTTTTATCTACAGAAAACTTGACTTGATTGAACTCTTGACCCCAAGGTCAAGAAATAGATTGAACTCTTGACCCCAAAGTCAAAAAATAGATTAAACTCTTGACCCCAATATTTAAAAATAGATTGAACTCTTGACCCCAAGATCTAAAAATAGATTGAACTCTTGACCCCAAGATCTAAAAATAGATTGAACTCTTGATCCCAAGACCTAAAAATAGATTGAACTCTTGACCCCAAGATCTAAAAATAGATTGAACTCTTGACCCCAAGATCTAAAAATAGATTGAACTCTCGCCCCCAAGATCTAAAAATAGATTGAATCTATTTTTAGATCCTGGGGTCAAGAGTTGAACTCTTGACCCCAAGATCTAAAGATAGATTGAACTTTTGACCCCAAGATCTAAAAATAGATTGAACTTTTGACCCCAAGATCTAAAAATAGATTGAACTTTTGACCCTAAAATCTAAAAATATATTTAACTCTTGACCCCAAGGTCTAAAATTAGATTGAACTCTTGACCCCAAGATCTAAAAATAGATTGAACTCTTTCATGAGGCTTTAACAATTGTCAGGGACCTCCATTCATTACCATTGAAACGCACTGTTACTGCACCTATAAAATTTATGGCATCTTAATGAAGCATTTTTAAATGGCCTACAACTATAGAAAGGACATTATTTAACTTTTATCAAAGCTGCACAGTTTGTTTTTATCTACAGAAAACTTGACTTGATTGAACTCTTGACCCCAAGGTCTAAAAATAGATTGAACTCTTGATCCCAAGACCTAAAAATAGATTGAACTCTTGACCCCAAGACATAAAAATAGATTGAACTCTTGACCCCAAGATCTAAAAATAGATTGGACTCTCGACCCCAAGATCTAAAAATAGATTGGACTCTCGACCCCAAGATCTAAAAATAGATTGAACTCTCGACCCCAAGATCTAAAAGTTGATTGAACTCTTGACCCCAAGATCTAAAAATAGATTGAACACTTGACCCCAAGACCCCATTTTAAAATGGCCTACAACTATAGCAAGGATATTATTTAACTTTTATCAAAGTGGCACAGTTTGTTTTATCTACAGAAAACTTGATTTGATTGAACTCTTGACCCCAAGATCTAAAAATAGATTGAACTCTTGACCCCAAGATCTAAAAATAGATTGAACTCTTGACCCCAAGGTCTAAAAATAGATTGAACTCTTGACCCCAAGGTCTAAAAATAGATTGAACTCTTGACCCCCAGGTCTAAAAATAGATTGAACTCTTGACCCCAAGGTCTAAAAATAGATTTTACTCTTGACCCCAAGATCTAAAAATAGATTGAACTCTTGACCCCAAGATCTAAAAATAGATTGAACTCTTGACCCCAAGATCTAAAAATAGATTGAACTCTTGACCCCAAGATCTTAAAATAGATTGAACTCTTGACCCCAAAATCTAAAAATAGATTGAATATTTTTTTTAAATCTTGGGGTCAAGAGTTCAACTCTTGATTCCAAGATCTAAAAATAGATTGAACTCTTGACACCAAGGTCTAAAAATAGATTGAACTCTTGACACCAAGATCTAAAAATAGATTGAACTCTTGACACCAAGATCTAAAAATAGATTGAACTCTTTCATGAGGCTTCAACAATTGTCAGGGACCTCCATTCATTACAAAAAGTCGGTGTCACAAAAGTTGTTTCTGTACTACTTTTGGCTACTTTGGGTGAGATTTCAATAGACATCCATGCAGGAACCGGCAAAGATGTCTCTAAAATCGCCCCCGAAGTCGGACTGCAATCGCCCCCGAAGTCGGACTGAAATGCGGGTATGAAATTGTGCGAGTTCAGCTGAACTCGTACAATTTCAATCCCGCAGCAGTGTGAACCTAGGTTGAAGCTCAAAAACCTATTATTTTCAATAGCCTTTGTTTTCATCTGAGCATCCTGTCGCTTGTAGCAAAATGCCTGTCACTCAATAAAGAGTTACTTTTCAGGCAGAATTGAGCATTTTTGTCCCCATAGAGCTCAATGTAAATGCTTGGCGTTTTTACAAAACGTGGCAAAACGTGGGTTACTATCTGTCAAGTTAAATCGTTCAGGGGAGGTTGTAAAAACGTCCCATGTACATGAAGCCTTAGAGGCTATTTCTAGTGCTAAAACACCTGAAAACTGCCTCAGTGTGAAAGGGGTCTTAAGAAAAACTTGCAATTCTGCTCCCAAAAAAAAAGCAATTGGAAAAAAAATGCTTGAAAAAATGCTTGGAAATGTGTTGCTTAGGTGTGAACGCAGCCTTAAACCTGTACATGTGCCTGTCTGTGTCTGTGTTTCACTTGTGACTTTGCATGTTTTTGTGTTTTAAACCTTCGGCTAGGGGGCAGTAAAACCAGACAGTTGAGCCACGGTTTTACCACCCTCCCACCTGCCCACCTGGAACCACTCAAGGCTGTACACATGGCATGGCCTCTGCAAAAACAGCATGGTGCATTCAGCAGGTGTTACCGCCACCCTACGTGGCCAATGCAAGTTGATCAAGCCGCAACCATGTGCAATGCACGCAATTTCGACGTGGTATTGAAACATTTGAGTTAAAGCAGACGTTAATGAGGCAATATAATATCACCTTTTACAAGGTCTCTGAAGAGCGATGCAATGCAAATTCTTCAGAGGGCACTGCACATGTGAATGAGCCCTTAAAGTTTTTATTAGACTTTTGTTCCTATTTGCACATTTTAGCTCAGAGGAAACACT
The DNA here is from genome assembly GCA_028564925.1 of Lithobates sylvaticus. Lineage (NCBI taxonomy): Eukaryota > Metazoa > Chordata > Amphibia > Anura > Ranidae > Lithobates > Lithobates sylvaticus. The sequence continues at coordinate 402,621,974 of CM053026.1, forward strand.
CTTTACCAGTTGTATTGTTATTATTATTTCTTTCTTTTTCCTTATTCTTGTAATAAACAGGTGTTGCATGGGTGAATTCAGAAATAAAATGAATAGCAAGACCAATGTAATTTTAAATACAACTACTGCATTGTGGATCATAAAAAAGCCACATTGCATGACCTGTTTTGGGAACTTACTTTTTGATCACCTGTTTATAGGTGCAGTAACAGTGTGTTTCAATGGTAATGAATGGAGGTCCCTGACAATTGTTAAAGCCTCATGAAAGAGTTCAATCTATTTTTAGATCTTGGGGTCAAGAGTTCAATCTAATTTTAGACCTTGGGGTCAAGAGTTAAATATATTTTTAGATTTTAGGGTCAAAAGTTCAATCTATTTTTAGATCTTGGGGTCAAAAGTTCAATCTATCTTTAGATCTTGGGGTCAAAAGTTCAATCTATCTTTAGATCTTGGGGTCAAGAGTTCAACTCTTGACCCCAGGATCTAAAAATAGATTCAATCTATTTTTAGATCTTGGGGTCAAGAGTTCAATCTATTCTTGACCCCAAGATCTAAAAATAGATTGAACTCTTGACCCCAAGGTCTAAAAATAGATTGAACTCTTGACCCCAAGGTCTAAAAATAGATTGAACTCTTGACCCCAAGGTCTAAAAATAGATTTTACTCTTGACCCCAAGATCTAAAAAATTGATTGAACTCTTGACCCCAAGATCTAAAAATAGATTGAACTCTTGACCCCAAGATCTAAAAATAGATTGAACTCTTGACCCCTAGATCTAAAAATAGATTGAATCTATTTTTTGATCCTGGGTCAAGAGTTCAACTCTTGACCCCAAGATCTAAAAATAGATTGAACTCTTGACACCAAGGTCTAAAAATAGATTGAACTCTTGACACCAAGGTCTAAAAATAGATTGAACTCTTTCATGAGGCATCAACAATTGTCAGGCGCCTCCATTCATTACAATTGAAATGCACTGTTACTGCACCTATAGCATTTATGGCATGTTAATGAACCATTTTAAAATTGCCTACAACTATAGCAAGGATATTATTTAACTTTTATCAAAGCGGCACAGTTTGTTTTTATCTACAGATAACTTGATTTGATTGATCTCTTGACCCCAAGATCTAAAATAGATTGAACTCTTGACCACAAGATCTAAAAATAGATTGAACTCTTGACCCCAAGGTCTAAAAATAGATTGAACTCTTGACCCCGAAATCTAAAAATAGATTGAACTCTTGACCCCAAGGTCTAAAAATAGATTGAACTCTTGACCCCAAGGTCTAAAAATAGATTGAACTCTTGACCCCAAGATCTAAAAATAGATTGAACTCTTGACCCCAAAATCTAAAAATAGATTGAATCTATTTTTAGATCTTGGGGTCAAGAGTTGAACTCTTGACTCCGAGATCTAAAAATAGATTGAACTCTTGACCCCAAGATCTAAAAATAGATTGAACTCTTGACCCCAAGACCCCATTTTAAAATGGCCTACAACTATACCAAGGATATTATTTAACTTTTATCAAAGCGGCACAGTTTGTTTTTATCTGCAGAAAACTTGATTTGATTGAACTCTTGACCCCAAGATCTAAAAATGGATTGAACTCTTGACCCCAAGGTCTAAAAATAGATTGAACTCTTGACCCCAAGAGCTAATAATAGTTTGAACTCTTGACCCCAAGATCTGAAAATAGATTGAACTCTTTGATGAGGCTTCAACAATTGTCAGGGGCCTCCATTCATTACAATTGAAATGCACTGTTACTGCACCTATAGCATTTATAGCATGTTAATGAATCATTTTAAAATGGCCTACAACTATAGCAAGGATATTATTTAACTTTTATCAAAGCTGCACAGTTTGTTTTTGTCTACAGAAAACTTCAATTGATTGAACTCTTGACCCCAAGATCTAAAAATAGATTGAACTCTTGACCCCCAGATCTAAAAATAGATTGAACTCTTGACCCCAAGATCTAAAAATAGATTGAACTCTTGACCCCAAGGTCTAAAAATAGATTGAACTCTTGACCCCAAGGTCTAAAAATAGATTGAACTCTTGACCCCAAGATCTAAAAATAGATTGAACTCTTGACCCCAAGATCTAAAAATAGCTTGAACTCTTGACCCCAAGATCTAAAAATAGCTTGAACTCTTGACCCCAAGATCTAAAAATAGCTTGAACTCTTGACCCCAAGATCTAAAAATAGCTTAAACTCTTGACCCCAAGATCTAAAAATAGATTGAACTCTTGACCCCAAGATCTAAAAATAGATTGAACTCTTGACCCCAAGATCTAAAAATAGATTGAACAGAGATTGCTAGGAATACAGGGATTTCTGACACATACGCCCATATGGCAGAATAGACAATATAGAGAAATCCAGAAACTTAAAGGATTCAGGAAATGGGGAGAGGCAGGCATAATCTATATGGCCCAACTTTTCAATGGCCCTACTTTCAAATCCTTTATGGAACTTCAGGAGGAATTTCAAATCCCACGCACCAACTTTTATAAATACCTGCAGTTGAGGCATGCAATACAAACCCAAGCTAGAACAAATACACTACGAAAAACAGACCACACAATCATTCAAAATATCCTTATGGAGGGGGAAAAAAAGGGTATGATATCCAGATGTTATGGCATCCTCCTGGGTAAAATCCAAGACTCTTCCAACCTACCATGTAGGAAAGGCTGGGAGGATGATATAGGACTTATAGACGGGGAAACGTGGAATATGTGCCTTTCTGCTGCACCACTTGTGTCAGTCTCAGCCTCACAGAAACTATCGCATTTGTATTTACTACATAGAGCATACAGAACACCGGTACAACTGCACAAGTGGGGCCTCAGGGACTCGCCCATATGTCCAAAATGTGAAAGGGACAACGGAGATCTTCTCCATATGCTCTGGAGGTGCCCGAAGCTTTTCAGGTACTGGAAGGAAATAACGGATACGATATCATCAATCTTCAATGTAACAATACCTCAAAACCCGACTATATGCCTACTAGGGGCGCTAGATGAGGAAACACTGGGTACACCCACTTATACGGCAATACTACGCCTCTTATACATAGCACGAAAAATGATAGCCCAAGTCTGGATCACTCCAAGAATTCCCTCCAGGAAGAAATGGGTAGAGAACGTAAACAAACTACTGATCAGGGAAAAAATAACCTACCAACATAGAAATGCTCCACGAAAGTTTCAGGCAATGTGGTCACCATGGCTAGACACCCCTGGGCTAGCCCCACACCAGCTAATTCAGGATAGGTTGTTAGCAGGATGATTTTAGGGGGGGAAACAATGGAGGACAGACACACACCTTTCATCCAACATAAAGAAGGGGAGGAGCTGGCTAACTTAAAAAGACAGAGTATACTAATACAGAGACAGGGTCCACAAGATGGTTGTTGTGAATGCTTACACATAGTAACACAGGTATACCAATAGTGCACTAAAGCATGACAAGGTCATGGGAAGAAAGTTTTGCATATTATAGTATTTAGTATATATTTAGTATATAGTATTTAATAAAGACAAGACTTAGTTTTTGTTATATAGTTTCAGGAGCCTTGTAAAGCTTAATTTTAGACTGCATAGTCTCTGTTATGTTGAAATTATAACTGTACAATGTGATTGTTACCATGTAAATTGTGCAAAACAAAAAATAAAAACCTTTTCTTGATTAAAAAAAAAAAAAATAGATTGAACTCTTGATCCTGAGATCTAAAAATAGATTGAACTCTTGACCCCAAGGTCTAAAAATAGATTTTACTCTTGACCCCAAGATCTAAACATAGATTGAACTCTTTGATGAGGCTTCAACAATTGTCAGGGGCCTCCATTCATTACAATTGAAATGCACTGTTACTGCACCTATAGCATTTATAGCATGTTAATGAAGCATTTTAAAATGGTCTACAACTATAGCAAGGATAATATTTTTTTAACAAGAAAAGCAAGGATAATATTTAACTTTTATCAAAGCTGCACAGTTTGTTTTTGTCTACAGAAAACTTCAATTGATTGAACTCTTGACCCCAAGATCTAAAAATAGATTGAACTCTTGACTCCAAGATCTAAAAATAGATTGAACACTGGACCCCAAGGTCTAAAAATAGATTGAACTCTTGACCCCAAGACCTAAAAATAGATTGAACTCTTGACCCCAAGGTCTAAAAATAGATTGAACTCTTGACCCCAAGGTCTAAAAATAGATTGAACTCTTCACCCCAAGATCTAAAAATAGATTGAACTCTTCACCCCAAGATCTAAAAATAGCTTGAACTCTTGACCCCAAGATCTAAAAATAGCTTGAACTCTTGACCCCAAGATCTAAAAATAGCTTGAACTCTTGACCCCAAGATCTAAAAATAGCTTGAACTCTTGACCCCAAGATCTAAAAATAGCTTGAACTCTTGACCCCAAGATCTAAAAATAGATTGAACTCTTGACCCCAAGATCTAAAAATAGATTGAACTCTTGATCCCGAGATCTAAAAATAGATTGAACTCTTGACCCCAAGGTCTAAAAATAGATTTTACTCTTGACCCCAAGATCTAAACATAGATTGAACTCTTTGATGAGGCTTCAACAATTGTCAGTGGCCTCCATTCATTACAATTGAAATGCACTGTTACTGCACCTATAGCATTTATAGCATGTTAACCGCTTCAATACCCGGCCATAGTCATATGACGCCCACAAGGTGGATCTACCATCCTGGGTGGGCGTCATATGACGTCCTCGGATTCCCGGCCACCTGGGGGGCGCGCGCCCCCCGCCGGCGGCGCGCGCGCGCGCCCGCGGCATCGCTCGGGACCCGGTGCGAGTGCCCGGCGGCCGCGGTGTCCGCCGGGCACCCGCGATTGCCCGTTAAAACAACGGGACCGGGCGGGACCGTGGAGCTGTGTGTGTAAACACACAGCTCCACGTCCTGTCAGCGGGGAGGAGACCGATCATGTGATCCCAGTACGGAGGATCACATGATCGGTCTCCTCCCCTTAAGTCCCCTCCCCCTACAGTTAGAATCACTCCTATTAGGGACACACATTAACCCCTCCAGCGCCCTCTAGTGTTAACCCCTTCCCTGCCAGTCACATTTACACAGTAATCATTGCAATTTTATAGCAACGATCGCTGTGTAAATGTGAATGGTTCCAAAAATGTGTCAAAAGTGTCCGAAGTGTCCGCCGCAATGTCGCAGTCACGAAAAAAAAAAATCGCAGATCCCCGCCATTACTAGTAAAAAAAAAAAAAAAAAAAATTCAATAAATCTATCCCCTATTTTGTAGACGCTATAACTTTTGCGCAAACCAATCAATATACGCTTATTGCGATTTTTTTTTACCAAAAATATGTAGAAGAATACGTATCGGCCTAAACTGAGGAAAAAAAAATATTTTTTTTTTTTAAAAATGGGATATTTTTTATAGCAAAAGGTAAAAAATATTTGTGTTTTTTTTTTCAAAATTGTCGCTCTTCTTTTGTTTATAGCGCAAAAAATAAAAACCGCAGGGGCGATCAAATACCACCAAAAGAAAGCTCTATTTGTGGGAAAAAAAGGACATCATTTTTGTTTGGGTGTAACGTCGCACGACCGCGCAATTGTTAGTTAAAGCGACGCAGTGCCGAATCGCAAAAAGTGCTCTGGTAAGGAAGGGTGTTTAAAAGCCCTGTATTGAAGTGGTTAATGAAGCATTTTAAAATGGTCTACAACTATAGCAAGGATAATATTTTTTTAACAAGAAAAGCAAGGATAATATTTAACTTTTATCAAAGCTGCACAGTTTGTTTTTGTCTACAGAAAACTTCAATTGATTGAACTCTTGACCCCCAAGATCTAAAAATAGATTGAACTCTTGAACCCAAGATCTAAAAATAGATTGAACACTGGACCCCAAGGTCTAAAAATAGATTGAACTCTTGACCCCAAGACCTAAAAATAGATTGAACTCTTGACCCCAAGGTCTAAAAATAGATTGAACTCTTGACCACAAGGTCTAAAAATATATTGAACTCTTGACCCCAAGATCTAAAAATAGATTGAACACTGGACCCCAAGGTCTAAAAATAGATTGAATTCTTGACCCCAAGACCTAAAGAACTCTTGACCCCAAGGTCTAAAAATAGATTGAACTCTTGGCCCCAAGGTCTAAAAATAGATTGAACTCTTGACCCCAAGATCTAAAAATAGATTGAACTCTTGACCCCACGATCTAAAAATAGATTAAACTCTTGACCCCAAGGTCTAAAAATAGATTGAACTCTTGACCCCACGATCTAAAAATAGATTAAACTCTTTCATGATGCATCAGCAATTGTCAGGCGCCTCCATTCATTACAATTGAAGCGCACTGTTACTGCACCTATAAAATGTATGGCATCTTAATGATGCATTTTTAAATGGCCTACAACTATAGAAAGGACATTATTTAACTTTTATCAAAGCTGCACAGTTTGTTTTTATCTACAGAAAACTTGACTTGATTGAACTCTTGACCCCAAGATCTAAAAATAGATTGAACTCTTGACCCCAAAATCTAAAAACAGTTTGAACTCTTGACCCCAAGATCTAAAAAATAGATTGAACTCTTGACCCCAAGATCTAAAAATAGATTGAACTCTTGACCCAAGGTCTAAAAATAGATTGAACTCTTGACCCCAAGATCTAAAAATAGATTGAACTCTTGACCCAAGGTCTAAAAATAGATTGAACTCTTGACCCCAAGATTTAAAAATAGATTGAACTCTTGACCCCAAGATTTAAAAATAGATTGAACTCTTGACCCCAAGATCTAAACATAGATTGAACTCTTGACCCCAAGATCTAAACATAGATTGAACTCTTGACCCCAAGATCTAAAAATAGATTGAACTCTTTCATGAGGCTTCAACAATTGTCAGGGGCCTCCATTCATTACAATTGAAATGCACTGTTACTGCACCTATAGCATTTATAGCATGTTAATGAACCATTTTAAAATGGCCTACAACTATAGCAAGGATATTATTTAACTTTTATCAAAGCTGCACAGTTAGTTTTTGTCTACAGAAAACTTGACTTGATTGAACTCTTGACCGCAAGGTCTAAGAATAGATTGAACTCTTGACCCCAAGATCTAAAAATAGATTGAACTCTTGACCCCCAAGATCTAAAAATAGATTAAACTCTTGACCCAAAGATCTAAAAATAGATTAAACTCTTGACCCCAAGACCTAAAAATAGATTGAACTCTTGACCCCAAGGTCTAAAAATAGATTGAACTCTTGACCACAAGGTCTAAAAATATATTGAACTCTTGACCCCAAGATCTAAAAATAGATTGAACACTGGACCCCAAGGTCTAAAAATAGATTGAATTCTTGACCCCAAGACCTAAAGAACTCTTGACCCCAAGGTCTAAAAATAGATTGAACTCTTGGCCCCAAGGTCTAAAAATAGATTGAACTCTTGACCCCAAGATCTAAAAATAGATTGAACTCTTGACCCCACGATCTAAAAATAGATTAAACTCTTGACCCCAAGGTCTAAAAATAGATTGAACTCTTGACCCCACGATCTAAAAATAGATTAAACTCTTTCATGATGCATCAGCAATTGTCAGGCGCCTCCATTCATTACAATTGAAGCGCACTGTTACTGCACCTATAAAATGTATGGCATCTTAATGATGCATTTTTAAATGGCCTACAACTATAGAAAGGACATTATTTAACTTTTATCAAAGCTGCACAGTTTGTTTTTATCTACAGAAAACTTGACTTGATTGAACTCTTGACCCCAAGATCTAAAAATAGATTGAACTCTTGACCCCAAAATCTAAAAACAGTTTGAACTCTTGACCCCAAGATCTAAAAAATAGATTGAACTCTTGACCCCAAGATCTAAAAATAGATTGAACTCTTGACCCCAAGATCTAAAAATAGATTGAACTCTTGACCCAAGGTCTAAAAATAGATTGAACTCTTGACCCCAAGATCTAAAAAATAGATTGAACTCTTGACCCAAGGTCTAAAAATAGATTGAACTCTTGACCCCAAGATTTAAAAATAGATTGAACTCTTGACCCCAAGATTTAAAAATAGATTGAACTCTTGACCCCAAGATCTAAACATAGATTGAACTCTTGACCCCAAGATCTAAACATAGATTGAACTCTTGACCCCAAGATCTAAAAATAGATTGAACTCTTTCATGAGGCTTCAACAATTGTCAGGGGCCTCCATTCATTACAATTGAAATGCACTGTTACTGCACCTATAGCATTTATAGCATGTTAATGAACCATTTTAAAATGGCCTACAACTATAGCAAGGATATTATTTAACTTTTATCAAAGCTGCACAGTTAGTTTTTGTCTACAGAAAACTTGACTTGATTGAACTCTTGACCGCAAGGTCTAAAAATAGATTGAACTCTTGACCCCAAGATCTAAAAATAGATTAAACTCTTGACCCCAAGACCTAAAAATAGATTGAACTCTTGACCCCAAGGTCTAAAAATAGATTGAACTCTTGACCACAAGGTCTAAAAATATATTGAACTCTTGACCCCAAGATCTAAAAATAGATTGAACACTGGACCCCAAGGTCTAAAAATAGATTGAATTCTTGACCCCAAGACCTAAAGAACTCTTGACCCCAAGGTCTAAAAATAGATTGAACTCTTGGCCCCAAGGTCTAAAAATAGATTGAACTCTTGACCCCAAGATCTAAAAATAGATTGAACTCTTGACCCCACGATCTAAAAATAGATTAAACTCTTGACCCCAAGGTCTAAAAATAGATTGAACTCTTGACCCCACGATCTAAAAATAGATTAAACTCTTTCATGATGCATCAGCAATTGTCAGGCGCCTCCATTCATTACAATTGAAGCGCACTGTTACTGCACCTATAAAATGTATGGCATCTTAATGATGCATTTTTAAATGGCCTACAACTATAGAAAGGACATTATTTAACTTTTATCAAAGCTGCACAGTTTGTTTTTATCTACAGAAAACTTGACTTGATTGAACTCTTGACCCCAAGATCTAAAAATAGATTGAACTCTTGACCCCAAAATCTAAAAACAGTTTGAACTCTTGACCCCAAGATCTAAAAATAGATTGAACTCTTGACCCCAAGATCTAAAAATAGATTGAACTCTTGACCCAAGGTCTAAAAATAGATTGAACTCTTGACCCCAAGATCTAAAAATAGATTGAACTCTTGACCCAAGGTCTAAAAATAGATTGAACTCTTGACCCCAAGATTTAAAAATAGATTGAACTCTTGACCCCAAGATTTAAAAATAGATTGAACTCTTGACCCCAAGATCTAAACATAGATTGAACTCTTGACCCCAAGATCTAAACATAGATTGAACTCTTGACCCCAAGATCTAAAAATAGATTGAACTCTTTCATGAGGCTTCAACAATTGTCAGGGGCCTCCATTCATTACAATTGAAATGCACTGTTACTGCACCTATAGCATTTATAGCATGTTAATGAACCATTTTAAAATGGCCTACAACTATAGCAAGGATATTATTTAACTTTTATCAAAGCTGCACAGTTAGTTTTTGTCTACAGAAAACTTGACTTGATTGAACTCTTGACCGCAAGGTCTAAAAATAGATTGAACTCTTGACCCCAAGATCTAAAAATAGATTGAACTCTTGACCCCCAAGATCTAAAAATAGATTAAACTCTTGACCCAAAGATCTAAAAATAGATTAAACTCTTGACCCCAAGATCTAAAAATAGATTGCACTCTTGACCCCAAGATCTAAAAAATAGATTGAACTCTTGACCCCAAGATCTAAACATAGATTGAACTCTTGACCCCAAGACCCCATTTTAAAATGGCCTACAACTATAGCAAGGATATTATTTAGCTTTTATCAAAGCGGCACAGTTTGTTTTTATCTACAGAAAACTTGATTTGATTGATCTCTTGACCCCAAGATCTAAAAATAGATTGAACTCTTGACCCCAAGATCTAAAAATAGATTGAACTCTTGACCCCAACATCTAAAAATAGATTGAATGAATGAATGATTTGTATAGCGCTGCAACTGCGAACTTAATCGCCTCAAGGCGCTTGATCCGACCTGCGTTGATTCCTTTTTAGAAGAGGTAGGTCTTGAGTTTTTTCCTGAAGGCCCGATGATCTTTGTAGGTAGAGCATTCCATAGCCGTGGTCCTTGGACTGCAAATCTTCGTTCTCCCCTTGAATTGTACCGGGACTTGGGTACAAGGAGGAGGTTTTGGTTGTTAGATCAGAGGTTGCGATTGGGAGTGTAGTGTTGTATTTTTTCGCATAAGTATTGAGGAGCATCTCCTTGTGTGCATTTGTGGGTCAGGCAGAGGGTCTTGAATGTGATCCGATCCTTTACGGTTAGCCAGTGGAAGGTCCTCAGGGAGGGGGAGATGGATTCCCATGTTTTTTTTCCTGTGACTAGTCTTGCTGCCGTGTTTTGAATGACTTGTATTCGTGCAATCTGGAATTTAGGTAGTCCTATGTAGAGGGAGTTTGCGTAGAGTCGAGAGTTGATGATTGTTCCTACCACTATGGCTTTGTCCTTTTCTGGAATGAAGAGGATGAGTCTACGTAGCAGGCGTAGAAGGTGGTAGGATCCGCTGACTACTGATCCTATTTGTGCATCCATTGACATTTCTGAATCGAAGGTGACTCCGAGACTTTGGGCTTTTATGCTTAGGGGGATGGTCTGTCCAAGGATGGTGGGCGGAGTCCATGGTGTTTTAGATTTAGTTTTCCTGTTAGCATTTAGGAGGAGTTCTGTTTTGGTTCCATTAAGTTTGAGGGAGCTTGTGGACATCCAGTCATCTATTGATGTGAGGCATTTTTCTAATTCCTGATATTGGTCTTTTTGTCTGGGGATCCGAAGGTAGAGTTGAGTATTATCTGCGTATGAGTGGAAGCATAGGTCTGATTTGCTAATGATTTTGAGGAGTGGACGGATGTAAATGTTGAAGAGCACGGGTGATAAAGGTGATCCGTGAGGGACTCCATAGGAGTCTGCGCGAGATTCAGAGGTGAAGGCTCCAAGTTTCACTGTCTGTGACCGATTTCCTAAGAAGGAAGTGAACCATAGTAAGTCTGCTGTTTGTAGTAACGCTTTGTTTAAGGAGTTGAGTGTTTTTTCCAAAAAAAATAGATTGAACTCTTGACCCCAAAATCTAAAAATAGATTGAACTCTTGACCCCAAAATCTAAAAATAGATTGAACTCTTGACCCCAAAATCTAAAAATAGATTGAATCTTTTTTTAAATCTTGGGGTCAAGAGATTGAACTCTTGACCCCAAGATCTAAAAATAGATTGAATTCTTTCATGAGGCATCAACAATTGTCAGGTGCCTCCATTCATTACAATTGAAATGCACTGTTACTGCACCTATAGCATTTATGGCATGTTAATGAAGCATTTTAAAATGGCCTACAACTATAGCAAGGATATTATTTAACTTTTATCAAAGCTGCACAGTTTGTTTTTATCTATAGAAAACTTGACTTGATTGAACTCTTGACCGCAAGGTCTAAAAATAGATTGAACTATTGACCCCAAGATATAAAAATAGATTGAACTCTTTCATGATGCATCAGCAATTGTCAGGCGCCTCCATTCATTACAATTGAAACGCACTGTTACTGCACCTATAAAATGTATGGCATCTTAATGAAGCATTTTTAAATGGCCTACAACTATAGAAAAGACATTATTTAACTTTTATCAAAGCTGCACAGTTTGTTTTTATCTACAGAAAACTTGACTTGATTGAACTCTTGACCCCAAGATCTAAAAATAGATTGAACTCTTGACCCCAAGGTCTAAAAATAGATTGAACTCTTGACCCCAAGATCTAAAAATAGATTGAACTCTTGACCCCAAGATCTAAAAATAGATTGAACTCTTGACCCCAAGATCTAAAAATAGATTGAACTCTTGACCCCAAGATCTAAAAATAGATTGGACTCTTGACCCCAATATCTAAAAATAGATTGAACTCTTGACCCCAAGATCTAAAAATAGATTGAACTCTTGACCCCAAGACCCCATTTTAAAATGGCCTACAACTATAGCAAGGATATTATTTAACTTTTATCAAAGCGGCACAGTTTGTTTTTATCTACAGATAACTTGATTTGATTGATCTCTTGACCCCAGATCTAAAAATAGATTGAACTCTTAAACCCAAGATTTAAAAATAGATTGAGCTCTTGACCCCAAGATCTAAAAATAGATTGAACTCTTGACCCCAAGATCTAAAAATAGATTGAACTCTTGACCCCAAGATCTAAAAAATTATTTAACTTTGACCCTAAAATCTAAAAATAGATTGAACTCTTGACCCCAAAATCTAAAAATAGATTGAACTCTTGACCCCAAGGTCTAAAAATAGATTGGACTCTTGACCTCAAGATCTAAAAATAGATTGAACTCTTGACCCCAAGGTCTAAAAATAGATTGAACTCTTGACCCCAAGATCTAAAAATAGATTGAACTCTTGACCCAAGATCTAAAAATAGATTGAACTCTTGACCCCAAGATCTAAAAATAGATTGAACTCTTGACCCCAAGATCTAAAAATAGATTGACCTCTTTACCCCAAAATCTAAAAATAGATTGAACTCTTGACCCCAAGATCTAAAAATAGATTGAACTCTTGACCCCAAGATCTAAAAATAGATTGAACTCTTGACCCCAAGATCTAAAAATAGATTGAACTCTTAAACCCAAGATTTAAAAATAGATTGAGCTCTTGACCCCAAGATCTAAAAATAGATTGAACTCTTGACCCCAATATCTAAAAATAGATTGAACTCTTGACCCCAAGATCTAAAAAATTATTGAACTTTGACCCTAAAATCTAAAAATAGATTGAACTCTTGACCCCAAAATCTAAAAATAGATTGAACTCTTGACCCCAAGGTCTAAAAATAGATTGGACTCTTGATCTCAAGATCTAAAAATAGATCGAACTCTTGACCCCAAGATCTAAAAATAGATCGAACTCTTGACCCCAAGATCTAAAAATAGATTGGACTCTTGACCTCAAGATCTAAAAATAGATTGAACTCTTGACCCCAAGATCTAAAAATAGAATGGACTCTTGACCCCATGACCCCATTTTAAAATGGCCTACAACTATAGCAATGATATTATTTAACTTTTTTCAAAGCGGCACAGTTTGTTTTTATCTACAGAAAACTTGACTTGATTGATCTCTTGACCCCAAGATCTAAAAATAGATTGAACTCTTGACACCAAGGTCTAAAAATAGATTGAACTCTTGACCCCAAGATCTAAAAATAGATTGACCTCTTTACCCCAAAATCTAAAAATAGATTGAACTCTTGACCCCAAGATCTAAAAATAGATTGAACTCTTGACCCCAAGATCTAAAAATAGATTGAACTCTTGACCCCAAGGTCTAAAAATAGATTGAACTCTTGACCCCAAGGTCTAAAAATAGATTGAACTCTTGACCCCAAGATCTAAAAATAGATTGAACACTGGACCCCAAGGTCTAAAAATAGATTGAATTCTTGACCCCAAGACCTAAAGAACTCTTGACCCCAAGGTCTAAAAATAGATTGAACTCTTGACCCCAAGATCTAAAAATAGATTGAACTCTTGACCCCAAGACCCCATTTTAAAATGGCCTACAACTATAGCAAGGATATTATTTAACTTTTATCAAAGCGGCACAGTTTGTTTTTATCTACAGATAACTTGATTTGATTGATCTCTTGACCCCAAGATCTAAAAATAGATTGAACTCTTGACCCCAAGATCTAAAAATAGATTGAACTCTTAAACCCAAGATTTAAAAATAGATTGAACTCTTGACCCCAAGATCTAAAAAATAGATTGAACTCTTGACCCCAAGATCTAAAAATAGATTGAACTCTTGACCCCAAGATCTAAAAAATTATTTAACTTTGACCCTAAAATCTAAAAATAGATTGAACTCTTGACCCCAAAATCTAAAAATAGATTGAACTCTTGACCCCAAGGTCTAAAAATAGATTGGACTCTTGACCTCAAGATCTAAAAATAGATTGAACTCTTGACCCCAAGGTCTAAAAATAGATTGAACTCTTGACCCCAAGATCTAAAAATAGATTGAACTCTTGACCCCAAGATCTAAAAATAGATTGAACTCTTGACCCCAAGATCTAAAAATAGATTGAACTCTTGACCCCAAGATCTAAAAATAGATTGAACTCTTGACCCCAAGATCTAAAAATAGATTGACCTCTTTACCCCAAAATCTAAAAATAGATTGAACTCTTGACCCCAAAATCTAAAAATAGATTGCACTCTTGACCCCAAGATGTAAAAATAGATTGAACTCTTGACCCCAAGATCTAAAATAGATTGAACTCTTGACCCAAGATCTAAAAATAGATTGAAATCTTGACCCCAAGATCTAAAAATGACTTGAATCTTTTTTTAGATCTTGGGGTCAAGAGATTGAACTCTTGACCCCAAGATCTAAAAATAGATTGAACTCTTGACCCCAAGATCTAAAAATAGATTGAACTCTTGACCGCAAGATCTAAAAATAGATTGAACTCTTGACCGCAAGATCTAAAAATAGATTGAACTCTTGACCGCAAGATCTAAAAATAGATTGAACTCTTGACCGCAAGATCTAAAATAGATTGAACTCTTGGCCCCAAGATCTGAAAATGGATTAAACTCTTGACCACAAGATCTAAAAATGGATTGAACTCTTGACCCCAAGATCTAAAAATGGATTGAACTCTTGACCCCAAGATCTAAAAATAGATTGAACTCTTGACCCCAAGATCTAAAAATAGATTGAACTCTTGACCCCAAGATCTAAAAATAGATTGAACTCTTGACCCCAAGATCTAAAAATAGATTGAACTCTTAAACCCAAGATTTAAAAATAGATTGAGCTCTTGACCCCAAGATCTAAAAATAGATTGAACTCTTGACCCCAAGATCTAAAAATAGATTGAACTCTTGACCCCAAAATCTAAAAATAGATTGAACTCTTGACCCCAAGATCTAAAAATAGATTGAACTCTTGACCCCAAGATCTAAAAATAGATTGAACTCTTGACCCCAAGATCTAAAAATAGATTGAACTCTTGACCCCAAAATCTAAAAATAGATTGAACTCTTGACCCCAAGATCTAAAAATAGATTGTACTCTGTAATGAGGCTTCAACAATTGTCAGGTGCCTCCATTAACTACAATTGAAATGCACTGTTACTGCACCTATAGCATTTATGGCATGTTAATGAAGCATTTTAAAATGGCCTACAACTATAGCAAGGATATTATTTAACTTTAATCAAAGCTGCACAGTTTGTTTTTATCTACAGAAGACTTGATTTGATTGAACTCTTGACCACAAGGTCTAAAAATAGATTGAACTCTTGACCCCAAGATCTAAAAATAAATTGAATCTATTTTTAGATCTTGGGGTCAAGAGTTGAACTCTTGACTCAAAGATGTAAAAATAGATTAAACTGTTGACCACAAGGTCTAAAAATAGATTGAACTCTTGACCCCAAGATCTAAAAATAAATTGAATCTATTTTTACATCTTGGGGTCAAGAGTTGAACTCTTGACTCAAAGATGTAAAAATAGATTGAACTCTTTACCACAAGGTCTAAAAATAGATTGAACTCTTGACCCCAAGATCTAAAAATAAATTGAATCTATTTTTACATCTTGGGGTCAAGAGTTGAACTCTTGACTCCAAGATGTAAAAATAGATTGAACTCTTGACCCCAAGATCTAAAAATAGATTGAACTCTTGACCCCAAGATCTAAAAATAGATTGAACTCTTGACCGCAAGGTCTAAAAATAGATTGAACTCTTGGCCCCAAGATCTAAAAATGGATTGAACTTTTGACCCCAAGATCTAAAAATGGATTGAACTCTTGACCCCAAGATCTAAAAATGGATTGAACTCTTGACCCCAAGATCTAAAAATAGAATGAACTCTTTAACCCAAGATTTAAAAATAGATTGAGCTCTTGACCCCAAGATCTAAAAATAGATTGAACTCTTGACCGCAAGATCTAAAAATAGATAGAACTCTTGACCGCAAGATCTAAAATAGATTGAACTCTTGGCCCCAAGATCTAAAAATGGATTGAACTCTTGACCCCAAGATCTAAAAATGGATTGAACTCTTGACCCCAAGATTTAAAAATGGATTGAACTCTTGACCCCAAGATCTAAAAATAGATTGAACTCTTAAACCCAAGATTTAAAAATAGATTGAGCTCTTGACCCCAAGATCTAAAATAGATTGAACTCTTGACCCCAAGATCTAAAAATAGATTGAACTTTTGACCCCAAATATTTAAAATTAGATTGAACTCTTGACCCTAAGATCTTAAAATAGATTGATCTCTTTCACGAGGCTTCAACAATTGTCAGGCGCCTCCATTCATGACAATTGAAACGCAAGATCTAAAAAATAGATTGAACTCTTGACCGCAAGATCTAAAAATAGATTGAGCATCTAAAATAGATTGGCAAGATCTAAAAATGGATTGAACTCTTGACCCCAAGATCTAAAAATGGATTGAACTCTTGACCCCAAGATTTAAAAATGGCCTACAACTATAGAAAGGATATTATTTAACTTTTATCAAAGCTGCACAGTTTGTTACTGCACTGATAGCATTTATGGCATGTTAATGAAGCATTTTAAAATGGCCTACAACTATAGAAAGGATATTATTTAACTTTTATCAAAGCTGCACAGTTTGTTTTTATCTACAGAAGACTTGATTTGATTGAACTCTTGACCGCAAGGTCTAAAAATAGATTGAACTCTTGACCCTAAGGTCTAAAAATAGATTGAACTCTTGACCCCAAGATATAAAAATATATTGAGTTCTTGACCCCAAGATCCAAAAATAAATTGAATCTATTTTTAGATCTTGGGGTCAAGAGATTGAACTCTTGACCGCAAGATCTAAAAATAGATTGAACTCTTGACCGCAAGATCTAAAAATAGATTGAACTCTTGACCGCAAGATCTAAAAATAGATTGAACTCTTGACCGCAAGATCTAAAAATAGATTGAACTCTTGGCCCCAAGATCTAAAAATGGATTGAACTCTTGGCCCCAAGATCTAAAAATGGATTGAACTCTTGATCCCAAGATCTAAAAATGGATTGAACTCTTGACCCCAAGATCTAAAAGTAGATTGAACTCTTGACCCCAATATCTTAAAATAGATTGAACTATTGACCCCCATCTGGTGGGTGCCATTTTGCCAAGTGAAAATATTTAGAAAGACACTCATTGGCTCTGACTGCAGCTGTCACGTGCAAGTAAATAGCCTTTGTCCAGCTAAGCGTGTAAAAGCCTAGGCCTATATGTTTGAGCATGGCTTCCATAAATTTCAAATTTGCAAATTTGGAATTCAACAGGAGGTAGCGCTATTCTTAATGTGCAAAAGTGTTTAAAGGTATAATGATCACATTGGTTTCCCTGGGGTGGGTAAAACCTACTTAAGGATTGTATTAAGTAGGGAGATTGGTCACTGGCAGGAACAGATAGATAGGTCTTTCCCCACTTTGGGGGTGACCATGATTTGGGCATGTAGAGAGAGAGTCCTGTGGAAAACGAAATTTTCAAGATTTTGTTATATGACCTGACACATTCTGGGGCAGGAAAAGATGAAAAGTTTTTGTAGTAATGTACTGTGAAGCTATTAGGACCAGGGGCTTTGTTGAGTTTCATGGAGGGGATGGCAGAGGGAAATGGGTTGTTCCACGATGGCTCTGCCTTTATTAGAGAGGGCTGGAATGCCCAAATCTTTAACCACTTCAGCCCTGGAAGGATTTCCCCCCTTCATGACCAGAGCATTTTTTGCGATTTGGCACTGAGTCGCTTTAGATGACAATTACGCGGTTGTGTGACGTTGTACCCAAACAAAACTGAAGTCTTTTTTTTCCACAAATAGAGCCTTCTTTTGGTGGTATTTGATCACCTCTGTGTTTTTTTTTTGTGCTATAAACAAAAAAAGAGAATAAGAGAATGATCAGCTGAAGGGATATCACAGACAATAAAGGTGGCTAATCTTTTGTTCCCTTTTGTACCTATGTTCACTTATAGCTCATTGCCAAATCCTAGCTTTACCTATCTATCCATGCTAATTTTCCTACAAAAGCATTTATGTTCTTGTATGTTGCACCTGTTTAGTAGTCCAGCAATAGGAACTGTCCAACAAAATTAGGGCTTTTTCACATGGTCGGTCTGCCCGGTGGACTCCGCTTTGCTCAGTGGGGGATCGATCCACTGATCCCTGCTGAGCAGGCGGATGGCAGGTCCGTCTCCGCTCACTGTGCAGAGACGGATCTGTCAGAGCCCCGCTCTCCTCTATGGGGAGACCGGATGAAAACAGACCACCTGTCCGTTTTCATCTGATCCACCAGACAGATGGAAAATAGAGTCCTTATCCATCTGGATTTTGCGGATCGGATCGGATAGCAGCGAGTGTCAGCGGACATGTCACTGCTGACATCCGCTGCTCCATGGGGCTGAATGGAGTAGGCGGACCTGATCAGAAATCCTGTGTGAAAGAACCCTTAGAGATAATAGGAAGCCGTGACCTAGTAAACAATTAAGTTAGCGAATATAGGACATTTGTTGCACAAGGTACAGAGTTAGCCTTTTTAGCTGTTAAATGGCACACACTGAATGTGGTAATAAACTCTACCTTCTCTTGAATACAGGTGAAAACCAAGTGCCTGGAGCTTGGAGCAAAGAGTGTGTCACTGGCCCTTGCTGACATGACCTCATCAGAAGCTCGTGAAAAAGTGATGGAACAAGCTATAACTGCCCTGGGTGAGGGAAATGATTGATGTAGCAACTCACATGCTATAAAAATTGAATGGCGGGTGTCACCAGCGCTAGATTGTGGTCTTGTATGGCTGTAAAGAAAATCACATGTGGTACAGTGGGAACTGAACCCAGTACAGCTGGAAATTGACCATAACTGGAAGATATAGATATCAAAATGTACAACAAAAAAAAAAAAACAGCGCAGAATTGGTTAAAACCAATGGAAAATGTCTCAATAGCAGTCATACAATGATGTGGACAGTTTATTCGATAAAATTCATGTGGAAACAGTAATTCAAATGTCAAAGTACTTGTAATGTTAAAATGGATAGAATATAAAAGCTTACAGTGACGCTGGAGGGATCCCAGAGCAGGGAGAAGCTGACGGCATCCACAGATGGGGAAAGCCTGACAGTGGGGGTGGCGCCAATGTCCCCACTGTGCTGAGCCGAACTGGGGACTTACTCACCGGCGGGTTGTGGGCAGCTAGGTGTGCTGGCGATGGAAGGGAAGAAAGCAGGAATCGGCGAGAGCTCCGTGCTCCACGTGACAGAGTACCAGGCCAGCCAGCGTACTGTCAGGAAGTGGAGTGAAGCTGCAGTCCATGGGTAGATGTTACAATGCTTTCTCTGTCTGAGCCCAAGCAGGCGTGTGGCTGCTCCAAGAGTTGGGTGGGGATGCCCTGGTCCAAGTACAGAAGCCAGGAGGAGGGAACCGAAGCACGGCCGGTTAGCGTGGATAGCGTCTAGCGCTGGTGGAGACTATGGTGGATAGTCAAGCTCAGCTTAAGTGGGGTCCACTCCCTGACAGCCCGATACTCTGACATGTGGAGCACGGAGCTCCCGCTGATTGCTGCTTTCTTCCACATCATTGTATTACTGCTATTGAGACATTTTTCATTGGTTTTTAACCCATTGTGCGCTGGTTTCTTTTGTTGTACATTATGCTATAAAAATTCTGAACATTAATCTTTCTCCTATGATGGAAGGCTTCAAGTGAAAGTAGGCATCCCATAAGAGCCTCAGATGACTGCATTTCACAGTAACGTTTGCTACCATTACAGACATTCTCTCATACTGTTCTTACAGTTGTGATAATGCTGTGATGTTTCAGCCATAGTTAAATACAATGCTTTCAAGTAAATGGATGAAAATTATGTATTTACAACACTTTGCTAAATGTATCCATTCCAGACATTTCTGTCCATTTTGCAATATTTTTTTTACTGCCTGAAATAGAGATCTGCGGGTTCTGTTTGAATAGATGTACCTGTTCACATTTTAGACCCACAGGTTGTATTTCTAGTAGACCTTCAGGAAATCTTCCATTGAACCTAACATTTAAAAGAGAAGTATAGGGTTTCCTTTTATTTCAGATTCATACTGTACTTACCTAGGTGGATGCACATTCTCTAACACTGAGAATCTGGAGCGCTGGGCTGTGGCGGGAGTGGCCAGTTAAGGCTCTCAGCGGCTCGCTGGGAGGCTAAGCCAGGTGCCAGTCCAGGCATGTGGGTGGATCCCGACATATGGTTGTGATCCTTCCCGGGCCTGGACCAGCTCTGTGAAGTGCAGCCCACTGTCTTCTGAAAACAGGTCACAGGAGTGCAGAACACACTGCACTCCTATGATCCACAGGAGAAGTACAGCCAAGCAAAGTTTGGCTGTATTTCTTTTAATGTGTCAAATATTAAGCTCACCCTCAAACAAAATATGACATGCATAGAATTGTGTGAACTGTAGTACAGTTCAGTGCAGAACAGTTTAGATAGATAAACTGCTTTAGTTTAAAGCTGACGTTTAGTTTTTTAAAACAGTACAAGGGACTGAAAGAAGAGTGACCCATGTGTCCCTTGTGCTGATGGCTGCTGTGTTTGGTTGAAATTCAAAGTCCTCTGCTCCTGCAGCAGTGATCTTCCGGTGCTGCAGGGGTTAATATGACCGGCTGCAGCTGTGACAGACACTGGCCAAGTGATGATTATGCCCACCCTTTCTATTCCCGTGCTCCATTCAATGAAGCCGTACTATTGATGCCCAAAATAAAAAGTGCTCTGTGAAAGGTGGACCAGCAGATGATTGAAAGTTCTGCTTACTCTATTCATAGAATGCTTTTCATTATGGGGTCAAATAGTAAAAGTTAATTTAATGGAGCATAGGGGTGGAAAGGGTGGGCATTGTTCTTGATCAGTGTCTGTCAAAGGTGCAGCTGCTCATATTAATCCCCATAGCACCTGAATGGACTCAGCAGTAGGGAAATCCGGGGTCTAGGGCATTTCAGATTGCAACCTAACACAGCAGCCACTCTTCATTCATGGTAAGTTCCATCTCTGGCGCTGTTTAAAAAAATAAATATGAAGCTAAGAAGTTCTCACTTTACTTGCTGCATGTTTGTTATGGGAAACTCATTGGAATGGTATGACAGCAAGCAACAAGTATTTTTAAAAGGAATTCAGCAATGCCATTTCATATTTATCCGAGCATAGGAAATACCTATTCAGCCTACAAAGTTTTTTTTCAAAAATTCATTCATTTGGCAACTGCTTCATACTTCCATTGATCTAAAAGGAACAGCCCTATTTCAACCCTTGAGAAAAATGAACCTTGTCACTGATAAGTGTGCTTTATCTGGTGTCTCTGTGTTATTACCTACAGAAATTATCCATTGGCTGTTTGTCTCCAATAATCAGGGTGGACTGATGTTTCAATAGACCAATTAAGATTGTCAGAGATTTTTAAAAGGAACATTGCATGTCAGCAAGATCACATATAGTAGCTATTACGGGAGTTAGATTACCGGTATATGTGCTTGTCTTGCTGAACAGATATATGAAGCTTTGGGTCCATGCACATTAGAAGCATAAAAAAATGCCAGACCCTCTGGCACAAAAGGTGTCATAAAAAATGCTCATGGTAGCTCATAATGCACAAGAGTTTAGAAGAGTTTAGGGAAGTTTATGTGCCTTTTGTTTCTTCCAAAACCTTCTCATTTTTTTAATGTACACTTGAAAACACCAAATGTGTTTTATATGCTGTCTATGTTCGCTTAGTGTTTTTTTTTTCTGCCTGAAAACTCCTCTCAAAAACACACTTCTGATGGGGTTTTTTTTCTGCCTCTAAACTCTCCTCTTGAAATATGCCTCTAATTGCCCTAACCTAATATGTTTTAAGCCCAGTGTGCACAGACCCCTAATTCGGAACTAAACCAATCAAGTTAAAGTGATTGTAAAGTCTCTTTTAAAAAAAAATAAACATAAAACAAAAATAAAACATGTTATACTTACCTCCTCTGTGCAGTTGTTTTTGCAGAGAGCAGCCCATATCCTCCTCTTCTCGGGTCCCTCTTTGTTGCTCCTAGCATAGGGTGACCACATTTCCAAACTGCCGATCAGGGACCCCCCCCCCCCCCCAAAAAAAAGATGATTTTTTACATCTTTTTTCTGCCGATTTTTGGTCCAGGGGCATATCATGAAATCAGCGGGCCCGTGTGCAAGATCAAAAGTGGGCCCTAGGCATCAAGAAGAACAACAATATGACGTGCAAAGCATGTTGTGGTAAACAGTGGACATGTCTTAAATTGCGCTAAAAAAAATACACTTTTTTGAATTAAAAACTAAGAAAACAGTAAAGTTTTGAAAATTGCGCACACTCGTGGAATGACAACAAACGACTATACCTAAAAATTTCCATAGGTGACGCTTACATTTTTTTTACAGTTACCAGGTTAAAGTTAGCTGAGATCTTGTGCTAGAATTATTGCTCACACTCTGACGCTCGCAGCGATACAGCAAATCTGTTATTTGAACAGCGTTTACATTTCGCGGGCGCGACTTACGCGTGCGTTTTCTTTACTGCGCGAGCACGTGGGGACGGGGCGCTTTAAAATGTATTTCTTTTTTTTCTTATTTATTTTATTTATTTATTTTTTAACACTGTCCCTTTAAAAAAAAAAATATCTGATCACTTTTATTGCTGTCACAAGGAACGTAAGCATCCCTTGTGACAGTAATAGGTGATGACAGTTACTCTTTATGGAGGGATCGGGGGTCTAAAAGACCCCAAATCCCTCCTTTGTACTTCAAAGTATTCAGATCACCAAAATTGGCGATTCTGAACACTGTAATTATTTTAAAATCAGCGCCATTGACAGCCGAGTAAACCGGAAGTGACGTTGTGACGTCGCTACCGGAATTTTACTACGGAGACCCGTTTGAAGCCGAATCCAGCTTCGTTCGGGTCACAGCCTAGCTGGCAGAAGTGCCGGATCGTGGATCGGGTCTCCAGGTGGGATAACGGCCAAGCGGCTGCTGAGCTGGATTGGCCATTATCACCAGATAGCCGACCGCCCGCTCTGAAAAACGGTACCGGGGTACAGCCTGCAGCTGCACGATATACCCCGATACATCCACTTCCTCAAGCCGATGTACCGGTACGATGATTTGCGTGAAGTGGTTAAAGTGGTTGTAAACCCTTACAGACCACTTTTCACAACAGGTAAGCCTATAGTAAGGCTTACCTGTAGGTACTGGAAATATCTTCTAAACCTGCACGAACGAGGTAAATGTAAAACACGTACGACAGGACTGCGTAGAGGCCAGTAGCCAATAGCTTTCGTCTCAAAATTTCTTCTGAGCATGCGTGGCACTTTGTGCATCGGATTTCTCTACACACGATCAGAAAAAGTCAGATCGGATTTTGTTGTCGGAAAATTTTAGATCCTGCTCTCGACGGAAAAAGTCAGATAGAGCCCACACACTTACTCCATCGGAATATCCGACCGTGTGTACGGGACATTGGGCAGGTGCATTGTCATATGCCAGTATGCATTTAAACATTGACGTGTTTTGATGCACATTACACACAATAGGCCAATCACATCCGCATTTCAAGTAAAATAAAACCACTTAACAGAAGGCGTCCTCATCAGCGTCCCCCTTTACATCAGGTGTCCCCATCAGCGTCCCCCTTTACATCAGACGTCCCCATCAGAGTCCCCCTTGGCATCAGGCGTCCCCATCAGAGTCCCCCTCGGCATCAGGCGTCCCCATCAGAGTCCCCCTTGGCATCAGGCGTCCCCTTTAGAGTCCCCCTTGGCATCAGGCGTCCCCTTTAGAGTCCCCCTTTGCATCAGGCGTCCCCATCAGAGTCCCCCTTTGCATCAGGCGTCCCCATCAGAGTCCCCCTTTGCATCAGGCGTCCCCAAAGTCCCCCTTGGCATCAGGTGTCCCCCTTTGCATCAGGCGTCCCCATCAGAGTCCCCCTTGGTATCAGGCGTCTCCATCAGAGTCCCCCTTGGTATCAGGCGTCTCCATCAGAGTCCCCCTTGGCATCAGGCGTCCCATCAGAGTCCCCCTTGGCATCAGGCGTCCCCATCATCAGAGTCCCCCTTGGCATCAGGCGTCCCCATCAGAGTCCCCCTTGGCATCAGGCGTCCCCATCAGAGTCCCCCTTGGCATCAGGCGTCCCCATCAGAGTCCCCCTTGGCATCAGGCATCAGGCGTCCCCATCAGAGTCCCCCTTGGCATCAGGCGTCCCCATCAGAGTCCCCCTTGGCATCAGGCGTCCCCATCAGAGTCCCCCTTGGCATCAGGCGTCCCCATCAGAGTCCCCCTTGGCATCAGGCGTCCCCATCAGAGTCCCCCTTGGCATCAGGCGTCCCCCATCAGAGTCCCCCTTGGCATCAGGCGTCCCCATCAGAGTCCCCCTTGGCATCAGGCGTCCCCATCAGAGTCCCCCTTGGCATCAGGCGTCCCCATCAGAGTCCCCATCAGAGTCCCCCTTGGCATCAGGAGTCTCCATCAGAGTCTCCCTTGGCTTTAGGCGTCTCCATCAGAGTCCCCCTTGGCATCAGGCGACCCCATCAGAGTCTCCCTTTTACATGAGGCGTCCCAATCAGAGTCCCCCTTTGCATCAGGCGTCACCCCTCTCCCCCCTCTTTCTCACAGCATCCACCTTCAGATCCAGACAGAAACTGGAAGTGACGGCGCGGGACCCGCCACTAACCACAACAGGGAACAATGCTGCAGTGGGAGGGTTCAGGGCGCAGGGCGCTGCGCCCCAAGGACATTCTAACGCAGTGGTTCTCAATCTGGGGTCAGGACCCCCTCGGGGGTCAAATGACGGTTTTCCAGGGGTCACCGAATCCTGGGCTGTTCCTGAAGCCCGCACCGCTCTCCCAACCTTTTTGCGGTTGTCCCACTAGGCCTCTTTGCAGAGACTAGAGGTCAGCTGACTGGTGAGGGATGTGAAGTGGGAGAGGCTGGAGGAGACCCTATCTCCTGATTTCGGCATAGGTGTCACTGCTGCGCCAGGAGCTCTTCACACACGTCTGTTCAGGCCACCATCTGGTCACGCCCCCCATTTGTCCCATTCTATGCTGTAAAATACCTGGTTGATCCTGCCTGTTCCTTTATCCCCCCTAGGTGTCCTGGCCACAGTAATTAAGGCTGATTATCCATGGTACCATTGTCAGTTTTCCTGCCTCTGTCATCCCACTGTGTTCAGAGTCTCTCCCCTCCCTCCTTGCCTGTCAATTCCTAGTGTGAGCCGATCTCCTCCCCGCCCCTCCCTCCTGCCCCTATTCCGTGTGGCTGTAAAGTCACTGAGCACAATTACTGGTATACCCTGTGTAGCGTGTGTGTGTTTTTTTTTTTTAATTATGAAGCTAAATACCTTTTTTTTCACAACACTGCAACTTCCCTGCACAGCAGCACTGTAAAATTTGGTTTTTAGCTTCATAATTAAAAAAAAAAACATCCACACTGCACTGTATAGCTAGCTATAACAGAGAGGGTACCAGTAATTGTCCTCAGTGACTTTACAACCACTTTAAGCCCTCTTCAGAATGAGCTTCGCCAGAGTGTTCCAGGGCACCTAAGGAATGAAATCAGAATCAGCATGATCTGGGCAACTGACGAGCCACTATAACACAACTCCATAAACAGTGCTAGCGGGGTCCACAGGATAAGATACCAGGCAAGCAGGGGAGAGATAAAAGGAGAGAAGCGAGGGAACCACAGTCCCTGAGCCTTAGACAAGAATAACACACAGAGCAAAAGTAGACAGAATGGCACCCACAGGAAGGGGTGACAGTGCGCTGTCCAAACCCAGGTGGGGGTCAGGGGAAATGAGACGCCAGTCAAGCCGGCAGTCCGTACCCGCCCCCTCAGCCCCAAGCTCTAGGAAACTCTGGGGTAGGGGAGCCCACAGAAGAGGCCACAACCCAACACAAGATCAGCCATAGCTTGGACCAATGCTGCTAAATATACATTTTTGTAGATTTTTTCAGAAAAGGCGAACTTTTCCTTTAACAGCTTGTTATTTATTACCTTTTGCTAATGCATCAAAACTCATGTTATTTGCTTTTTAATGCACTTTTATTGACTTCTATGGGCTTTCCAATGCACTAAAATGCAGAAATAAATGTAAACATACATGCACTGCAGCTCTACGATGAGAACAGGCACTGTTGTTATCATGAGAAAATGGGAAGTAAGCGTTTTAGCATTAAACGCAAAAGTGTATATGGGCCTTTACTATTATGAAAAATTAAATCACATTTTATTTCGTTTTGTTCTTTGTCATTTTGGATTCAATTTTTGTTCTGATCAACAGAAATATAATCTTTAGCGTGAAATTGAAAACAGGTCTGCAAAGGGATTTAAATTAAGTACAATGAACAAACACAAAATGACTACAGAACTATATATCCTCTTCAAGTTAGTATGCAGTTTTAGCAACAAATACAGAGACCTATCCAAACAGGTTCAAAACTATCAGTATCACATGGGCAATGCAGTTCCCCCAATCCTCCTTGTAAAGGATCCACAAATTTTCTGTTTGATTGAGATCTGGACCCTGACAATCATCTGGATTATTCTCCTGGAGCTCCTGCAGCAAAGGCATATGACATAATTGGTCACGATTAATAAAGCAATCACTTTTTGGTCCAAGGAATCCTCCTCCTGTTCCTGGACTAGACTTGGGTCAAAGCAATAACTTCAAGACCAATAATAAATAACACGTCATCTCCTCCGATTCCGCAACATGTCTGGTTGACAAACGGCCGTTCAGAAAAGCGCGAATCAACACTCACCAAACCTCTACTAACACAAAATTAGCAGAAGGAGCCCAAAGGGTGGCGCTAAAGATCTGAAAAACCACGTTGTACGTCACTACGTTCGTGTTTGTTGGCCAACTATTTCTTGCCGTCTGTATGCAAAACAAAATCCAGGCACACGCCTTTGGACAAAAGTCTGAGGTTTTGTCTGCGGAAAATCCGATCGTGTGTACGAGGCTTATGACCTAAGCCACTGGCCACACACAGTCCACAGCCCACGCAGAACTCTGCAGCTGGTGTGCATGTATGGCAGTTTATAAACCCTTCACTCACCATACTCCTGGTCACTATAGCAACCAACATCCCTCCAATGGCTGGGGATACTCTTTGCATCAGACCTGATGTTTTCCGTGTGGATAAATGATGGTACTCAGATAGTCTGCTGAACAACCAAGGCCCATGAGACATGAGGGCACAGGTCACTTGCTGGTTGCTAAATGGAGGGGGTCACACTGACAAGAGGGAGACCTCATCTCCTATCCACCCCAGCCCCAACCTGACCAGGTTTGCACTAGAGTGGTCTCCTCAGGATCCTGTATCCCACAGTGTGTTCCCTCCATGGGATGCACTTATCCAGTGCAATAACCTAACTATGTTCTGTCCCAACTCATACCTTCAGCGATACTAGGCATCCACTCCAATCACTCCTAGCAAGATAACAGGTCCTCTTTAAGTGGCAGCGTACCATAACCATAGGCCCGTTCTGGGTTTAGAAGAATAGATTTAGGTCCTTCAGCGCATCTCTCCAACCAGGCTCCTCTGTTCCCGTCAGCCTACTGGACACCAGTTAAATGCCACTCTGACTTTATAAAGGATGCTGGCAGGAAGGAAATTAACCCATCTCACTTTCTATGAGGTTTTACAGTGGAACTAAACCCATCAATTTAACAGTTTAAAAAAACAGTTACATTCCCAACACATGCAAGGAATGTAACTGTCACATTGGATGTCAAACCATCAAATGACTGGTGTCATAACTGATCACATGTCCAGCATCATGGCATTTGAAGATCAAACAGAGGCCAAGATGGCAGCTGGCTGAAAAAAATAGGAGGGTTTAGTTCTGCTTTAAGAAAATTTTAAAAGGGCAGTGAATTCACCTCCGCCTACAAGTGTCCCATCCAGGCATTTTAAGCTGCCACCCACACCTAAACACAGGAACCTCATGCATCAGAGCTAAACCCACATGTGTGCATGAGGCCTTAGACTTAAATGTTGAAGAGAAGGCATGAAGCACAACAAATGCACTGTGAGAAGCAGAGCCTGAGTGTCAAATGAGCAGCTATGGCTGTCTCACATACTTCTATAATTACAACCTATACAAATGAACAAGGTTTTTAAAAATAAAATATTATTATTTACATGTACATATTTGAAAATATATTAAAAAGACCAAATATTCGCTACAAATAAAGCTGAAATTTGTATCATTACTGTTAACAACTGAAGTTTTCATCTATTCATGAAATGTGTAATGTTTGGGGTTTTCAACTAATCTTTAGGTCTAAAATAATTTTTTAAATGTGCAAGAAAAAAAAAAGCAAAAACAGCTCTGGCAGCAAAAAGGGTTAAGTCATTAACCATGTGCATTGCACTGTTCCTCAAAATCACAACTATTAGGCCCCTTTCACACTGGGGCGGTTTGCAGGCGTTATTGCGCTAAAAATAGCGCCTGCAAACCGACCTGAAACAGCTGTTGCTGTGTCTTCAGTGTGAAAGCCTGAGTGCTTTCACACTGAAGCGGTGCGCTTGCAGGACGCTGGAAAATGTCCTGCAAGCCGCATCTTTGGCTCGCTGTAGGAGCGGTATATTTACCGCTCCTATAGCGCCCGTTCCCATTGAAAACAATGGGGCAGCCCTCCGAACCCGCCCGCAAAACGCCGCTGCAGCCGAAATGCGCCGCTAAAACGACGGTAAATCGGTGCTCAATATAGCGCCGCTTTACCGCCAGCGCCCCCAACGCCCCAGTGTGAAAGTAGACTTATAGTACACTGCACAATAGCTTAGATACAGTGCAAACTGTAAAGTTTATCTAGATGAACCCTTATTATCCATACATTGTCAGTGCTTGTAGATTTTTTCCCTGGTTATTAGGGGCCTATATTTCTGTTGTGTGTTATTGCGCATGCGTAAAATGCATGTTTTTTTCACAGTTAAGGCCCCTAGCACATGAGGCTGTCTAGATGCAGTGTTCCTCACAGTGCTTTTGTGCACCCACGAGAGACAGGCGCAGCATCCAGTAATGCTACTTGCAGCCTGTTGAAGTCTATGTCAGACTTTGGCTGGACGGGGCTGAATGATGTACCAAGAGGTACTAAGGTTTAAGGCTCTATGCTGTCCAGAACTCAGATAGCCCCCTATGCAAGAGGGTTTATTATGAATTGCATTTAGGCCTTATTTACATTTGGGGGGGGGGGGGGACTGGTGTTTAAAAAAAAAAAAAAGGCACTTGAGCTGAGATATTACCACCTCCCAACTGCCAAGCTGCAGGTTAACATGGCTAACAGCCATATTAGTACGTACAGCAGCAGTTGCAGCATGGCATGGCAAAGTCTATGCAGCTGGTCATGTTTGGCAGGTAGTGCCACTGATAAACACAACCTATTCAAGTAAATAGGCTTGCGCTGCAATCGCAAGCCACACTCTTGACTTATTTTTGCTGCATGGTGTTTCGATTGAAAATTCCCCCCCCCCCCCAAAAAAAGGGGCATTTAGCAGGTGTCAGTATCACATTCTGCATGCTTTGCTGCTGCACCTCTGCTGTTCCCTGAAAAGTAATCCACCGCAGATCGCATATCCGGTGGGGGCAGTAGAAAAAAATTTCAGTACCTCAATGAAAAAAAAAAATAAACACACCTCCACTTCTTTATGCAATACAGTGCACCACAACACAGAGTATTCACATTTGTGGGTTGTGATGTGCTATAACACAGGTGCGTTCTGACTATATAAATGCATTGGGTACCATGCAAAATTAATGGCAGCACACTCCAACAGACATACGCCCATACATTAAAGTGATTTTAGAGGGTACTTTTTGTTTTGTGTGCTAAAATAAAAAAGATATTGTACTTACCTGCTCTGTGCAATGATATTTCACAGAGCAGTTCCTTACCTCTTCTTTGGCAGTCCCCGCAAGTGCTGTCCACTACTCCCTTCTACAGGTGCCTCCTTAGCAAGCCAGGTTCTAAGGTGCCTCCTTAGCAAGCCAAGTGCCAAGGGGGCACCCGTGCATACACTCTCCTGAGTAGAGTTATGTGCATCCATAGACAAAAACAGTGCCAGTAAGCCTTGCCCCCGCTCTCTCCTCACAGAAGTTTGATTGATTGACAACAGCAGGAGAATAGGACTCCCTCTGCTCTGTGTCTCCTGTTAGACCAGAAAGTGAAAGGAGTGGTGCTGCAGCCCTGACAGAGCTGGATCGGTAAGAGGAGTTAGGTAATTGTTTAGGGACGAGGGAGTAGAACAGGTAATGGGTGTTTTCAGCCACTGTAATGAAAACACTTACATATACCCAGTAAAGTGACTATCCTCAGGTGATACACCATACCTCCCAACATTTTGAGATGGGAATGAGGGCCACCTACTACCAAACGTATGTAGGCATAGGACACGCCCCCTGTCACACCCCCTAAAAGGAGAATTAACCCCAAAAAAGGTTAATCAAATCCACAAGGGCTTTTTCTTACCACTACTATTCCTTTATATTGGATTTTAAAATTTACAAATGCAGCAATTTAGAAATCAGATGAAAGGTTTAGCACTGGGAAACACTTTTTGAAAGATAAAAAGTGCATTTTATATACAACTATATAGATCAGACCAAAAATGAGGGACAAATGAGGGGGGAAGAGGGACAGAGGGACATTGCTCCAAATCAGGGACCGTCCCTCGAAATCAGGGACAGTTAGGAGCTATGCCGGTGACTGCTAGGTGTTTTTTCACCTTAATGCATAGAATGCATTAAGGTAAAAAAACACGAGCATTTACAACCCCTTTTAGTTGTACCTGTTTATCCGCATCTATCCCTTCTCTACAGGCAGGCTTCCAAAACACACATTTTACACAGCATCTCTCAGCTCTGAAAAGCAGGGGGTGGAGGTCTGAACTTTCAGTGCAGAGCTCAGACACAACTCCTTCGTCACGTTACACAGAGAACATGCAAGCTGTGGCTGTCAAACACAGGCTGTATGCTAGAGCTCCCCACCCCTGTCACCCATTAACTCTTGGAGTCTGGAAAAGATGTCAGAAGTGAGCAGATTAACAGAAGAAAGGGGCAGCAGAGAGAAATCAAATGCAGAGCTTTGGATAGAGACAAATACACAGTATAGAAGGATGTGCTTTGTTCATATTTCATGTCTAAGGTCTACAAACACTTTAGAGTAAAACACATCTTGGCTTTAGAATAACAATAATGTGCAGTGTGGTAAACCATGTGAAAGTTTGAACGCAACCTTAATATTTTATGAATCGCTTCTTATGTTTTCTAGGGAAAAAAAGACTATAACAGGTCACTGTTTGTATTTTTGCAGGTGGTTTGGACTATTTGGTGTTAAACCACATTGGTTCAAGCCCATTTCAAATGTGGGATGGAGATATCCAGCACACCAGGTGGCTAATGGAGGTGTGTTTTGATTTTACTACTCCGAATATTCTCCTATCTAATATTGAAATTTTAATCTCATACACCACTTACACAGTGAAAGCACTTTTTTGCAGTCACCTCATTTGCAGCTTATAACTTGCACTATGCTTACAGGTGAACTTCCTCAGCTATGTCCATCTTGCCACCATGGCTCTCCCTCACTTGACAGAATCCAACGGCTCCATTGTTGTTCTATCTTCTCTTACAGGTAATTTTTGGTTATTGAAAAATCAGTTACAGTAGATGCACACTATGTATTTGATTTTTTTTTTTGTCTTTATTAATTTATAATTAAACAGTTTACTCTGCGGGAGCCGCCGCAGAAATGTGGGAGACTCCCACAACTCGCGGGAGACTTGAGATATCTGCATGGTTTCACTGTGGCTAAAATGGACTAGCAGATGTAGCACTGCCCCCGTAGGAGCTGCTGAGTATAGTCTTCTCTGGGCCTCCCGCTGATTATCCTGCAGCCAGACACATTCTTCCGCTCGTAATCCAATGATCAGTCTAGGGTATTTGTTTTTTTGGTATTTATTGGTAGAACTTAAATAGGAGAAGGGATTAGTGGGATACTCCAACTTGAACTATGCACAGATAAGTACAACTCTCACTTGACCCCATTAAATTGATTTGGATAGCAGATTCTCTGCTGGACCCCACTATAGATGTGTGGGAGGAGAAGTCCTTTGCTTGCTCTGGCAGCAGACTCAATGCACCACTTTTCTTCAGGACACTCACTAGTATACCTTTTGGTTGGCACCCAACCACGGATTTTACTAGCCTGAAGGGATGGCCCTCACAGAACAGGCCCCTAGATGCAGCTTTGAACTCACAGTAGCCAGGAATAGATGCTTCTCCCTCCTAGTCAGCTCTACAGGACATCTGGGTTGTAGCTTCTGCAGTTCCGGCCCTCAGGTCGACCACCTGAGGCCGCATGGCAGCCTGTACAGAGGAGGGGCAGCAGCCCTCTTCCTCTGGGATCCTGCTCTCCAGCCGAAGACCCCAAGCACATGTGCCCTAAGCATATATATACAGTCACCCAGCATGCCGGGAGGCACCTGATGGCCAGGGCTGTAACTATGCCTATGCTCCCATTTGTCAGGTTTCCTCCCACTGTCCAATATGCCTTGTCCTATTGGACCAGTGTGAAACTGGCAGACAACATGAGCAGCATCTGAGCACAATGAGCAGACCCTATCAATGGATCACTGCTCCCTGGTAGGCAGAGAACCTAAGAGGGTGCTACACAGATTTTTTGGGTGTAAGTATTTTAAGAGGAATAAAGACCTAAATGGGGGGAGGTTCAAGCTGAAAATAAAAATGTTAGTTTAAAGGCTAAGTTCATCTTTTACATAAACGGATCCATGTAGGCAAGGACCAGTTTAGACAAAGACCAATATTTTAAAATCCTCTGCATCATTTGTACACAATATTGTTTATCCACGCCTGGAAGAAATACTCCCAATATTTACATATCTACATCCTGGCTTGTTTCCAACTAAATAGCATCTGAACCTTCTTTGAGGACAAATAAAATGATAATCTATTTAATGACCTCAAAAAAGGAGGGTTGTGTTCATTTTGTTGTAGAGTATGGGATAGAAAGGGGCTACAGCAATGTGAGAATCCTGGTGGGGATGTGCAACTGCTACAAAGGGAGAAAGAGAAGGTGTGCTTCGTTGTCCTGGAAATAAGCCAAGATATGGAAACGTAAACGGTGCGCATTGCAAACGCTGTAGTACACCCATGTGAATGTGGCCACCCATGTGAATGTAACATCATGACTCAAGTAAAGCCCCATACACACGGTCGGACAATCCGCGGACCAGGTCCGTCGGATCATGTCCGTCGTACTTTGTCCGATGTTGGTTTTGCGTACACACGGTCGGACAAAGTTGTCGGAAAATCCGATCATTCTGAACGTGGTGACGTTTGTTGCCTACGACGGGACAACGTAGAGGCTAGTAGCCAATAGCTTTGGTCTTGTAATGTGATCTGAGCATGCGTAGCACTTTGTCCGGTCGGACAACCGTACACACGATCGGGTTTGGTGTGATCGGACCGGGTTGACGGCAAATCTTTCCAGCAGGAGATAAGACTTTGTCCGTCGGACAAACCGACGAACACTGTCCGATGGTGCATACACACGGTCTGATTTTTCAACAACATTGTCCGATCGGACAGAATCCATGAAAAAGTCCGACCGTGTGTATGGGGCTTTAGAATACACATGGCTCTTCTCTTTAGACAAGATTTGTTGTCCTGGTTATCCGCTTTAAAAGATAACTTAACTTTTGTTAAAAATTATTAGTACATAAATTAATATTGAGGGTGTTACATAAGTTACATTACATGAGATTCTATTCTGATATGTTACTTTGATCATCCAGGTAAAGTTGCAACCCCATTTACCACTTCATATGGTGCAACAAAATTTGCATTGGAGGGTTTCTTTTGGTCCTTGCGACATGAACTAGCCATGAAAAATATACCTGTCTCCATCACGTTGTGCATCCTTGGCCTTATTGATACCCAGTCAGCCATGGAGAAAATCAAGTGAGTAAAAAGTCTGTTTTATTGAAATTTTGCTTACATAAATAAAGTATAATAATACCTTGAAGGACAAGAAGGGGGGGGGGGGGAATACAACTTGGAACACAGAACCCAAGGGGAAGCAATGGGGGACATTTACTAAAACTGGTGCACACTGAATTTGGTGCAACTGTGCATAGTAATCAGCTTTTAACTTCAGTTTGTTCAATTAGGCTTTGAAAAAAAAAAACCTAGACGCTGATTGGTTACTATGCACAGTTGCACCAGATTCTGTGTGCACCAGTTTTAGTAAATCTCCCCATTCACTTATCATGATAACTACCTAAAATAAAATAAATACAGAACATTAAAATTAACATAGGCATTTATGAAAGCATAATAACTGTAGCAATAATCCCCAGAAGAGCCCCTGGAAATAAAAGGTGTCCCCCTTACCTGTTCAGAGGCTGCCCATTCTGGTTTCAACCCCAGAGTCATTAAAGTGGAACTTCATTCTCCCAATCAACATTGATTATTTTTAATCATCATGCTGCTAGCATTAGTAAAGAAAAGGGAAAAGTATAGTAAAGGATAGCAAAGTATATCATATTTACCCGTTTCAAACTTTTTTTTTTTTACATTTCAGTTACTTCCTGGTTTCTTGCCTAGGCAGATTATGTCATATATCACAGGCATCTTCAGGAGGGGTTTTATCAGCTAAGCACACTCTCCTGCATGCATACTTGAGCTAAGGCCAGGAAGTAAATGCTACATTAATCTTTTGTCCTTACTGAAGGTGGCCATGGCCAGAAATGCTAGGGGGGGGGTGTTTTTCAAAGTGATTTCTCAGTTTTTGTTTTGTGGTGCTCAGATTAGGCCCTATAGTAGCAGCCTCAAAATGATGCTGATGAAAAAGGGGAAAGCTAAATCTGAGACCCAATTCGAGCAGTCAGTTGTTTGCAGCCACTTCTGGCACCTCATCCTCAAGAAGTACTTTCACACCTGGAGCTGCAGACGAAAGGCCCCCACCTCTCCAACCAACCTTCCACAGGCCAGTTTCCTCCAGCAAGCATCGTTCAGTCCCTCAGCATATGGCACTTGCTGAGACCCACAGGCCCCCGCTGCTGTCAATGAAAGTCAGTGAGCCAATGAGGAGAGAGGGCCGATCCGCAGCTCCATGTCTGAATGGGGCTGTGCTGTGGGGGCACTCAGCAGGAGCGAGGGGCCCGAGAAGAGGATGCTCAGGGCTGCTCTGTGCAAGACCACTACACAGAGCAGGTAAGTATAACATGTTTGTTATTTTTAACCACTTCAATACAGGGCACTTTTACATCCTTCCTGCCAAGGCCAATTTTCAGCTTTCAGCGCTGACACAATTTTGAATGACAATTGCGTGATAATGCAATGCTGTACCCATATTACGTTTTTGTCATTTTCTTCCCACAAATAGAGCTTTCTTTTGGTGGTATTTAACCACTGCTGGGTTTTTTATATTTTGCTAAAAAAAAAAACTAAAGACTGAATTTTTTATTTTTATTTAGTAAATAAGTAATTTTTCTACTTAACTGATGTGCGCTGATGAGGTGGCACTGATGAGGCAGAACTTATGGGAAATGATTAGGCGCCACTGAAGGGCATTAGGTGGCACTGATGAGGCACTAATATGCCACACTGATGGGCACTGATAGGTAGCACTGATAGGCGGCACTGACTAGCATCACTCATGGGCACGGATTGGTGTCACTGCTGGGCACTACTGGGGCTGCACTGATCATCAGGCTACTGATCAGTGCCCTGATTACCTGTATAGTCTCCCTTGCAAGGAGATGCTGATCGGCTCTCCTCACCCCACACTCATCACATGGGTAAAGAGCAGCATCATTGGCTCTTTACAGAGATCAGGCACGCAAGTGTGGTGACACTGGGGTGACGTCATATGATGTCACCCCAGAACGAGAGGGGAAACCGCCTGCCGTGGTTTTACTATACAGTGGACAGGAGGTAGTTAAATAAAAAAAAAAAGACTTTAATTGAACAAACTGAATTTAGAAACTGATTGGCTACCATGCACAGCTGCACCAGATTCTGAGTGCTCCAGTTTTAGTAAATTCCCATCCCCAAAGAGCCCATCCCTGGTCTCTGCACCCAGCCTTCATTGTCACCACTTTGTCTTAAATCTCTTCAAGCTCCAACTGTCCCTGTAGCTTAGGAACCTTTGCCAAAAGACAGGAGACTCTTGATTTTGATGTGGCTTTGGTACAATAAACTGCTCCTACACACCTTCATCACACTAGCCCTATTGGCACTTCATCTCTCAACTCTGGGCACATAGATAGTCATTTCCGTATTCCCGGGCAACCCATTTATTGCCGATCTGCTGTATATCCACTTTCTTAATTAGATCTTTGTGTGCCTGATTCTGCGCTACAGCTTTGAGCAAAGGTGTGCAGTGGGGAGAGATCTAACTGGCTTTTCCTGTAGACCTCATCCAAGTGCAGCCTTCTCGCACTTTCTAACAGTTGGTTGTCAGCTTCCTTCTGCTCTGTGGACAGGTGCAATTTATTTTGATCCAAATGTAAATTTGGACAAATTTTTGATTATTCAGATGTATCTGAATTTCCAAATGAAATAGTAACGAATTTAGTTGAAATTTGTTTCATTATGCTTACTGTATATACTCGAGTATAAGCCGACCCAAATATAAGCCGAGGCACCTAATTTTACCACAAAAAAAATGGGAAAACGTATTGACTCGAGTATAAGCCTAGGGTGAGAAATGCGCAGCTACTGTAAGTGGAAAAGAGGGTCAACAATGCCCATTTGCAGCCTCACTGTGCCCATTTGCAGCCATAGGTCCCCCAAACTTCAAACTCGGTAGTTAAGGGTTCCTAGAGGCCCCTAGCTGCAGCCGAAATTCGGGGTCTCTGGACCCAAAGGGTCCTCAAATGACATTGCTGCAGATGGACACAGTTGACCGACTTTGGAGCCCGGTATCTCGGGGCCACTTGGTGCTAGGGACCCCAAGTTTGGTGTGCAAACCCATTGGAACTAGCACTACAACATATCCAATGGGGTTCCTAGCACCAAGAGGCCCCGAGATACAGGGTCCCAAAGTCGGTTCGGGAAAATGTCAAGCACTTTTCTGCAGCAGTATATACTCGAGTATAAGCCGAGTTTTTCAGCATATTTTTTTGTGCTTATACTTGAGTCAAGCATTTTTCTGCAGCAGGGAATGACATTTTCCGAACCGACTTTGGGGCCCCATATCTCGGGCCACTTGGTGCTAGGAACCCCATCTTTGGATATGTTGTAGTGCTTCCAATGGGTTTGCACACCAAATTTGAGGTTCCTAGCACCAAGTGGCCCGGAGATACTGGGCCCCAAAGTCGGTTCGGAAAATGTCATTCCCTGCTGCAGAAAAATGCTCGACTCGAGTATAAGCCGAGAGGGGCATTTTCAGCACAAAAAATTGTGCTGAAAAACTTGGCTTATACTCAAGTATATACAGTAATTTTCAAATAGCTGGTTGTTAAGGAGCGGAGCAGCCCTGGAAAGATGATGACTCATTGGCTCATTGACTCATTGGCTTCCCCACTGAGAGCTGAAATGTAAACAAAAGAATGAATAGAAAATTCAGCGAGCACCTCCTCCTGATCCATACCAGACCACCTTCCCTTAACATGGGGAGGGGGGGGCTGTGCTTTGGGGCAGAGGGGCGGTAGTTGTGGGGGTTTATCGGAATCTGGAAGCCCCCTTTAACAAGGGGAGGTGGGATCTGGGGGCCCGCTTTCAGATTGCGATGAGCCCCCTGCCCGCAGACCCCCACAACCATGCAATAGCCTGTGTTCCAGTCCACCCTGAAAATATGTGGGGATAGGTTGCTTGGCAGCAGAACCAGCAGTGCTTTCCCACAATGCTTGCAGTGGCTCCAAGCCTTTATCAGTGTGGTCAGCATCTTGTATTTTCAGCAGACGATATTCAAAAGCTTCATCCCCTTCATGATGCAAAGGGCTAAGCACCCAATGTGTGTCAGCTATACACCAGTGTCCATTAGGTACTCTTTGTGTAAATCTGCCAGCTGGTCAGAAAGGAGTCAGTTCTCCCAGATCCAACCACAGTGCGATATCCAAAAAAAAACAGTAATGTACCACGTTGCTCCATGTGCACTCTCTTTCAACAGACTACACCCACTTGACCAGTGGCTTGTAACAAGGCCCCCCCTCTTCGTTGTTCTGGTGCCCATTTCTCCTGCCAGACACTGGACTCCTCCTATTGTGTCAAATAATCTTTTGCTTGCCAGCCAAAAATGAACATTTACTTGCAATTGTCATCCCCCCGCCCCTGCAAGAATACAGTCTCTCAATAGAAAAAAATAAAAAATGTACACTGCGGCAACTGTTCCTGTTCTCTCCACAAGACAGTCAATAAAGCACAAATGATACACAGTCTTCTGTGGGTTGCTAAGGGCAACGTGAACTGGAAATAAACTGGTTCTCCCTTATGTGTTCAGAGGCTGTCTGCCCTAGTTTCAGTCTCAGAGGCGCACTGACACATTCAGGCTCAGTCTTGGGGTCTTTTTTAACATTTATTGCTGGTCTTGAACAAAAAGCAGAGGGAGGAGGGTGGAGAGTACAGGATACGCAGAGGTGCTTACAAAAATCCTGGAGGACAGCTTCCAGAACAATCTTGTCCCAGCAATATTAAGCCCTATACTAGCAGCCTCAAAATGATGCTGAAAAGAGGACAGCCAGTATATCTGAGCAACAGTCACAGGCGAAAGGCCCCCACCTCTCCAGTCGAGCTTTCACAGGCCAATTTCCTCCAGCAAGTTTCCTAAAGTCCCTCAGCACATGGCACTTGCTGAGACCCATTGGCTCCCACTGCTGTCAATCAAAGTTGGTGAGTCAATGAAAGAGAGGGGGTGGGGCCAAATAAGATTATTTGGGAGATAACATATTCAGATAACTTTTCATAATCCAGTGACTGATCCTCCCAAACTATTTCTGGAACATTCTTCCAGAAGCAATCAACCATCAGGTTTAGGGAAAGCGTGAAAAGACCTAAAAATTAATTACAGCTTAGCTGGATACAGCAAAGCCATGTACTAAATTTACTCAGCCTGGGGCAGGGGCACTACACAACATTTAGCCCCCGTTCACAACTATGCGAATTAGATGCGGCTTACACCGCATCCAATTCGCAGAACATTTTAAAATACATTCAAATGAATGTATCTTGTGCACATATGTGCGTTGCATTCGCACTGCGCATTGCACAAAAAACGTGTGCGTTTTCTAGGCAGTGCAGTCTGGCTCAGGTGCGAATTCAGGCCCATTATCTTCTATGGGCACGCATCTGATTCGCAGATGTGTGAACAGGATAAAATACTGATGCAATCCTGAGCTGATACTGTGGCAATCCTGAGCTGATACTGAGCAAAAACTGACACAACAACTGAGTTTTCTCTTCGCAGGAAAACCTGAGCTTCAGTTCGCACCGCACATGTGTGAACCCAGGCTTAGTATATTCAAAAAAAGAAGAAATATAAACAGAGTGTTTCTTTAACTGTTTCTTTCAGCAAACAAGTGTATAATAATTCTGACTACAACTACTCACCACCACCTTGTCCAGTCAGTGACAGGGAAGATAGGCAAACTGCAACACGGTTATGTGATGCCCAGGCTGTGCAGCTCCCTAACTTTAAAGAAGTACAGCCAAAGCTTGTTTGGCTGTATGTCTCCTACGGATCACTGGAGTGCAGTTCGTTCTGCACTCCTGTGAAACGTTTTCAGCCCGCTGTCAGTTGACATCACAGAGCTGGACCAGACTAATGCCCCGTACACACGGTCGGATTTTCCGACGGAAAATGTCCTATCGGACCATGTTGTCGGAAATTCCGACCGTGTGTGGGCTCCATCTGACTTTTTCGGTCGGAATTTCCGACGGAAAAAGTTTGAGATCATGCTCTCAAATTTTCCGACAACAAAGTCCTATCGGACTTTTTCCGATCGTGTGTAGCGAATTCCGACGGACAAAGTGCCACGCATGCTCAGGTCACATTACAAGACCAAAGCTATTGGCTACTAGCTTCTACGTAGTCCCGTCGTACGCAACGAACATCACCACGTTCAGAATGATCGGATTTTCCGACAACTTTGTCCGACCGTGTGTATACAACACCAGTGTCGGACAAAATCCGTCGGAAAAAATCAGACGGATTTTGTGGTCGGAATTTCCGACTGTGTGTACGGGGCATTAGAGAAGATCGCAACCATATGTTCAGGATCTACCCAGATGCCTAGACCGGCACCTGGCTCAGGCTCTCAGCCTGGGGGGGGGGGGGGGGGGGCAAAGCAGAAAGCCGCTGACTGGCATTCATCACCAGCTCTCTGCTCACGGAGAACTAAGCAATCACTGGGATTTGATCGCTCAATTCTCAGTCTTCAAGCCAGCGTTCCGATGCTGCATCCTCCTAGATAAGTATGATTTAAACAAAAAAACAAACAAAACCAAAACGTCTCTTTTAAGGAGGGGGCATCAGCACCAGGGCTACATCTACAGAGTTTTTTTAACCACTTGCAGACCGCCATTTGCCGATGTACATTGGCAGAATGTCACGGGTGCGCAAATGGGTGTACATGTACGTCCCTCGCTACCGCATGCAGGGGGCGCAAGCGTGCCCCCCCACCCCTGTGCCTGCAGTTGTCGGATTCGTTACAGAACTGATCAATCTTCAGGCCTGGACCTGCTGATCGGTTCTAGCAAATGTAATGCAGGTGATGTCATCTCCTCTCGTGCCCCGCAGCCACCAAGAAGGCAAACACAGGCCCATCAAGCCCATAGTGCCCTTCCTGTTGCATTTGCCAATCCTACTTGTGAGCCCACCACTTCTGCAGCACCCGTACTTCCCCCATTCACTGGCCAACTCGAAATTCAGGTGGAAACAGTTGATTTTACGTCACTTGATTTTTATTCACTGTTTTTCACGGAAGATCTCTATAGATCTATTGTGGACCAAAGCAATTTGTATGCTGGTCAATTCATCACTGCTAATCCCCATTTAATCCTTGCCAGAGAATGGAAACCTATCTGGGCATATTCCTCCTCATAGTCATAACAAAAAAAAGTGAGGTGCGGTCATATTGGTCCACTGACCCAGTTCGTCATATGCCCGTGTTCTCTGCATCCTCGGGGTGACCCTGAATATGATCGGCTCCACAACAGTTTGCAGCCTTGTTTACTCCCGATCAAGTTGTCTGCATTGATGTGTCCCTGATTACGTTTTCTGGCTGCTTGTCTTTCAAACAGTATCTTCCCAGCAAGCATGCCAGATATGGAGTCAAGATGTATAAGCTCTGTGACAGGGCAACAGGCTATATCTATAGTTTTATGGTTTACGAGGGAAAAGCACTGGTTTGATGTTGTTTGACTTGGTGTCACCCTTATTCCCTTATTCGGATAGGGGTACCACTTGTACGTGGACAATTATTACACAAGCGTACCTCGTTTTAGTCACTTGTTTGATCATGGAATTGGTGCATGTGGCACCATGCGATCTAAGCACCGGGGCTTACCCCAGCGGCTTGTAGATTCCCGTCTTAGACAGGAGGGGAGAGAGTCTGCTTGAGAAGTAATAATTTGCTCGCAGTGAGGTGGAGGGATAATCAAAATGTTTTCGTTCTGTCCTCCCTTCACGCAGATATGACAGTCCAAATTCAAACGGCGACTGGTGTTGTGGAGAAACCCCTCTGTGTCCACGAATACAACCTTAATATGGGAGGGGTGGACCTCAACGACCAGTTGTTGGCACCGTACCTAATTTCCCGTAAGGCCAGAGGCTGGTACAAAAAAGTGTCTGTATACTTATTCCAGTTGGCTCTGCTGAACGCTTATGTGCTATAGAAAGCTTCAGGATGAACTGGATCCTTCCTTAAATTTCTGGAAGAGATCGTCACAGCCCTTCTGTTTCCAGACGGTGCTGTGCCTCACCTTCCCAACGCAAATGCTGTGAGCCAGCTGCATGAGAGGCATTTTCCGTATGTCCTCCCTGGTACCCCTGCTCAACGATCACCCCAAAGAAAATGTTGTTTCTAGGATACGCGGATATAGGCGTGACACCCGCTATTATTGTCCCTCCTGTCCTGGCCAACCTGGTCTTTGCATCGGTGAATGTTTTGAATGCTACCCCACACTAGTGGAGTATTAGCGTAGGGTACAGCGCTGCACAAACTAGGGCACACTTTCACGGGGTCTCGAAAGATGCCATCGCATTTTGAGAGACCCGAACCTGGAACCATTACAGTTACAAATAAAAGTTAAAAAAAATATTATATATTACAATATAAATATATAAAAAAAATAAATATATATATTAAAAAATTAAAAAAGCCAAAAATAGTTGTAATTTTATTGTTATTCTCTCTCTATTGTTCTGCTCTTTTTTTACTGTATTGTATGCTTAACTGCAATGTTTTATTGTTACTATGTTTTATCATGTTTGCTTTTCGGGTATGTAATTCTTTTATACTTTACTGTTTACTGTGTTTTATTGTTAACCATTATTTTCTTTTCAGGTACGCTATTCAGCTGCAGCACTGATTTATTTATCTTGACAGCAACAGTGTTTTCTCTCACGATACGCAAATCAGCTGACTCCAGCGCTGTAGGAGGTGATTTCACCACCACAGTTAAAACAAAAAAAATTAAACGGTGCATGTATGCCCATCATTATAAGTGGGAAGATGCAGGGCAGTAATCTAATGGTGGACATACCCAACATTACAATATATGCCAAACAAGGACCAGCAACGTACTTGTTTGTTGCTGGACTTTGAGTGGTTATAATGATGCCTGCAGGTTTAGGTATCATCTTGGTGTCGTTCTTTTCAGCCAGAGGTCGGCTTTTATGTAAAAGCAATCCTAGCGGCTAATTAGCCGCTAGACTGCTTTTACAAGCAGAGGGAGGGAACGCCCCACCCCCCCTCCACCATCTTCCATGGTTTTATCTGGCTCTTCTGTCCCACCGGCGAACCTGATAATGCAGCGGGTGGTTCTGCCAGCTGACTATAGAGCTGATTGGAGACCAGAACGGCTCCAATCATCTCTATGGTATAAGAAACCGGAAGCTACGAGCATTTCATGACTTCGGTTTAGCCGGATATAAACAATGCCATTGGGAAATTGGGAAAGCATCTTATCACACCGATCTTGGTATGGCCAGATGCTTTGAGGGCAGAGGAGAGATCTAGAGTCTAATAGACCCCAACCCCATTTTTAAAAAGAGTACCCGTCACTACCTATTGCTATCATAGGAGATATTTAGATTCTCTGTGATAAAAAAAAAAAAAATGAAAGAAATTGTTGTCACTAAATGATATATTGCTCAAACAGGCTATGGGCATATGTGAAATTACACCCCAAAATACATTCTGCTGCTTCTCCTGATTACGGGGATACAACATGTGTAGGACTTTTTGGGAGCCTAGCTGCGTACAGGACCACAAAATCCAATCACCGCCTTCAGGCTTTCTAGGGCGTAAAATGGTGATTTCACTCCTCACTACCTATCACAGTTTCAGAGGCCCTGAAGTATCAAGATAGCACAAACCCCCCACAAATGACCCCATTTTGGAAATCAGACTCCTCAAGGCATTTGCTAAGAGGCTTGGTGAGTATTTTGCAGCTCTCATTTGTTTTGGAAAATGAAGAAAGAAAAGGATTTTTTTTTTCTTTTTTCAAAATTTTGTAATTTTGCCGAAACTTGTAAAATATAAAATATTCCATGGACTCAACATGCCTCTCAGGAAATAGTGTTGTGCTA
The DNA here is from genome assembly GCA_028564925.1 of Lithobates sylvaticus. Taxonomy (NCBI): domain Eukaryota; kingdom Metazoa; phylum Chordata; class Amphibia; order Anura; family Ranidae; genus Lithobates; species Lithobates sylvaticus. The sequence continues at coordinate 402,665,975 of CM053026.1, forward strand.
TCTTGGCATTTCATGGCCTCCGAAACTGTGATAGGTAGTGAGGAGTGAAATCAAAAATTTCTGCCCTTAGAAAGCCTGTAGGCGGTGCTTGGTTTTCAGGGTCCTGTACGCGGCTAGACTGCTAAAAAGTACCACACATGTGGTATCTCCGTACTCAGGAGAAGCAGCAGAATGTATTGTGGGGTGTAATTTCACATATGCCCATGGTGTGTGTGAGCAATATATCATTTCAGTGACAACTTTATTTTTTTGTCATTTTCAATCACTTGTGACAAAAAAAATAAAATATTCAATGTGCTCAACAAGCCTCTCAGCAATTTCCTTGGGGTGTTTACTTTCCAAAATGGGGCCTTTTTGGGGGGGGGGGGGCTTGTACTGACCTGCCATTTTAGCACCTCAAGAAATGAGATAGACAGTCATAAACTTAAAGCTCCGTAAATTCCAGAAAATGTACCCTAGTTTGTAGACGCAATAACTTTTGCGCAAACCAATAAATATACCGAGACATGTGGCTGAATGCTTTTTGGCCTAAATGTATGACTAAAATTGAGATTGTTGTATTTTTTTTATAGCAAAAATTAGAAAATATATTATTTTTTCAAAATTTTCTGTATTTTTTCGTTTATATTGCAAAAAATAAAAACCGCAGTGGTGCTCAAATACCACCATAATGAAAGCCCTATTTGTGGGAAAAAAAGGACACAAATTTTGTTTGGGTACAACATTGCATGACCACGCAATTACCAGTTAAAAGAGCACAGTGCCAAATTGTAAAAAGTGCTCTAGTCAGGAAGGTGGGTAAAAAACCTTCCGGGGCTGAAGCGGTTAAAGCTTTCTTGGGTGCATCAAAACCCCTATAACTATAGTATTTTTTAATTTAATGTGAGTGTATTCTAAAGCAGGGGTGGACAACTGCAGCTCTCCAGCTGTTGTGAAAGTACAAGTCCCATCATGCCTCTGCCACTGGGAGTCATGCTTGTAACTATCAGTCTTGCAATGCTTCATAGGACATGCAGTTCCACATCAGCTGGAGTTCGCTATTGCCCAACCCTGCCCTATTGAGAGAAATATCTAAAGCTGTTCAGTACAAAAATGTAGACCATGTGAATTGGTTGCTTAATGTTTTTTAATTTTATTTCATCTCTTGTAGAGATAAGATCTCCATGCCTGCTTACCCTGCCCAAGATGCTGCCTTAGCAGTGGTGTCCGCTGGGGTCAGCCGTGTGTGGGAAATGTATTATCCTTGGTATGTAAGACCCATCTGCTTTATCAGAGACTGGTTTCCACAGAGTAGAGACTGGATGATACAGAATTCATACCATGATGAGAAGCAGAGTGTACCGAAATGAGCCTAACAAATAGAAAAGAACTATAAACATTTTTATTATATGCAAGTCTTGCATTATGTCTGTGGTGTTTTAATGTAAAATTTGTTTTCAAGATACCAAACTGCTTTCTAGTCTTTCTTTAAAATCTTAATGCAGATTATTTTCTACATTTTTAAAGGATAAGTTCACCTTTTCCAAAATAAATAAATGCACATCTTTTTGCAGATAAAAATGGGCATTTATGATTTATAATTTTTTTTGTTTGGGAGCATGTAAAACATTGCACCCATGATCACCTGAATACGAGTGTAATATGTTAGAAAAGGTAAACTTAACAAAAGTAAATAAATAAATAAATAAAAAAAATTGAGGGGATGTCTTCTCTAGCTAACAATTAAACCTGATAAAGTGTTCTAACCCTTGTCCGCTTAATCTAAAATAAAGAAAGAGAGTTTTAGATGGAGTTACGCTTTAAAGCAAAGCCTATCACATAAAGCATCATTTTTTCATTAATTCCGGAAAGTACAGCCAGCAAAGTTTTTTTTGGCCCTACTTCTCCTATGGATCACAGGAGTGGAGTTCATTCTGCATTCCTGTGACATGTTTTCACATCTGATGTCACTCGGCCGGTCCAGGTGTCGGATCGATCCCGACTTTTCTCTTAGCTAGCCTCTGGGAGACTGAGCCAGCCACTCTCGCCCCCTGCACAGCTCAGTGCTCCAGTGAGAGTGGAGGACTGAGCTGAGCGCTCTGTGCGTTTTGATCGCTCAGTTCTCAGTGTAGAGGCTGCGAGGGACAGATGTATCATTGGACCGATGCTGCATCCAGTGGAGTATAATTTTTTTTTGGGGGGGGGACCCACACTTTTCTTTTAACTATTTTATATATATATATATATATATATATATATATATACACACACACATACAGTATCTCGCAAAAGTAAGTACACCCCTCACATTTTTGTAAATATTTTATTATATCTTTTAATGTGACAACACTGAAAAAATTACACTTTGCTACAATGTAAATTAATGAGTGTACAGCTTGTAAGTGTACAGCTTAACAGTGTAAATTTGCTGTCCCCTCAAAATAACTCAACACTCAACTCAACTCAATTAATATCTAAACCACTGACAACAAAAGCGAGTAAACCCCTAGGTGAAAATGTCCAAATTGGGCCCAGAGTGTCAATATTTTGTGTGGCCACCATTATTTTCCAGCACTGCCTTAACCCTCTTGAGCATGGAGTTCACCAGAGCTTCACAGGTTGCCACTGGAGTCCTCTTCCACTCCTGTTAGAGACCTTGCGCTCCTCCACCTTCCATTTGAGGATGCCGCACAGATGCTCAATAGGGTTTAGGTCTGAAGATATGCTTGGCCAGTCCATCACCTTTACCCTCAGCTTCTTTAGCAAGTCATCTAGGAGGTGTTTTTGGTGTCGTTATGTTGGAATACTGCCCTGTGGCCCAGTCTCTGAAGGGAGGGGATCATACTCTGCTTCAGTATGTCACAGTACATGTTGGCATTCATGGTTCCCACAATGAACTGTAGCTCCCCAGTGCCGGCAGCACTCATGCAGCCCCAGACCATGACACTCCCATCACCATACTTGACTGTAGGCAATACACACTTGTCTTTGTACTCCTCACCTGGTTGCCACCACACACGCTTGACACCATCTGAACCAAATAAGTTTATCTTGGTCTCATCAGACCACAGGACATGGTTCTAGTAATCCATGTCCTTAGTCTGCTTGTCTTCAGTAAACTGTTTGTGGGCTTTCTTGTGCATCATCTTTAGAAGTGGCTTCCTTCTGGGGCGACAGCCATGCAGACCAATTTGATGCAGTGTGCAGTGTATGGTCTGAGCGCTGACAAGCTGACCCCCCACCACTTCAACCTCTGCAGCAATGCTGGCATCACTCATACGTCTATTTCCCAAAGACAAACTTTGAATATAATGCCGAGCACGTGCTCTCAACTTCTTTGGTCGAACATGGCGAGGCCTGTTCTGAGTGGAATCTGTCCTGTTAAACCGGTGTATGGTCTTGACCACCGTGCTGCAGCTCAGTTTCAGGGTCTTGGCAATCTTCTTATAGCCTAGGCCATCTTTATGTAGAGCCACAATTCTTTTTTTCAGATCCTCAGAGAGTTCTTTGCCATGAGGTGCCATGTTAAACTTCCAGTGATAAACCAAAATTAACACACCTGCTCCCCATTCACACCTGAGACCTTGTAACACTAATGAGTCACATGACACTGGGGAGGGAAAATAGCTAATTGGGCCCAATTTGGACATTTTCACTTAGGGGTGTACTCACTTTTGTTGCCAGCAGTTTAGACAGTAATGGGCGTGTGTTGAGATATTTTGAGGGGACAGCAAATTTACACTGTTATACAAGCTGTACACTCACTACTTTACATTGTAGCAAAGTGTCATTTTTTTCCAGTGTTGTCGCATGAAAATATAGATAAAATATTTACAAAAATGTGAGGGTGTACTTACTTTTGTGAGATACTATATATATATATATATATATATATACACACACACACACACACACACACACACACATACTTATCTGTATATAGTGATGACAATTTACACAGCACTTTACATCAGTCCCTGCCCTCAAGTTGCTATTAAGCTAAGGTCCCTATCTAATATGCATACTTACATATTCTAGGGCCAATTTAGAAAGGAGACAATTAACCTACTACCATGTTTTTAGAATGGGGGATGGAAACCGGGGTACCCACCTAAGTGAGTGGAGAACATACAAACTCCATGCACATAGTGTTCTGGTTGAGATTAAAATCTAGACCATAGTGCTGTTGGGTATACATGCTAACCACTAAGCCACCATGCTGCCATGGGCAGAGGGTGTGTAGAGGGAGGGTAGCCAACAGTTTCACTTTACTGTATGAGAGCTGCAGCTTGCATAGCTCTAATACTTGCATTGCTGGAAGTACAGCACTGGCTGTACTTCCTGCCATTAATGAAACTAAGATTTTTACCTAGATTGCATACAAATTCAAAGTGTTTTAGACTTGACCTATTATTATATAGTTTTGGTAAATCTAAAGGAAAATTGTAAATGAAAACTGTATAATGTGTAGCCAGCTTCAATGTGGAACTGATCCATTGTATTTAACTGTTTACCCAAAGTTACATTCAAGGCATGCCATGAATAATAACTGTCACAGTTACTTGCGCTCTTAACTGAACTGTCTAGCCAAATGGCTGGTGTCATAACAGATTGTATGTGCAGCACCAGGGGTCAAGTCCTGGGGAAAAAAGTGTGGGAACTCCCACCCAAGATCCACTCCCCCACCAAAAAAAAAAAAATGATACGCTCATATACATGAACGCTTCAAAAGTGGTATTTTTCATCCAATTTTTGCATTGTGTGTATGAAGCTTAACTGTTATAACATAAAAAAAAGAACAATCCTCAATAAACATAAATACGGTAATTCTCTGAATAATCAGCATTCATTCAATTGTGCTTCCATGCAAATGTGAACATTGCATTGGTGAATTTTATTTTGTATATAGAGTGTTTCTGTGGTGAGTTTACACTTTTCATTGAACAGAGTTTGGATAACACAGGGTTATACGGAAAGGTGATAAATGAACTGCACATTATCTGGACAGAATGCTTGGGGAGATAGTGATGTGTTCCTGCTTAGGAGATGTATGTTAGCTTGGGGGGCTGCAAACTCTGCAGGGGCTCCAACACACACTCGCTGCTATTCCAACCCTTCACATATTTCCACATAAACTTCCCTCCTGGCATTAAACTTTGCCAGGTATTGTGCTCAGCTTACCACCCCAAACTGATGTTCCTCCCTCAGCTCACCTCTCTCCCTGCATGTCCTGTGAGCAGAATAGCTGTGCTCCTCCTCTGGGTTCTCTCATCATATGGCACTGAAGATAGAGGAGGGGGGATTCAGTGGGACACACAGAGCAAGTATGCAGGAGACTGGGGGATGAGGAGACAGAAAATCAGGAGGGGACGGCAGGGAGGAGCGCATCACGAGAGGTCTGACTAAACACCATCTCTTAGCAGCAGGGACCTGATCTACCCGTCAGCTAGCTGTGATTGACAGGTAGATCGAAGCGGAAGCTGTCATGGGGCCCCTACTGGCAATGCCTGAATGGTCAGTCCACCCCTGCTGTGCGTCACTTACTATTGCGAGCTGTGTCGGCGGCTGCTGGTGTAGCACCTGCCACACAGCTTGCATACTTCAAAGTCTTGCAGGACACAGATGCTAAAGGGAACTGAGTTCCTGTTGTGGAAAAAGTACAGGAACTCAGTTCCCATGAGTTCCTGCAGGACTTGAGCCCTGTGCAGCACCATGGCAACTGCAGATCAAACAGAGACTAAGATTGGTTGTAAAGCAGTGGTGTCAACCCTGTCCTCAGGACCCACTAACAGACCAGGTGTGCAAGATAACTGAAATACACATCACAGGTGATATCATTTGCTGCTCAGTGATTGCAGTATTCTAGTCTGCATCTCCCCAAGGAAATACATAAAATCTGGCCTGTTAGTGGGCCCTGAGGACAGGGTTGATGACCACTGTTGTAAAGGATAGGAGGGTTTAGTTCTGCTTTAAACCACCTACCACAAACTGCCGTAGCTGTACGTCGGTACTTTGACGTAGAATACCAGGGTTATGGCAGCAGATAGCTGCCATAACCCTGGTATTTTCTGCAACGGTGGGTGGTCCTCTTTATCATAAAAGTGGTCATTGCGGCGGATTTGCCGCAAGATCACTTTTATATCGGCGGCGGGAGGGGTGCCCCTCCCGCCACGCTCTGGTCGTCACCGCCAGTAGAGAAGGAGACAATCCAATGCTGTCCCCTCAGTAGCATGGAGCCGAATGAGGGAAAGATGGCCCCCACTCGGCTCCATAACATTAGATGAAGGAAGCAACATCAAATGTTACTTCTGCCCAATGGTCTTAAAGGGGACATTGTTTTATTTTTTGAGATCTGAGATCTTTTTGACTCCAGATCTCACATTGAAGAGGTCCTGTCATGCTTTTTTTCTATTACAAGGGATGTTTACATTCCTTGCAATAGGAATAAAAGTGACCCAAAATATATATATTCCCATCCCTCCGAGCTTGTGCGCAGAAGCGAACGCATACGTAAGTCATGCCTGCATATGAAAACGTTGTTTAAACCACACATGTGAGGTATCGCCGCTATCGTTAGAGCGAGAGCAATAATTCAAGTGCTAGACCACCTCTGTCACTCACTCAAAACTGGTAAACTGTAGAAATTTGTAAACGTCGCCAATGGAGATTTTAGGGTGCTAAAGTTTGTCGCCATTCCACGAGCGGGTGCAATTTTGAAGCATGACATGTTTGGTATTAATTTACTCAGCATAACATTATCTTTCACAATATAGAAATAAAATGGGCTAACTTTACTGTTGTCTTATTTTTTTATTAAAAAAAAAAAAAGATTTTTAAGTCATACTTACCTGTAAAAATCCTTTTGAGTGCATCATGGGACACAGACTCCCATACAGGAAGTACTCAAAAAAGAGGGGAGGGATCTCTGTATCCCCTGATGTACTCAAAGAAAAGGATTTTACAGGTAAGTATGACTTAAAAATCCTATTTTCTTTTAATACATCATGGGACACAGAGTCAGGCTAATATTCATTACCTGCTGGGACGTCCCAGAGCAATAGCCTTGAGGGGAGGGAGACAAACAATAGCTATCAGAACTTATACGGCAGGCTGCAGTACACTGTAGTACAATCCTCGGCTGCTCGAACATCCACCTGATAAAAATTTGTAAATGTATGCACTGAAGACCAGGTAGCAGCCTTACAAATATGAGCTACAGGTACCTGATGGCGAAAAGCCCAGGATGTACCCCTGGTATAATGAGCTCTCACCCTAAAGGGAGGATCTTTATGTTTCAGACCGTAAGCCTGAATTACCAATTGACGGACCAAATTGGCAATGGAGGCTTTGGAAGCTGCCTGCCCCTTCTTGGGTCCTTTTGGTAAAACAAAAATAAGAGTCTGATCCTTGGATCTACCTTGACTGCTTGGACAACGTCCAAAGAATGCAGTAGTCTCTCATCCGCCAAACGAGGCTGAGAGAAAAGAGAAGGCAAAATAATGTCCTGATTTAAATGAAATGACACCACTTTTGGCAAAAAGGATGGAACAGGGCGTAACACGACTCTGTCATGGTGAAGGATCAAGTACCGTTTCCTGCATGAAAGGACCGCCAACTTTGACACCCTTTTAGCCAAGGTGATAGCCATCAGGAAGGCTAGCTTGCATGACAGCAAGTCTAATGGAATTTCCTTAATAGGTTCAAATGGTTGTTTCTGTAACACAGACAGCACCAAGTTCAAGTCCCAAGGACACAAAGGTGACCTAATGGGGGAAAGCAACCGAGTTGCCCATTGCATAAAGGTTCGAATCAGTGAATGGGAGGCTAAAAGTCTTTGGACCAATACTGATAGGGCCGAAATTTGACCTCTGATTGTACTCAAAGCCAATATGATTTCCACAGCTGACTGTAGAAAAGAGAGAATTCTCTCAATCACATATTTCCGAGGATGCCATTTTCTGGCTTCACACCAAGCAATATAAGTCTTCCAGACCTTATGATAAATCTTCCTAGTGATACCTTTTCTAGCATTCACTTGAGTAGACACCATTGGTCCCGATATGCCAGGGTCCTTTTACACCCTGGCTTCAATAGCCATGCTGTCAAGTTTAGAGACTAAAAAATGGGGGAGAATATAGGACCTTGAGACAGTGGATCGGGGCGACGTGGAAGCATCCATGACCCGTCTATTGTCACTCTCACAATCTCCGGGAACCAGGGCCTTCTGGGCCAGGCTGGTGCCACCAGAATGACTGGAATCCCCTCTTCCTGAATCCTGCGCAACAACTGTGAAAGGAGAGGGATCGGAGGGAAAGCATAAACCAGGGAGTACTGGCTCCATGGAACTATCAGAGCATCTGCTCCAATTGCCAGAGGATCTCTTGTTCGAGACACAAACTGCTGTAGCTTGTTGTTGAACCTGGATGCCAGTAGGTTGACCTCTGGCCATCCCCAACGTTGGCAAATTTTCTGGAATACCTCTGGGTGTATGGACCATTCCCCCGGGCAGATCTGCTGGCGACTGAGATAATCTGCCTTACAGTTCTCTACTCCTGGGATATGGACTGCCGATATTATTGGCACATGTCCCTCTGCCAAGGCTAGTATGTAGTCCACCTCCTTCAGAGCTAAACGACTCCTGGTACCGTCTTGGTGGTTTATATAGGCTACTGCTGTGGCATTGTCGGACTGAACCATGATGGGGCAGTCCTGAAGCTCCACCAGGATCGGAGGGCCAGACATACTGCCCGGAATTCTAGGACATTGATGGGCAGGGTCTGCTCTGTTCCTGACCATTTCCCCTGGGCTGTGAGCCCGTCTAGGGTTGCTCCCCAGCCTGAGAGACTGGCATCTGTAGTCGGTACTCTTCAAGTTCCCGGGAGAAAGGATTATCCCTTTCACAGGTTCTGATCCTGCAACCACCAGTTTAGGCATGAGCTTGCCTGAGGAGATAAGCACATTGGCTAATCCAGGGCTTTTCTTCCTCTGTTCCAAGCCAACAAGATGTCTTGTTGTAAAGGCCTGTAATAGAACTGGGCACAGGGCACTGCCTCGAAGGAGGATACCATCCTCCCTAGAAGACTCATACAGAGCCGAATGGAGGGTTGTCTGGTGCCCCTTCTCTGACGCACCTGATCCTTCAGGGCACAGATCCTTACTGGTGGCAAGAATACTCTTGCTTTAGAATCAGACCTAAATATTTTAGACTTTGAGCTGGTCTCAAGGCTGACTTTTCTGTATTTATGATCCAGCCTAAGCTTTTCAAATACCTCACTGTGTATATTATGCTCTGTTCTAGAGCCTGTACTGAGTGATCTCTGAGCAGGAGGTTGTCCAGATACAGGAGCACCAGGATCCCTTGGGCCCTTAAAATACCCAGTACTTGTGCTAGGACCTTTTTGAACACCCGGAGAGCTGTAGAAAGCCCGAACGGTAGAGCCATAAACTGAAAATGATGTGCCTCTACTGCAAAACATAGGAACCTCTGAACAGGCTGAAAGATAGGTACGTGTAAGTATGTGTCCTTTATATCGATGGAGGCTAAAAAGTCTCCCCTCTGGAGTGAGGTTACTACTGAGCAGACAAACTCCATCCGAAAGGATTGTATCAATAGATAATTGTTCAGGGACCTTAGGTCCAAAATGGGTCTTGTGTCCCTGTTTGGTTTCTGAACCGTAAACAGGTTTGAGTAAAACCCTGTGCCCCTTTCGGATACCGGAACCTCTACAATCACTCCTTGATGCACTAGATGATGTAGTGCCTGAAGCAATAAAGTTTCTTTTTGGAGGATCCGAGGGAATGCTGGATCTTAGAAGCCTCTGAGGGCCCCCCCCCTGTAACTCCAGCTTGTAACCACGAGATATAATTGAGGTGATCCACTCGTCCTGAATTGTTGTTTTCCAAATGTCCACAAAGTGCAACAGCCCACCCCCCACCCGATGGAGCGGGAGGCGTCCCCTCAAAAGGAGGGCTTGGTGTTGGGTTTAGAAGAATTTTGGACCCAGGGCTTTTGCTGGCCCTGGTCTTGTGGCTTGCCCTTGGCCCTAGCGCCCTGTTGGCCGCGGAACCGCCCAACAATAAGACATTTGAGGAAGCAGTCCCTGGGTTTTTAAACGTTTGACGTTTGGTGCTTTTCTTCACAGGAAGTAGAGAACCCTCTGGAAATGTTTTGGATATATTTGTCCAAGTGATACCCGAATAAACATTCCCCATTAAAATGGGAAACCTGACAATAACTTTTTACATGGAAGCTCGGCTGACCAGTTCTTTAGCCATAAAAGTCTGCGCATATGTACAGACAAGAGCGCCAAACGAGAAACCTGCTTTACTGAATCCTTTAAAGCATCAACAGCAAAACACAGCACTCGAGGAATATCTATCTTACTTTCAGGCAGATCATCCTCCTGGTTAGGCCTATCCGGCTGTTTGACTTGATTCTTTACAGACTGGCATATACCAATTGCTTGTGTAGTGAAATAGGGGGCGCTGAAATGTGCTGCTAGCTAGATATAATCATATAGCTAATAGTGATTAATGCTACAAAATTGATAGACAAAATGATATAAATACCAATATTAATCTATATACAAGATTAAATTATCCGCCTGAACAACATGGTGAAATAAATTAATCAAAAACATGATTTAAATTAATAATCAAAAAGTTCATAGAAATCCACCAGCAAAATTCCTCCAACTGCGATGAAGTCTTCCAAAAGAAAAATACTATGTGATCCTTCACCAAACTCTAGGAAAACGACACCCAAAAGTGAATGGATATGCAATCTGCTTAACAGACAAATTTGACTTCTTTACTTAAAAAGAAAGTCAAACAACGCTTGTGCAGGATTGTGCCTGCTCACATGGATTTGAAATAAATATGTATAAGAGCTTTCCTCCTCATGGATATATGCAGGATATATAAAGAGAGTGTAAATCTTCCATAGCGTAATAACGTTTTATTAAGAACAAGATATAAAAGTATAGCTTACATTTAAAAGTGCCTATTCCGGCACTGGGGCTGCTGACTTGTCATATCGAGTGGTGTATTTGTCGGCCTCGCGTCCACCTCCGTGGATGGCGTGCATTCCCCTGGCTCCCAACGACAACCAGAAGGACTGGAAGTGAGGTAAATTAATGTGACCAGGTACTGCCTCAGCGTACGTTTCGTGATTTACATCTTCAGGAAGCGTACCTGGTCACTAATGGTCACAGTATTTATAGTGTGGATGCTATACAACTAATGAAATGGAAAAAAACTTTGTGCGCAGCCTCAGTGCCGGTTTAGTGGACACACCATCCATAGCTGCATAATTTTAACACATAAAACCCCTGATAACAGAGTAAAATCCCTCCCTTAGCAGCAACATAACATAATACATGGAACTAGTTTTTACATTTTATGAAAGATGCCGCTGATACAATCACATTTGCGACCATGTACTACCATCAGAAACTGCTAAATGGCAGCGTATATCCCAATGGTTGTACACAGATGGAAAAACTCATTCCTCATTTGCTAACATACTCAAATAGGTAATGCAAGCCTCAATACATATTACATATTCATTGGTCCCAGATATTAATAACAATCACCTAATGATGAAGTATAACCCAGCAGGTAATGAATATTAGCCTGACTCTGTGTCCCATGATATATGAAAAAGAAAGTGTATTTTTTCCCCCAAAAAATTGCGCTTGTAAGACCGCTGCGCAAATACGGTGTGACATAAAATATTGCAATGACCGCCATTTTATTCTCTAGGGTGTCTGAAAAAATATATATAATGTTTGGGGGTTCCAAGTAATTTTCAAGCAAAAAACCTGATTTAAACAACAAATCTCAAAACGAGGCCCAGTCCTAAAGTGGTAAAGGTAGCCCATGCACTGGCTTTTAAAAAACGAAATAGAAACCGTACAACATATATTGTTTTATGTTTTTATGACAAATATGAATACAGTTGTGTCATGCCATGTACAGAAAAAGGCACAGTTTGTAATGTCAAATGTCAGTGAGGGTAGCCGTTGTCAGTTTGAGCTTTTATTGGGTAGGATACAGGTCATTTAGTCCACAAACCAGTTTTACGGATCACTTGGCTTATTTGAAGTTTTCCAAAACATGTTGAAAATTTCAATATATTGTTTACTGCTCTTTTTGTACTAATATGAAAGCAAGTGATGTCAACGCCAGCCATGCAGAAGAATTGATGCACTTGTGTTTGAAGGGGTAGACTGGCCTTGTATTTCTGTTCTGAGTTCACTGGCAGCAAATAATTATCTACATAGGACTCAAGCATTAGGCTTGCCACCAGCTAATTATGGCCTCTTTCATAAAACCACTCCCTCTTTCTGCTAAATGTTAATTGCGGTTACATAGCTCTCGTTTATTTCAGTGTAATTAAATAGTATTTCTACAATCTCAAGTACATGCACTGCCCCAAGCAAAGCATTTATAGCCAAGATATAGTAGATTTAAGTTATATATGTATAATATGGTGCTTGATGTTGGCCAGGATGAATGTACAGGATTAGCAATAGGAGAGAGGGAATGAGTGCCATGGAATTGGATGGACTGGTGTATTTTTCCAACTTTACAGACTATGAGCATTAACCACATACCTCCCAACATTTTAACTTCAGAATGAGGGACACTGAAGGAAAGGAGTGACCTGCTGTGATCTGCTGTGCGCGGCAAAATGTGGGTGATTTGTCTGAGCCTACATTAAAGAAGAACTTCATTAAAATAGTCAGGGACTGCATAGCAACCAGCAACTGTTGAGAAAACTAACACTTTGGTGAGAAGTATATAATGTACAGTATTGTGTATATAGAGCAGGAATGTGTAAGGCAGAGCACAGGGTTGGGGAGTGCTGCAGTAAGGCTCTATGCACACTGGAGCTCAAAAAAGCTTTTTCTGGATGCCAGATTGCTGGCAGAAAACGCTGGTTGAAAAACGCGCTTTTAACAGCGTTTTGTACTAGTGTTTTTTAGTTTTAGCGTTTATGGGCGTTTTTAATAAAAATACACAGAGGACACTCCAAAAATCCCACAATGCATTCCCAAACTCCCACAATGCATTGAAAGAATAGAATGCTGAACGCTAATTAACGCGCGTTTATGAGCGTTTATCTGCGTTTAGCATTTTTTAGCTTTTTTTAGCTTTTTTGGTGGTCAGAAAAACTACACCTTCAACGCGATTTTATGGCGTTCAGAGAACAGCCCATAAACTCCATTGCTGATAAAAGCTAAAAAAACGTCACGACACATAGGATAACATAGAGTGGAGTTTATGGGCTGTTAAAAAAACACCCAAACTCCAAAAAACGTCCGTTTATGAGCTCCAGTGTGCATGGAGCCTCAGTGTTGGGTTTAGGATATATAACACAGAGTTCAGGGGTCCAGGGTGTGTTCAAGGATCAGGAGTATGTAACACATAGAGGGCTGTAGAGTGTGTAATGCATAGTAGGAGTCATTAGTACCAAACAAAGAGTGCAGGAGTCAGGGGTGTGTAACGCACAGTGTAGGGGAAAGGAGAATGCAAATCCCCCCCCCCCCCATGCAATATTCTTCTCCACTTCCCGGTCACTCCCCTCCTAAAAAAAAAAACAAAAAAAAAAACACTAATTTGCACACTCACTCCCCAGTAGAAATCCTCTCTGCCCCTCCCAACACAAAGTTCCCCCCTCACAGCAAAAATCCTCCTCTCCCCCAGTACACCTCTCAGAATAAATCCTCTGCCACCCCCCAAATCCTCCGTCCCAGCACAACCCCCCATTCTAGTACTGTACAAATCCTTTCCCACTCAATTCCCCCTCTCCAAATCCAGCACAAATCTTTCCCCTCACCAATCCCCCAAATTTATTTTCAAACATTCTCTCTCATCTCTCTCAAGCAAAAATCCCCTCATCCTTATTTTAGCACAGATCCTCCTCCTCCCAGCATAAATCCTTTCTCCACTTCTAGCACAAAGATTTAAACATAGTAGGCCATTGTATGCATAAACACGGGCCAATACCCCTAGGGGATGCTCATGAGCATCCCCTAGGGGTATTGGCCCGTGTTTATGCATACAATGGCCTACTATGTTTAAATCTATTCAATATTGGGATGCGATAGACCGCTTGTACCTCTACCAAACCCTGCCCAATCATTTTCTTCTTCTAGCACAAATCATCTCCCCCAATTTCCCCCTTCCAGAACAACTCCCCATCCTGGCACAAATAGCCAAACCCAAAATCTCCTCCCAGCACAAATCCTCTCCCTGCTTCTAGCACAAAGCCACCCACCCCTCCATCCCAGCACACACACTCTTTCCCCCTCTTCAAAACCCTCCAGGACAAATCTTCCCCCCCCATCTCCTAATCTTCCCTCCCAACAAAAATCCTCCGTCTCTCCAATCTCTCCTTCCAGAATAAATGCTCTTCTACCCCACAAATCCTCCCTCGTAGCACAACCCCCCCCCCCCCCCATTTCCAGTAAAAATTCCCCCCAGCAAATAAACAGCATAAATCCCCCTTTCCTACAATTGCCCTCCTAGCCAAATTTCTCACCCCCTCTTCAGGCACAAGTTCCCCAAATCTCAATTTCTAGCCCCCATTTGAGCCCCCAATCAGTGTTTCCCCCATCATTGTTCTCAGGTGGGGTGGGAGGAGTTAACGGTGAAAGGTGAAGGTGCGGTTGGGGCTAAGGTGTGGGTTGAAAGGTAGGAATGGGGAAAGGGTAAGTGGGGATTGAGATGGGGAAGGGGTGTTTGGAATGGAAAGTATTGAAGTCTCAGGGGAGGAGTGATGAGGGGATGGGAGGGTTGTGGGAAGATCGCTTGGTGGCTAGAGAGGGTCTCTGAAAACAATGCATCAGGCTAGTGGGGGTGAGGGCTGGAAATGAATGCTGGAAGAGCCTGGGAGAGGCACGAAAGGGGGTAAGGGAAGATACTGGGAGGTATGGGCAGGGCCGCTGTTAGAAATCATGGGGCCCCGTACAGCTTACCTGACTGGGCACCCGGATCTACCTGAACAACATTTACCCCGGTAATCTTTGATCTCTTATAACACTTTAAGGTCTATAATATGTAATGCACAATGTAAAGTCGATAGTACACAACACAGAGTTCAGGGATCACTAGTAAGACACAGTGTGCAAGGGTAATGATGAGTTTTGGCATGTTCGGATGGAACCCGCCAGGAAGCTGTCACCGCACACCGCCAATCATAGGCAGTGAGGCATTTCCCGAAAGGCAGCTGCACATACACACGCTGTCTATGATTGGTGGTGTGCAGTACCGGTTTCCTGTCGGAAATCTATCCGAACACGCCCCAGCCCATTCTTATGCAGGGGTAACAAGTAAGGCAGAGTGCAGGGGTTAGTAGTAAGTAACAGAGTTTAGGTGGTCAATAGAAAGTAACATAAAGTTCATGAGGCTTTTAGTAAGGCTTTTAGTAAGTAGAGTGCATGGGACAATAGTACGTAATGCAGAGTGTAAGTACTGTAGATTAAGAGACATTAATAACACAGAGGTCAGTAGTAGGCAATGCAGAGTACAGGACCACAGAACAAATACCCCCCTCCATCTCTGAAATGTAGTCACAGACCTCAGATCCAGTGGTACCATAAAGGCCAACATGATTTACTGTATGTATGATTTAAAGAAGTATAACTTGATTTGCATTTCTTTGCTGAGGTGACACCCTGATATTTCCTATTGCCTAGAGAAGCTACCTGTTAATGCATATAATCAATTCAGAGAGGACTGACTGGGGTTGAAGCCCAAGTTGCTTAAGGATCCTGACATGCTTGATAAACTGGCTGCCACCGGCGGCTGGTTAGAAAGGGTAGCAACGAGCTACCATCAGATTGGCTGGGTAGATGGGACAGTAGTCGGTTGAGCACCATCACTGGTCTGAAACAGGTTGACATCAACCCCGGGGCCGTGAGTGGCTGTGAGATGAAGGGTGTAATGGTCAGAAAGCGAGTCAGGTGGCATCGGAAAAGTGTCTGACTGCCGGAACCGCTGATGGTAAATTCACTATGTCGTAGGAAACCGTAGAAGGCCTGGTAGATGGTCGCCTGGATGACTAGGCTGAGCAAAGCCCCAAACGGAGAACGAGTAAGGATTTCAGACATGTCCCTGAAGAGGGATAGGTAGGCATTTGCCACTGACTACAGGTTGGTGCTTCTGTATGCCCTGTAGGAGGGACTTGACTGCATGGGCCAAGAATACTGACGGTTTACTGGGGTCCTGTAAGGACAGAAAATGGATGCCGGCTAGGTATAGCGTGATAGTATTGTGAGAAAGGGCCAGCTGCGTGTGGCAATACGATATGAAGGCTAGGACGTGTCCAACGTTGCCTATCGCTGCTCCGGGGAAAGAGGCCAAAAACTTGCGGTAAGTCTTCCAAGCAGTGCGATAGGCCTTCAGTGTATTGCGTGCCAAAGAGTGGTTAATAAGCTGGGTTGCATTGGCGAGATGTTACTTCAGTCCATCGTCAGCAATGACCAGCGTGGGACAGGAGTAGTTGTTGGGTCGGCTCCAGACTCCTGCTTGAAAAACAAAGTAAGGTTGAAATGGGACAACTCATCAGCTGTGATTTTGCATTTGCCTGGAATATGTCTACAGAAGATATTAAACTGGTGATGGAGGGACAGCTGCGTGAGCCTGCGCAAGAAGGACATGATGGGAAGTGACTTGGATCTACCTTTATCAATGATGTCGGCCTGAATGTCCGTGGTGAAAAGCACCGTCTGTCCTGCTCAAGTGTAGCCCCAGACCTGGGCAGCTGCCGCGATGGGATACAGCTCGAAGAGTGATGAGACTGGGTGAAAGCAGAAATTTAGGAAAATTTCTGGGGGCCAAGGTTCGGTGAACCAGTGGCTGCCGAAAAAAGGATGCAGCATCGGAGACCACCCATGTATGAACATTGAAATGCCATTCCAGCTGGCGAGGAACTTGTCCCACATATCTAAGTCTGCTACTGCTGCTTGGTCTAGTTTAAGAACTTGGTCTGGATCTTGCACTGGTGTAAGAAAAACTAAAAGCTGTGATATAAAGGACCGTCCTTGAGGAATAATCCTCATTGCAAAGTTCAGCATCCCTAGTAAGGATTGCGACTGCCTCATGGTGCACCCGGGTGAAATGGTGGATAACTGTCCTGGTATGGGGTTTGTCGGGGGCAGGCTATGGCACGCATGTCCAGAGTGACACCAAGGAAGGTGATAGAGTGTGTCGGGCCTTCCACTTTATGCTCAGCTATGGGCACGTTGAGATTGCTGAACACTATACTCAACATGTCTAAATCTGCCGGTGGTGTGCCTGGTTGTTTGGTGAGAAGGTGGTCATCGAGGTGGTGGATAACCGTCTGCGGGTGGGCCTGTTGTGACTTTACCTGAAATAAACTGTCTCACCCGTCATTCGACTGATCCTGGTGAAGATGCGAACTGTACGTTCTTCCCCTCCTGTTTATTTTTTATCTGGGGAGATAAAGTCCAACCTGGTGCCGGATGGAAATCTGAAATAACCTCAGGGAGAACGGTGGAGAAAAGATGAGTGGCTCGCGTTCCACTGGAGATGGCAAACTGGGTTGCCGCTGAGTGTCAGGTTGCTGGGCCGAAATTGCATGGTGGCAAAGGTTTTTTTTTCTTCTAATGAGTGAGAGGTTGTTGAGATGATATTGCGTTCTGCAAGGGTCTCAACAAGTAAGTGTCAGGCTGCTGAGATGATTTTGCATGGTTACAAGAGTCTAAGCAGGTGTCAGGATGCTGGGCCAAGGTTGTGTGGTGGTAAAGGTTTATTATATATTATTTTTTTTATTTATTTAATGAGTGAGCTGAGACGATATTGCGTTTTGCAAGGGTCTCAACAAGAGTGACAGGCTGCTAAGACGGTTTTGCATGGCTGCAAGGGTCTCAACTCAAATGAGAATTGGGTTACTGAGAAAAGGATAGAAACACCTGGTTAGCTTGGTGGCTTACCGTACTTAAGCGAGCAGGTATAAGGGATAAGGACAACGTCTTTTTGATTCGTAGGTCCTTAGGGGCAACTAACGAACGATATGGGAGACAACGAATGGTAATGAATTAATAGGACATAAAGAATGTGGTAACAAATCTTTTTTTTTATGTTCCATAGTTTTTATTTATTTTTCACATAGCAAAATTAACAACATACAATATTAACAGAGGATATACAATAGCTATTACTGCTGCCGGGAGATGAAGGAGAACAATTGGTTGTTGTTGCCATGTCTTACTTCCTATCCCCCCCCCCCCCAATACACCACTGGCACCCAAGTAATCCACTAACAGTCAGTGGGTCGATATTGAGATCATGAGTTAGACTGGGATCGGCTACGTAGTAGTTGGCTAAGAGGCCCTCACTGGGGGGAGACCAAGTTGGGCGGTGACCGGGGGGAAACCCCTTCCACCCCATAGTCGCCCCCCCACGAGAAACATCCCATCTCATTCAACCAAGGGCTCCATAAGCCTATAAACTTCTTTAAATTGTTTTGCCTGACAAACATCGCCCTCTCGCACCGCATCATAGAGTTAATATATTCAGCCCAAACCCCCGAAGAGGGGGGAGTTTTAGTTTGCCAATTTTGCGCTATTAGGCGCCTTGCTTGGTACAGACATCTAAGGACAGCTATCTTCGCAAGCGGCGAGACTCTACCCTCCTCAAAACTTCCTAGGAGGCAGGACCCCGGCCTCTGGCTCCAGTGTGGTCCTAAAGACTCTATTTATCCTTTCAACTATTTCTATCCAGTATCTGTTTGGGGCACTTCCACATCATATGGATCAAATCCCCTGGGGCCTTGCATCGGTGTATCGCTTGCGTCTATCTAGCAAGGTTACTCTGTGGTATAACAAGGAAGCTGAGACTTCTGCAGTGTATAGATGTGCGTTTTACTAACAAAAACTGCTGTACAAAACTATTACAATCTTAGGAATACAATACAAGACTGACAGATATCTATAACAAGCAAAATGCCTAGAAAATAGAACAGCCTAAAGTCTAACAGTACAAATACATTTAAAAAAGGGTTACTTAACTTCTGTTACTGAATGTTCATGATCTCCAATTGGCAATATTTCTTCTTAGAGACCAGGTTCTGTTCTTGTATCATGAGCGGCTTCTTCTGATCTTCAAAGCATGATGATCTGTGTCCTGATGTTACAGCATGATGTTCCACCCCTCCTCTCTGTGTCTCTACTCCATTTTATATGCCAGTTTGTTGACCAAAGTTTAATGTTTATACACTTGTTTCCATAACAACCGATTAACAGTCCTTCTTTTCAGGTTGAGACACCCTCTCAAACTGTTTTAAAAGACAATGGACTGTTGGTTGCATGTTTACTGTAGCTGACGAGACAATAGTCTCTTCAACTGTCAATTTGTTATCTAACACCATTGTATGAAAACAGCATTTGTTTGAGAATTCTACTCAAACCAGAGAATCTGATCAACTAAACTTGTAATTTCTCCCATGTAATGTTAGGTCTGATGTTTAAAAAAATCATATTTTAACAAATGCAACACATTCCGCCCTAGATTTTTTTTCTTTCAGACTCCATATCATTACTAATAAAACTCATTCTAAACATTAATTTTCCTTGAATGCAACCCCTCCAATTTCTGTCATTGAGAAGATGTTTCAGTCTTTTAACTTTAAAAAAAAAGTTCATTAGAAAGTCCATCCTAGGGACTGTACTATGTCTGCAGTCCATAAAGTTCTGTAGAAACAAGTCCAGGCTTGTAATACATCAAAGGCCTTGCTCTCCACAGCTCTTGCGATCTTCCCTCATTCTTTCCATCTTGTAATCACTTTTCTCTGGTCTTCCTATGGATCAAATCTGAGACAGCCTGTGGAGTGGAAAACAAAGCGGATTATCTGTTCCCTCTAATAATACATAAACAGTAGATCCAGGCCCTTCAGCTACGATCTCTCCTCTAAATGGCTTCTTGCCTGGATATCTGACTAACACTTTTCCCCCTGCCTGTACCCACTTCTGACCCTCCCAAAGAACATCAATAGGGAGGAGAGGAAATATACTGATATTTCCCAGAAGATCACTGCTGTTTATTTTGGAAGGTTTTATGTTATGTAGCCTCACTTTCCACTCTTGCTGAGAAGTATCCACTAACCAGTCAGAGTCCCAGCCACTGTCTTGAAGCTCATCTGCCAATGCAAATATAACTTCAAACCTTCCTGCCAGATTCCCTCTCATTCCTAGATAGGCTTCAGCTTCAGATACGTCACTCTTGGTTTCTATGTCATGGGAAGCAGTAACATGGTATCTGTTAAGCCCTGTTTTTTCGGGAACCTTACATAAATACTGAACTCTGCACTCCAGCTGTGGAATCTGTGCCCCAGCCCCTACCATCCTCTCATATGGTGTGCTTTTGGCTATTGGCCTAGAATTTAACAACGTGACTGCGTGTGTGAGGACCCGATCCCACCCCCTTAGTGTATGTGTGGGTGTAAGTTTGCGTATCTGGTCCTTCAATAGCCCGTTGTATCTTTCAATCAAACCAGCTGCCTGTGGATGGTATGGGATGTGGCACAACCAGTACACTCCAGAATCTTTGGCCCACTGCTGTACTGTTGATCCGGTGAAGTGTGAGCCGTTATCACTTTGGACTTGCTTGGGACAACCATAAGCAACGACAAGTTTCTGTAGCAGTTGAAGCGTTGCGGCTTGATCTGCACGTTTGCAAGGATGAACAAGCATAAGTCCTGAATAGGTGTCCACTGCAGTGCAACAATATCTCAGTCCATTGTTTCCCCGGGGCAGGGGACCGATGAAGTCAATCTGCCATATCTCTGCAGGACTCTCACCCCTCTTAATCGACCCGGTGGAGTACTTTTGTAATGGCCATTGTCGCACTTCTCCACACACTGTACAGTTCCCTATTACAGTCTTTATCATGTCCATGGATATAGGCAAGCCTCTCTGCTGTGCCCATTCATATGTTGCTTTCTGACCCAAATGTCCAGATTGCTTGTGGGCCCAGTTGGCCAAGTTCATCAAGACAGGATCAATTGGCACAACTGCCTTCACTTTGGCGATTTCATCTGCAACTCTGTCATAGTTCTCAAAGTCTGGGACTAGGGGCACATGTGCATCAACATGCCCCACTTTTATGGTGCGCGAGTGAGCTTCCTTCCAGATGTAGTCCCAAACTTCCTTGCCTCCCCACACCACCTTTCCATGAATCATCCATTCATTGGACTTCCACGTGGGCATCCAAGTTGTCAGTCCTTTAAAAACCGCCCAGCTGTCAGTGTAGATAGTGACATGGGAAGAAGGATCCTCCTGAAGAGTCATCACTACAGCTTTCAACTCTGCATGCTGGCTGGACCCTCCAATTCCGGTCTCCTGCAGGACTGTGTCTGTACTTGGGTTGTAGGCTGCTGCTGTCCATTTACGCCCAGACGAGGCGACTATGGCTGAACCATCAGTGAACCATGCTGACTGCTTCATGTCTTCTGACAGAGACTCAAAGGGTGGAGTCTCTTGAATGGGGGATGACTGCAGCACAGGAATTTCTTCTTCTGGCTGGGTGCTGGTAAAAGTAACAAGCCCTGCCAACTGTTTTGAAATGTCTCTAACATCCCCAGCTGCAATACCCCCTCTTTCTTGAAGGTACCACTTCCATTTCATCAGTGTCTGGTTCTGGGCTACAGCTGCTCTAGTGATCAGTCCATTATCTCTCACCCATCCTGCTATTGGCAGTGCAGTATGGATGGTGACTGTGTCCTTTCCTGTAATGGTCTCTACATGTTGAAGTGCTGTGTAGGCCCCAAACAGGTACTTCTCTAGGGGCGTGTATCTCTTCTGTGCCCCTGTCAGTTGTTTGGACCAAAATCCAATGGGTATTGCTCTTAGTCCTTTCTTTTCATTTGGCTGCCACAGACTCCAAGATATGGTACCATTCTGCTCCACTACATCCAGCTGAAATGGTACTCCTTGTCTCACGGGTCCTAATCCCTGATGCTGCAAAATAGCTTCTTTAGCAGCCAGGAATGCAGTCCGCTGCTCTGAACCCCATGAGAACTCAGTCTTTTTCCGGGTGACATTATATATAGGCCTCAGAATCAGTCCAAGATGTGGGATGAACGATCTCCAGAACCCCACAACTCCAATGAACTTCTGTGCCTCCTTTTTGGTAGTAGGGGGCGACAGCGCCTGGATAGTTTGCACAACTGTCTCTGGAATTTTCCTCTGTTGCCCAGTCCACATCATTCCTAGGAACTTCACCTCTGTGGTAGGTCCTTGGACTTTGTCTCTGTTGATAGCCCACCCTCTGTTCTCCATGTGATGTATCAGCAGGTGCAGTGCTTCAGTTACATTTTCTTTTGTTCCAGAGATCATGATGTCATCAATGTAGTGAAACACAGCGACTTTCAAATTCAGGGTGCTTAAATCTCGGGCAATCAGTCCATGACAAATCGTTGGAGAATGAAGATAGCCTTGCGGAAGGACAGTGAAAGTGTACTGGCGGCCGTCCCACACCATAGCAAACTGGTCTTGACACTCTGGGTCTATTAAAATCGAAAAGAAAGCATTAGCCAGGTCTATCACAGCATGATATTCTCCTGCATCTTTAGCAATTTTTTTCAACAATTGAGATCATATCTGGTACAGCTGACTTCAATGGAGGTGCCACTTTGTTTAGACCTCTGTAATCCACAGTCATTCTATATGTCCCATCAGGCTTTTTTACTGGGAACACCGGAGACGAGAAAGGACTTACAGCAGGTCTAAGGATCCCTACTCTCAACAGTTCTTGAATAGTCTCCCCAATTTCTTTGTGGCCTCCAGGAAGTCTGTACTGCTTGAGACAGACTGGCTTCTCTGGTGGAGGAATGTAGACAGGGGTCCATTTCGCATGACCTCTGACCACAGCCTTCACCGCCCTTACCAGATACGCTTTATCAGGATACCCGAATGTGAATGTACCTCTTTCAGTCTGAATTGACTGACCTTGAAGTACATCCATCCCCAGAATATTTTCGGGTAACTCTGATACCAAAACATTCGTCATAAATCCTGATCCCTTGCCAATAGCCAATTTCACTCGTATCCTAACTGCTGGTGTAGTTTGCCCTCCCAAACCTTCTACATAAATCAATTCTCCTTTGTGATGGGAAGGATTTCCTTGCAAAAGTGTAACTTCGGCTCCGCTATCAACTAAAGCCATTACATGTGTGGGAGAAGATGACTTTCCCCACCATACAGTGACAGGTGCATATGGGCGTCGGTCTCCTGCTGTCACTGCCCTCACGGCTATTACAGGAGACTCACCTTCCCTTCATAAAGGAAAAGGAACCTCCCAATCCCCTTTTCTGATTCTCTCTAACTCCTCCCCAGGATAAAGGGATTTTGGTTTGTGTTCACGTTCAGTTTTGGGAATTGGTTTGGGGCTAACAGGAGGTGTCTGTTCTGTTTCCTCTAAGTCTAGGCTGATGTTATCTTCACTAGGAGTAGTGTTTCTAACCCTGACAGTTTTACCTACTAAATCTTTCCACCTCTTCAGCATTTCTGCAGTAGAAATGCCATCTATCTCATCTTTAGGTACTCCTGCCTTTAATAGGTCCACCCACATTTCTTTCCTAGAAATAACTAGCCTGGTTTTCTCTTCACCTCCTGTCTTCTCTACCCCATTCCCTTTCTTCTCTGTTCTTTTCTGGTGGTATTCTTCCTGTCTGGCCTTGACCTTATCTACTGCCCTGACAGGTTTTGTTCTAGTCTCCTCTAGCTCCCCCAACTGGCTTAAAAGGGTTGTAGCTTCATGAATCTTGCTGTTTAATCCCAGGCCTCCCAACAAGGACAATAAGGGAGCCCTGAGATTAAATGGCGCAGACTTCATCAGCTTAGAGCGCAGAGCAGACGTAAAGGGTTCCATATCTGGACCCATCCATTCTGGAAACGTATTTAATCCGGTTATACAACCCATCTCACGTAACCTGGAAATACCCTCTGCTATTGATCTCCAGGAGTAGGTATTTTCCAGGTCAGTAGGACTAGAGTATACTCGGACTATTCCATCTCTCACGAGGTCTAACAGTGAAAAATTCACGCTAAACTCTCGGGCTTTTCGCATTGCCTGACGCAATTGTGGATCATGGGTTAACACTCCCATAGTCACTGCTTCCTTACCTGACAAAACAACACTGTCTGCTCCTTCATCCCATAAGCGTAGGAGCCAACTCACTAGAGGCTCCCCAGACCTTTGTTTGTATTGTTTTGCCAGCTCATGGAGTTCAGTTTGTGTAAACTCCCGTACTTCTTCAAATTCAACATCTCTGGGGTTGCGATAATGCACCTCCCCATCTGCCATATCCTCTCTATCATGTTGCCGTTTCCTATGCTTAGTAATGAGAGGTCTGGCATACTTTTTCTTTCGCACTAGCAGATCATCATGCGAAACATCAAACTTTATCTCCTCATCCTCACTATCATTTGAGGAGAGCACATCCTCACAGTCCCAATTTTGGGATGTGACAATGGCACGCACCCTGGCTTTACTAACAGGTTTACGGCCCTTTCTTTTCCTTAAGGCATTAATTGATTTGGTCATGAGGGCTGCACACCGCTCTTGCAAATCATCAGCCCGACTAGCAGTTGAACGTACACACTCTGAAGCAACTGCTAGCTGGTCTTTTAATACCTTAACTTCTGCCTCTGCCTTCTCCCTTCTATGTGATTCGATGTAAAATGCGTGAAGAAAATACCATCCGAATTTGGACACCGTTCTCTTCTCTTTTTTACTTAAATCCAACCCCTTAAGGCTAAAATCTACAAAATGATCTGAGACTTTATCACCCCAAGTCAGCTTCAAGGGAGAAGCATACTTCACAATTTCTTTAGCAAGAGGCTCCCACTCATTGTCTCTGGCCCAGATAGGTAAGCTGCACACTTCCTTCTGGTCACCAGAACCCTCTACAGCCTTGCTTTTCCTAAACAGCTTACGCAGCATTTTACCTAGCACAAGCTACACACTACAGAAAAAAAAAAACAGCTCTGCTTCAATTGAACTATAGCACAGTCACGGCGAGCCCCCAAATGTATCGCTTGCGTCTATCTAGCAAGGTTACTCTGTGGTATAACAAGGAAGCTTAGACTTCTGCAGTGTATAGATGTGCGTTTTACTAACAAAAACTGCTGTACAAAACTATTACAATCTTAGGAATACAATACAAGACTGACAGATATCTATAACAAGCAAAATGCCTAGAAAATAGAACAGCCTAAAGTCTAACAGTACAAATACATTTAAAAAAGGGTTACTTAACTTCTGTTACTGAATGTTCATGATCTCCAATTGGCAATATTTCTTCTTGGAGACCAGGTTCTGTTCTTGTATCATGAGCGGCTTCTTCTGATCTTCAAAGCATGATGATCTGTGTCCTGATGTTACAGCATGATGTTCCACCCCTCCTCTCTGTGTCTCTACTCCATTTTATATGCCAGTTTGTTGACCAAAGTTTAATGTTTATACACTTGTTTCCATAACAACCGATTAACAGTCCTTCTTTTCAGGTTGAGACACCCTCTCAAACTGTTTTAAAAGACAATGGACTGTTGGTTGCATGTTTACTGTAGCTGACGAGACAATAGTCTCTTCAACTGTCAATTTGTTATCTAACACCATTGTATGAAAACAGCATTTGTTTGAGAATTCTACTCAAACCAGAGAATCTGATCAACTAAACTTGTAATTTCTCCCATGTAATGTTAGGTCTGATGTTTAAAAAAATCATATTTTAACAAATGCAACACAATCGGGGACACTCATCTCTAGAATTCCTACCAAATTTGAACATTTTTTGGGGGGGGTGTAATAGGCTCTATGGATAAGAAATAGATGGGAGATCCTTTGTGACGGGGATATTGAGACTAAGCATCCTTGCTCTAAAATCTTTGCCCATCGTTCTGGAGTCCTATCAGGTCCCTTCCCATTCATGGTTCTATCTCCCAGTTCAGCATGTAACTTGGAGATCAGGCCTCTCGTTGACCCTATTTCAGCCATTTTATTAAACAAAGAGGTCCTCACCCATTCAATGGTTAAGGACCTAAATTGAGCCTGTACGCCATGCCTGATCTGGAGATACTTATAAAACGTGGTATTCGGTATGTCAAATTCCCGTCTTAGCTCTTCAAATAGCTTCATTCAGTTCCACTCATATAGCTGGATTAACCGCCCAATGCCCTGCTTTTCCCATTCTCGGGGTCTCTCTATTCCTGCTATTTTGGCTAAATTCTTATTGTTCCATAGGGGGGTGAACTCGTTCACCCCGCTATATCCCAACAATAACTTTGTTGCCTGCCACACTTTATTCATCAAGTCGGTCGTCGGGCATTTATGGATGAATGAGTCTGCTTCCAGTACTTCTATTAGCGAGTTATGGGGGGCTCCCATTATAGCCATTTTATTGCTAGGACTTCCCCCCTCCAAAATTCCACCACTTACCAGATGTTGTAGTTGAGCTGACAGGAAATATAATCTTGGCTGCGGGATCGCCATCCCTCCCCCCCTGACAGGGAGCTGCATTGTCCCCAGAGCAATCCGGGCTTTGCCCTTCTTCCAGACTAGGTCCCTAAATAGGGATTCGATCTTCTTGAACCATTTCTGGGTAATCCAAATTGGGAAGTTGTGGAGAACGTACAGTACTTGCGGGAGCCAGATCATCTTGATCAAACTGCAGCGCCCTGCCACGGAAAGGGGGAGACGACACCAGATATCCACCTTTTGTTTCAGTTTCAACAGCAATGGGACCAAGTTATCACTGATATATAGCCCTACATCACTAGAAATCCAGACCCCTAGGTATTTTAGCTTGGTCACTACGTCCAGGGAGGGGATTATTGGCAATGGCTGATCATCCGGCCCTGCCAGTGGTAATAGGGCTGATTTACTCCAGTTGATAACCAAGCCAGAATGCTGCCCAAACTCCGCCACCATACCCATCACATTTTTAAGCGTGGAGCCTGTGTCTCCAATAAAAAACAGCACATCATCTGCAAAGAGTGCGATTTTATCCTCCCCCAACTGGCGCCAGAATCCCTGGATATCCGGACGCAATCTTGTCAGGATCGCCAGGGGTACCATTGCCAAAACGAAGAGGAGGGGAGACAGGGGACATCCCTGTCTCGTCCCTCTCTCCAGCTGGAATGTCTCAGAATATTCGCTCCCGATTCTGACTTTTGCTCTAGGCTCGTTATAAAGGAGCTTCACCCACCTGATAAATAGGGGTCCAAAACCAAATCGCTCCAGCACCAACCATAGGTAGCCCCATTCCAGGCTATCAAAAGCCTTAGCAGCATCCAAGGCTAAAATAGCCATGGGGCTGTGATTATCAGTTGGTATTTGCATATTTAGGAAAACTCTCCTAATATTGGTGCTGGTCGATCTGCCAGGAATAAAGCCCGACTGGTCTGGGTGTATCAATTTATGGATGCATTTATTATGCGGGTCTTGATATCAGAACATAACAGCGAGATTGGGCGATAGGAATAGACTTTCTGGGGGTCTTTCCCTTCTTTTAATATTAAAGTGATATTAGCCTCCAGCATATCTAATGCCCACTCTAACAGCTCAGGAAGCAAAACATCACCTGGTAACAAATCTTACTTGCGACAGTGGCCTATGCAAGTGAGTTTGCAGCGGACTGTGGCTGGAGTGCAACATATCGGGAAGGTGTGGTATGATGCCGTACATGAGGCAAAACAACAAGGTTTGGTGTAGAAAATAGAATGCGAGAAGTGCCTACGAGTAATTGTACGGGCGATACCGTGAGTGGCTACGAATTTTGACATGACAAAAACTGTAACAAATCCTACCTGTGACAGTGACCGTGCGACTGGGTTCGCATTGGACTGGAGCGGCTGTGCAACACACCCGAAGAGTGTGGTGTGGCGCCGTGCAAGGCGCACAGAAAATTACTTTGGTTTGGTAAATAAATGAGTGGAGAACCATGTACAAACGATTCGTAAGTTCCGCTGTGGGAACTAAAACACACGGCATGGGGAAACAACAAATGGCAACGGTAGAAAGTATGCAATGTGTCTGATACGAATCATTTGTAAAGAGAAATGACTCTGATACGAATCGGTTGTAAAATGTATGAAATTAATCCGATACAAATCAGTAGTAAGGAGTAATAAATTAAGCTGATACGAATTGGTTGTAGAGTGTATATGACCTCTTGCTCTGAAACCAAACACATACCAACCACCCAGCCCCCCAGGCTAATCAAGTGCAGACAAGGCACCAGGCTGGTCTAATTACCACCTCAATCAGCCACAGAACCCGTACAAACAATACATGCTCATCTGAAAATGGATGAACCCACAGACACCCTGCTAGGTGTCGCAGGCTTTGAGACATTCCAGCCTTCTTTGTGGGGACGATGAGCCTACTCGCTCCACCACCCAGATGACAGTTCCTTTTTTGTTGCCATGGGAGACCACACACTACCAGCAGAGCTTTCCCAGCTCTCTCTAGACCAGATTGCTTCTTTATACCTGTCGTAGTCATTTTAGTCAGGGCCCATCAAACAGTACATCCCTTGGAACTCCTCTGTCAAACAGTTGCACCAATTCATCCCAGCGACCTAGGCCATGCTTTGAATAAGACCATATTCTCAAATTCAGCCAGAAAGTCTTCAATATGTTCATCGGGTACCATAGTCTGTATAAAGTCAGCCACACAGATCACCCCTTTGTTGCCACTGGCAACAGCACTCATCTTTGCAGTCCAGGACATAAAGTTCTTCAGGAAAAAATGTTGGCGTACTGTCTCCTTAAGGCTGGGAGACAACACCCATCTCTTTGCTCACACAGAAATCGAAATAGCAAGACAGACGGCCTCTGGCACTCACTGTTTTTGGCATGCGAGGATCTGGAACAGTGCTATCGGCTTGCCCATAGCATTCATCAAACAATTGTGATGGTTTGAGGTATTTTAGCTCATTGGTAGCGCCAAACAGTGAGTCAACTCCACACCTCAAAGTCAGTTTTAGGGCACAACTAAAAAATTCACATTAAAGTAGTTTCCCTCTCAGGGGTTCTCACCATCAATGTACTCAGTACTCAGCCTCCTGGCTCTTCTCTGCAGTATCTCTGCTTAGGCCTCCTGCCTTGGTCATTCAGACCTTCAAACACACAGTCCCCATGCACTAAACGCTGAACCTTCCTCAGCTGTGACTGTTTCTCCTGCTGCTACACCCTCACAGGCTCGGCCTTTCGCTGTCCCACTGTGCACAGTACGGAGCAACATGCTCCTAACAGCTCTCTTTCACAGACTGACCCCCTCAGGAGGGTGGGGTCACTTACCTCTAATCCCAGCTCTAACATAAGCCCAGCTCATACCTTGCTCATTAGTGTGCCTGTTTTCTGCAAAACCTGGCCCAAACTGCCAAACTAAACAGTGGCATGGGCTCTCCTCTCTATAGCTTGTATCTCTTGTGGGATGCCCAGGGTCTGAGTTGCCATGATTATGGCATTGCTTTGATTTAGGGGAGGGGGATAAGAGGATATGTGCAAGGGGGCGATTTGGAAGGGGAGAAGACTTGTACTAGCAGGGGGGTGGGGAGGGTTTAGAATATGTGCTGGTGGGGCACTTTGGGAGGGGGGATGACTTTTGCTAGTAGGCAAGTGAGGGGGTAGGGAATGTGCAAGGAGGCACTTTAGGATGCAAAGGGATTTGTCCGATATGTGCTGAGAGGGCGCTTTAAGAGAGGAGAGGACTTTGTGCTAGTAGGGAGGATGGGGGGTCAGATATGTGCTGGAGGCACTTCGGGAGGGAAGAGGGCTTGTGCCCTTGTCGGGGGGGGGTCGGCTTTTAAATCCAACCCCCCATCTAGCATAGGTACTCTACCCTCCCAAAGTGCCCCCTCAGCACATATCCTCTTAACCGCCCACATCACTCCTCCATCTTTTTTAACTTTCCCCCTTTCCTGGTCACTCTATCCCTCTTCCCTGTCCATGTACGGTATAATAAACTTAGTACAGACCAGATCAGCGTGGCACATGCAGAGTGGTGTTCCTCCTCCCCACCTCCTCCTTCTGTCTTTGTACATGAGAGCTGAGGAAGAGGAGGCAAGTTTTTGTCCACTCTGCTGTGTGAGACAGGAAGCCAGCAGGGAGGGGGGACAAATCGTCCAGTGGAAGCCCAGACCCCCTGCGAGAGAGTGACTGTTGTAAAGGGACAGAATGAAGGTGTAGCGCTCACTGAGGGACTTCCCAATCTTGATATAAGATATAGGAAAAAAAGCCCCATACATTGCTGGTCAGTAAGGACTACTGTATGTACACCTACATCGGTGGTCAGTTGGAGTAAATATATATACCCTTACATTGGTATTCAGTGAGAAGAAGAATGCCCACTTACATTGGTAGTTTAGACACTGGCCGGGCACAGGAGAGATATGGGCTGGTTAGCAGAGCCATACATGGCACCCTCACTGGTAACCCATCACCTATTGGTGCTACTATGGCAGAAGATTCACTAGTGGTCATTAGCCAGTGTATATTTTTGGATTGTTTGGTAAGGTCCAAAAAAACTCCATGGAAGAAGTGAATGCAAGGGGAAATTAAAACTACTAACCCCCCAGGCTGATGTTGGATTAAACAAGGAACACAGACGTATTGGAAAGAAACATATGATGCATTGCTTCTTTCTCCTATTTTTGTTTTTTTCATTTCAGACCATATTGGGAGTGGTTTATTCTGCAATGATATGATTATTTTTAAACTAAGCCGATTATGATTGTTATAATTTCAATTGTTGATGTATAATTTCCATTGTTGTTTAATGGATTAAACCCTTTATACACATAGTTGGTATCATTAAGTTTGAGAACACTAGGAGCGCTAGGCTATACACTTACAGCATTCATTAAACCAAGCAGTGACCACCAACATTACTGCAACTGATATGGGTATCTTTCTCTTTATTTTACTGTGTCAATTTAGTAATGTTTTAAAGCTGTATAAAACCCAAAACCAAAAAATTTAACATGTTGCAGCTTACCAACCCCTAAATGTGATGGCTGCATTATTTTTTAGGGTTAGTGAGTGAAGGAGTACAGGGCACCTTTGGACAGCAGCATTGTTAATCTGGGGGGAATGTTAGATGTACTAGCAGATTTAAATGCACTAACAAATTAAGGCCAAACTCCAGCTAACACTTTTTAACCACTTGCCAACCAAGCACTGCTGGCCAGTTCTGTGAGGCCAACATATGACAGCCTCTTGGGATCGCCATGCGGGCGGTGCGATCTGTGATTGCACTGCTGATCACAGATTGAGGTAAAGAGCCAATCAGCGGCTCTTTACCACGTGATCAGCTGTGTCCAATCACAGCTGATCACAATGTTAACAGAAGCCAGTTATCAGCACTCCTTTCCTCACGCTAACAGCGGAAAAAAGAGGCGATAACTGACTTGTGTAAAAGGGACATGTACACTGATAATCAGGGCACAGATTATCAGTACAGTCCCAACAGTGTCGCCTATCAGTGCCCATCAGTGCAGCCTCATCAGCTCACATCAGTGAAGGAGAAAAATTACCTGTTTGCAAGATTTTATAATTTACTATGAAAAGGTTTTTTTGTTTTTTTGCAAAAAATAAAAAAAACAGTGGTGATTAAATACCACCAAAAGAAAGCTGTATTTGTGTAACAAAAATGATAAACATTTCATATGGGTACAGTGTTGCATGACATTGGCCTTGGCAGGAAGGGGGAAAAAGTGCCCAGTAGGCACTAGTAGTCCCAGTAGGCAAGTGGTTAAACAATGGTCATGTTACTTCATTTTTATATTTTAAAAGCTTTTTTCTTATTTATAGCTTTTTCAACATGGGTTTTATTTTTAGCCTTTTAAACGTATTGCCCATGGGAATATACTTTGCAGTGAGTTCACATGCAGTCTTTATAAAGAATTCCCATTTCTGTTCTGTGTTCAACGACGCCAATATTTCCTCCCAGTCTAAGGTGCCCGCACACATGTCTGACGAATGATCTGCCAATTTTCGAATCGTTAGTATGGTATTTTTGACAGCCGATTCCGGTTTTTCGTACGACAAAAGATGGATGTGCAGACTATAACATTTTTGTCGTATGTGAAGTCCGATTTTCGTTTAATCAGTACGGCTTTCTAACAAAAAAAATCGTAAGAGCAAGACTACGCATGCTCAGAAACGGAAGAATACATACAAAACAATTCAACACATTACGTCACTTCTGAAGTTGTATTCAGTTGTCTAAAAATTTTTGTATGGTGAGTAGCCTCTTCACTTTTGACATGAGACTAGCATGCAACAAAAAATGGACAAACGGTCATCCTTTGAAAATTTGCTCTCTTAAATTTGTGTTTTTATATTTCCCGTATCTGGTGCTTCCAGCTAACATTAAATTAAATCATGTTATGGTTACTGTTACCCGGATGTTCTTTTATATGAACAGTAGTAGTAATAGTAATAAGCGCTGCATGGTTTGAGACAGGGCTGTCTTAACCACTTGCCGACCGGCGCACACAGATGTACGTCGACAGAATGGCACGGACAGGCAGGAGGGCGTATATATATGTCCCTCCTTTCTGCCTGTCCGTGCCATCGGGAGCGCGCCGGGAGCGGCGCGCTCCCGCGCCGGTCGGGACCCCCGTGAGTCCGATCGCGGTCCCCGCGGACTCGATCGCTGCGGGGACATCCGCGATCGTCTCACGGGACGGCTGAACGGGGGAGATGCCGAGATAAACAGCATCTCCCCGTTCTGCCTAGCAACTAGTGACGCCGATCTCTGCTCCCTGTGATTGGAGCAGAGATCAGCATTCACTAGCAGACAGCCACGCCCCCCACAGTAAAAAACACACCCCTAGGCCTACTTAACCCCTACACTGCCCCCTTGTGGTTA
This sequence comes from Lithobates sylvaticus, assembly GCA_028564925.1. NCBI lineage: Eukaryota > Metazoa > Chordata > Amphibia > Anura > Ranidae > Lithobates > Lithobates sylvaticus. Next base: position 402,698,861 of record CM053026.1, read on the forward strand.
ACCCCTTCACTGCCAGTGTCATTTTTACAGGAATCAATGCATTTAAATAGCATTAATTGCTGTAAAAATGACAATGGTCCCAAAAATGTGTAAAAAATGTCCGATGTGTCCGCCATAATGTCGCAGTCACAAAAAAAAAAAAAATCGCAGAAAATAATAAAAAATTATTAATAAAAATGCTATAAAACTATCCCCTATCTTGTAAACGCTATAACTTCTGCGCAAACCGATCAATAATCGCTTATTGCGATTTTTTTACCAAAAATATGTAGAAGAATACGTATCGGCCTAAACTGAGGAAAAAAAAAGTTTTTTTATTTATTTTTTGGGGATATTTATTATAGCAAAAAGTAAAAAATAATGCATTTCTTTCAAAATTGTCGCTCTATTTTTGTTTATAGCGCAAAAAATAAAAACCGCAGGGGCGATCAAATACCACCAAAAGAAAGCTCTATTTGTGGGAAAAAAAGGACGTCAATTTTGTTTGGGAGCCACGTCGTACGACCGCGCAATTGTCAGTTAAAGCGACGCAGTGCCGAATCGCAAAAAGGGGCCTGGTCCTTTGGCTGCAAATTGGTCCGGTCTGAAAGTGGTTAATGAGTGAGCATACCTGGGCACTGCTCAGGGGCCCCAGCTGCATTGGGGGCCCCTGCACTTTCCTCAAAGCAGCTGGTCCTTGATCCCACGCTGCCCCAAAATTGGGGGCCCCATGATGGCACTGAGAGTGATGAATACACAGGGGAGGCAGGCTGGCAGCGGTGCGCCGTGCTGTGCAGAACGATACCTATTATTTTACAGCCAGCAGGGAGGGGCAGGGCCGGAGCGCCAGTGATGCTCTGACCCCGCCCCATGCAGCTTGAATGCTCGGGACTCGAAGGCTGTGTGGTAGGAGCTGGAGTGGGAGCTGATGTGTTGGCAGCACTGAGAGCCCACCTGCGGAAGTAGCATTGTGGAGGGTGTCATGGTGAGCCCAGCTGTCCTGCACTGTTTGCACCGAAGGGCTTGGAATGCCCAGAGGCATGCTCCCTCCTCCGCCCCTCCTTCTGCCTGCTTGATTGCTATAGGTGAGTCCAGTGCTGGAGGTGGGCACATAGCCAGAAGTTTACATGCACTGTATCCCCACTGGAAAAGGGGGTACTACATGGATGGAATAATGGTGCTGGGGGATATCAAGGGTGTATGGGGGAAAACAATGCTGAGGGGGATCTGGGGTGTATAGGGGGTATCAAAGCTTGGGGTAGCTTGGGTGGCTATAGTGCTAGAGGTATCAGGGGTGTAGAGAGGCCACAGTGTAGGGGGTATCAGGGATGTAGTGGGGTCACAATACAAGGTTTCACCCCCTTTTTGACCAGAGCATTTTTTGCAATTTGTCACTGCGCTAATTTACTGGTAATTGTGTGGTCATGCAACACTGTACCCAAACAAAATTTGTGTCCTTTTTTTTAACCACAAATAGAGCTTTCTTTTGGTGGTATTTGATCACCACTGGGATTTTAATTTTTTGTGATATAAACGAAAAAAGAACAAAAAGTTTGAAAAAAATATATTTTCTAAGTTTTCTTATAAAAAAAATCCAATAAACTCAATTTTTGTCATACATTTAGGCCAAAATGTATTCAGCTACATGTCTTTGGTAAAAAAAATCCTAATAAGAGTATATATATTGGTTTGTGCAAAAATGATAGCGTCTCCAAACTATGGTATATTTACTGTATATTATGCAGCTGTTACTTTCTGACTGAAATGACATCTCATTTCTTGACGTGCTAAAATGGCAGGGCAGTACAACCCCCCACATTACCCCTTTTTGGAAAGTAGACACCCAAACGAATTTGCTGAGAGGCATGTTGAGCCCATTGAATATTACATTTTTTTGTCATGAGTGTTTGAAAAATTAGGGAGGTTTTGCGCTATTTTGGCATTTATGGGCCTCCGAAACTGTGACAGGTAGTGAGGAAGTGAAATGAGCAATTTACACCCTTAGAAAGCCCGAAGGCGGTGATTGGTTTTCGGGGTCCTGTACGCAGCTAGACTGCCTAAAAGTCTCACACATGTAGTTTTCCTGTACTCAGCAGAAGCAGCAGAATGTATTTTGGGGTGTAATTCAACATAGCACGCACCAATGACGTCATCAGCGGGGTATAAAGTAAATATCGTTGCAAGTTTAGGAGATATTTACAGTACCTATAGGTATGCCTTATTATAGGCTTACCTAAAGATTCAAACAAACCAGGGGAGTTTATTTCCTCGTTAACAATAAAACACATTAACAATAAAACATTAACAACTTTTTTTTTATTGCAATCTGTGCCAAAGAAAAGAATAAAAAATATATGGTGACGCATAGGCTCGATCTGCCCTCTGTCCACCCCAGCCCCTATGCTTCGCCATATATGTACTTTTTTTTAATTGCTGTGGTGAAATCCCCTCCTACAGTGCTGTAGTCACTGATTTATGTATGCTGAAAGCAAACCATGTTGCTGTCAGAATAAACAGATCAGTGCTAAAGCTGAATGGCATACCTGAAAAGCAAACAATGGTTAACAATACAGTAATGCCCTGTACACACGGTCGGACTTTCCGACAGAAAATGTGCGATCGGATCGTGTTGTTGGAAAATCCGATCATGTGTGGGCTCCATTGGACTTTTTCTGTCAGAATTTCCGACACACAAAGTTTGAGAGCTGGATCAAAAATTTTCCGACAACAAAATCCGATCGTTTAAATTCCGATCGTGTGTAGACAATTCCGACAGACAAAGTGCCACACATGCTCAGAATAATTTAGGAGACAAAAGCTATTGGCTACTGGCCTCTTTATAGTCCTGTCGTACGTGTTATACGTCACCTCGTTCTGAACGATCAGATTTTCCGACAACTTTGTGTGACCGTGTGTATGCAAGACAAGTTTGGGCCAAAATCCTGTCGGAAAAAATCTGACGGATTTTGTCGTCGGAATGTCCGACCGTGTGTACAGGGCATAACAATAAAACATTGCAATATAGCAGTATAGTATACAGTACTGTAAAACAGTAGAATGGGGGTACCTGCAAAGCAACCAATGGTTAACAATAAAACATTACAGTATAGCAGTATAGTATTAAGTACAGTAAAACAGTAAGAACAGAACATTAACTCAATAAAATGACAACTATTTTTGGCTTCTTTATTTTTTTTTATTTTGAATGTTTTTTTTTTTTTACACTTTTTTTATAACTATAAAAAACTTTAAACGCTCCAGGTTAGGGTCTCTCAAAATGCAATAGCCATCTAACATCTTTCGAGACCCTGTGTGAATATGTGACTAGACTGTGCTGTACCCTAATAATAATAATCCACTAGTGTGTGGTAGTGATGGAAACAGTCCTGGATGCAGAGACCAGATTTGCCAGGACAGGAGGGACAAAAATAACCGGTGTCACGCCTATATCCACTTTTGCTACAGACACAACATTTTTTTTGGGGGGTGCTTTTTGGGAAAGGGTACCAAGGAGGTCATCCGGAAAATACCGTTTATGCAGCAGGTTTACTGCATCTGGATTGGCAAATTGGACCGCAGCACCTTCAAGAAACAAAAGAGCTGTAATCCCTTCCTGGAATTTTAGGAAGGATCCACTTCTTTGTGACGCTTTGTATTGTACATAAGCGTTGAACAGAGCCAATCAGAATAAATATAGAGACACTTTTTTGTACCAGTGTCTGGCCTTACTGGCAAATAAGTATGGCCCCATTAGACATGGGAGCCGTCAAAAAATTAGTTTTGTTTCGTTCCGTAATTGTAATTCGTAATTCGTGTACGAAATTTAATTTGGATTCGAACGAAATACGAATTTTGTACGAATCGTTAATTTGGATAACCAATATCGACACTCTACGAATAATAACGAATTATCCGAAAACGTATTAACGTTACACAACACAAGTCTATTGTCTATTGTTCACCAATCACTCAGAGGAAGTACAAAATACGAAATTTCGTTTACAAATACGAAATTTCATTTACGAATACGAAATTTCCTATTTCGTACTTCCTCTGAGTGATTGGTGAACAATAGACTTGTGTTACGTAGCGTTAATACGTTTTCGGATAATTCATTATTATTCGTAGAGTGTCGATATTCGTTATACTGAATGTCGAATTCATTCGAATCATTCGTTATATCTGCTATAATTTCTTTCACATTAGTTGAAATTCGTTATTTGGTACTTTGGATTAGGATAATTTGGATCCGAAATTCGTAAACGAAATTTCGTATTTCGTACAGAATTCGTATTCGTAAAAATTTGTAATTCGGATTCGTACGAATGTACGAATTTCCGATTCGTACGAAACGAATCGCACATGTCTAGGCCCCATTATCTAGTCGTTGAAGTCCACCCCTCCCATGTTAAGGTTGTAGTCGTGGACACAAAGGAGCTTCTCAAGAACACCAGTCCCTGTTGCAGTTTGGACTGTCGTATCTGCGTGAATGGAAGACAGAACAAAAACATTCCGTTTGTCCTTCCACTTCACTGCAAGCAGTTCATTACATTTCAAGCAGGCTCTTTCCCCCCAACTAAGTGGGGCATTTACAAGCCGTTGGGAGAAGCCCCAGTGATTAGGTTGCACGGTGCCACATTCTCCAATTCCAAATTTAAAAAGGTGTCTAAAAAGTGGCAAGCTTGTGTAGTTATAGTCCACGTACAAGTGGTATACTTTTCCGAATAAGGGTGACACCAATTCCCAAACAATCTTGCCGCTGCTCCCTATGTAGTCTAGGCAGTCAAGGGCAGTCTGACATGCTTACTGGGGAGAAACTGAAAGCAAGGCGGCCAAGAAACGTAATCAGGGACTTATCTACGCAGACAGCTTGTTGAGGGCGTATACATGGCTGCACATTTTTGGTTCAAGTGATTTACGAGGGGCCAAATTTTGTGGAGCCGATCATATCCAGGGTCACCCTGAGGATGACAGAGTTCATTGTTGTTGAAGTGCATAAACCGCAAGATTAGCTCATATCTAGTCCTGGCCATGGCAGCAGAGAATACAGGTATATGATAAATTGTGTCAATGGACCAATATGACCGCAACTAATTCTTTTTAGTAACGCCCATGTTGAGGGATATGCCCAGAAAAGTCTTATAATCAGAAACCGTGATAGGTCTCCATGCAAATTGTCCGGCAAGAGTCAAATTTGGGTTTGCGGCGATAAATTGATTGGCATATAAATTGCTTTGGTCCACAATAGATCCATACAGATCTTTTGTGAGAAACAGCTCAAAAAAAACAAGGGGAGTTAAATCTGCTGTTTCCACCTGAAATTTGGGCTGGCCAGTGAATTGGGGAAGTACAGGCGCTGCAGAATTTGTGGGCTCTCAATCAGGATTTACAAACGTAGCAGGAAGGGCACTATGGGCTCTACAGGCCTGTGTTTGAATTCTTGGTGGCTGCGAGACACTACTTGTGCTAGCTACTGCACCAGCTTGAACTGCACTTATGGGACTCGACATGTCACCTCACCAAGTGTTGCTGCAGTGCTGGTTTGTCTACGACCAGGATGTACTAGGCCACTGGTGCTCGCTAGTTCACCAGAAGTTAGAGCGGCACTAGTACTAGCACTCTGTTGCATACGATAATCATGCAATTGTAGCACCTCAGCAACCTGGGAACGGGGTCAGGTATGCATGACCTTAGCAGGGACCACTACTCTATCATCAGAGCTATCTATCAGGGTGCTGCTGCTCTCTACAGGTTAAAATACTGAGCCTGATTCTGACAGTGAGGACTCCCCATCGCTCTCATCTCTCATGCTCATCCTGTAGGCCTCTTCACTAGTGTACCTTTCTTTGGACATTTTAGCCAATAAATGTATAGGTACCTAGTGCCGCAAGTGCTGGCAGGTGTTGGGGCTGATCCTGCTAACGCTGCATTTTTGGGAACACTTTACTATTGGGGACACTAGTATAGTATAGTTGCTCTCTACAGGTTCAAATACTGAGCCTGATTCTGACAGTGAGGACTCCCCATCGCTCTCATCTGTCATGCTCACCCTGTAGGCCTCTTCACTAGTGTACCTTTCTTTGGACATTTTAGCCAATAAATGTATAGGTACCTAGTGCCGCAGGTGCTGGCAGGTGTTGGGGCTGATCCTGCTAACGCTGCATTTTTGCGAACACTATACTATTGGGGACGCTAGTATAGTTCTGATCCGTTCAGACTATACTAGTAATGGAGGTGTATAGTGTGTGTGTGTTACTGGCAATCAAAGGGTTAAAATGTATTAGTGAATATGTGGCAGGCAATCTGACGCTGTCTGGGATTGACACTAACTGACGCTAATGCTATCTGGCGTTAACCGTGACACTAATACAGTGATTAGAAAAAAATCTGTACATTGTACTAATGACACTGTGACAGGGCAGTGAAAGGGTTAATTGGGGGTGATCAGGGGGTTAAAACTTTATTAGGGTCAGGGTACCCGCCATATATTCCCTATCTGGGACTGCTGCTAATGCTATCTAGCATCACCAGTGACACTAAATACAGTGATCAGTAAAATATCTGTACACTGTACCTAATGACACTGTGACAGGGAGTGAAAGGGTTAACTGGGGGGAGGGGGGATCAAGGGGTTAAATGTGCCTAACTATGTGATCTGGTGTCAGTATAGTGCTTGTACTAACTGATGTTCACTGATGGATCCGAAAAGGACTACAGGAGAGAAGATTATATAATTGCAAGAAAAAAGTAGGAATCCAAATAACCCGCCCCTATTTAGACACCTCCACTGCGCACAGGACAATTAGCCTCCTCAACCTACAGCTGCCACTTTAAATAGGAAACATGTGAAATTAGTTTATACCAAGATCTTAATTAAGGATAAAGATTCTGAATAAACAGTGGCGCTCTATATATATCACGTATGTGTATATAAATTAATATAACTAAACAAATTCACCACCTAGTGCTCAGTGAAAAAGAAAAATATGTATATAAATATACAAAGCAAAATATTAATAATAATAATAATAATAATAATAAACAATAAATCACAAAAACAAGTGCAGGTGAAAAAGGAAATATGTTACAAATAATGATAATGAGTGTGCACGAAAATGTGATAACCAGTGAATGTCAGTGACCACAAAATCAGCAGTGAAAAATAATGACAAAGTCCATATAAACTCCACTCCTAATGTGCAAAATATCCTTCTTTGATTCTTCCACCACACCGCAGTGATTCGTGTTTTCCTCTCCCCAACAGAAACGCACTCACCAGATATACTGCCCGCACTCTCGTGACAGGCTGTTGCGCTTAGAAACCCACCTGATGGGTTATAGTAGTCACTCCCAGACAATAGTGCAATAGGATCTCTACAATGCAGCTCCACGGCCAGTAATCCCCAGACACAATACAGGGCAGTCCGCTACTAACCATCCATCAGATAACCGGAAGTAAGGGATCCAGGCAGGAGGGGGAGCGAGGAGAGACCAATCATGGTGTATGATTGGTAGCAGAATTATTTGGGGGGGGGGGCAGCATGAGTTTAACCTAGGACATCATGATGGTTCATCTGTACTAGATGCGTGAGGAAGAAGTGAACAATAATAAAGACAGAAGGCCAATGTTAATTGCATAATGTTTACAGAAACTGATTATTTTATTAGAATATATACAGTGGAGTACCTTTCATGCTTCTGTGCTAGCTGGGAGATGAAACACTGACAACTTTCACCTACATTGAGAGCTTTTAGATCTGCCTGTAAATGGGAGTTATCTTATAACCTCTGACAGTAGATGAGTGGACATGGGTCCTAGTGGTTTCAGCCAGTTCTGTGCTGATGGCACTGCTGGACATCTTCCAATGTTGAAAGGAATAAAGCATGATGTGTCTGATGTAGAAACCTAGAAAAGTGACGGCAGAAAAAGACTGAGTAGTCTGTCGAGTCTGCCTTTTTTTGTTTTGTTAACTATGTTGTCTGACTATGGATCTATGTTTATCCCAAGCATGTTTGAAGCCATTTACTGTTGACTGTCTCATTACCTCTGTTGGTAATTTTTTCCATACATCAACTACCCTTTCAGTAAAATAATACTTTCTAAGATTAGTTTTGAAGTAGACTCCAGTTAGTTTGAGGACATGCCCCTATGTTCTTAATTTTAATTTCATATTGAAAAAACTGCCCTCCTGAACCTTATTCATAGCCCTGATGTATGTAGAGGTTTCAATCATGTCTCCTCTCGCCCCTCTTTCCACCAAACTGTACATATTAAGTTCCTGAAGTCGCTCTCGATATGTTTTATCCCCCAAACCTTTCACCATTTTTGTTACCCGTCTCTGGACTCGTTCTAACTTATCAATATCTTTTTGTAAGTGAGGTCTCCAGAACTGGACACAGTATTCTAAATGAGGTCTCACTAAAGATCTATTTAGGGAAATTCTGCTGATGACCCCTAAAGTAATGCATCCTAGAATTTATTTTCCCACTGCCCGGTCACACTGTTTGCTCATTTTGCAATCATGTGCAATAAGTACCCCCAAATCTTTTTCTTCTGTACTGGCTAACACTGTAACCCCAATGTTGTACTCTCTCAGGGGATTCTTTTTCCCCAGGTGCATTATTTTACATTTAGAAATATTGAACTGCAGTCTCCACTACGTTGACCAATCTTCCAGCAATGCTAAGTCATGTTCCGTGTTACAGACACTTCCAGAGTTATCAACCCTTTTACACACCTTTGTATCATCAGCAAAAAGACATACCTTGCCCAACAAATCTTTAGTTATATCACTTACGTAGCAATTAAATAGAACAGGACCCAGTACAGAGCCTTGTGGTACCCCACTAGTGACTGGTCTCTGTTCTGAGTGAACCCCATTTACAGCCACACTCTGGTGTCTATCCTTTAGCCAACTGCATATCCATTGAACCACCCAAGGGTTAAGTCCTAGCTTGTACAACTTTTGTATTGGATCATTATGTGGAACTGTATCAAATACCTTGCTGAAATCAAGATATGCTATGTCCACAGCACCATCCTGGTCCAAAACATTGGTAATATACTCAAATAATTCAATCAGACTAGTGTGATGTGATCTGCCCTCAGTAAAGCCATGCTGCTTTGGTACCAAAGCAGGTTGTGTATTTTTAGGTGATCAATTATCCTTCTTTTCAGGAGTGATTCCATTAACTTGACTACAATTGATGTTAAACTCGCTGGCCTGTAATTGCTAGCTTCTACCTTGCTGCTCTTCTTCTGGATAGGAACAATATTAGCTGTCCCGCCAATCATGGGGAACTTCTCCTGTTAGAAGAGATTGAATAAAAAGATCAGTTAATGGTCCAACAACTATATCTTGAAGTTCTCTTAGAACTCTGGAATGAATACCATCAGGACCCATTCATGGGCATCCGCAGGTAGGGCTAAGGGGGGGCAAGTGCCCCTCCCTGGAATCAGAGATCGGATCAGGAGTGGTCACCCCCTCTCTCTCTCTCTCACCCCTCTGTCTTTTTCACCCCCCCCTCTCTCTCTGTCACCCCCCCCTCTGTCTCTCTCTGTCACACTCCTCTCTGTCACCCCCTCTGTCTCTTTCTGTCCCCCCCGTCTCTCTCTGTCACCCCCCCCACATGTATGCAGTTTCTGACAGTCTCTTGTGCCATGTCCACAGTCTCTTGAGCCATGTATGCAGTTTCTGACAGTCTCTTGGGCCATGTATGCAGTCTCTGGTCATCTCTTGTGCCATGTCCACAGTCTCTTGAGCCATGTATGCAGTCACTGACAGTCTCTTGGGCCATGTATGCCGTCTCTCACAGTCTCTTGTGCCATGTCCGCAGTCTCTGACAGTCTCTTGGGCCATGTCCGCAGTCTCTGACCATCACCTGTACTATGTCTGCAGTCTATGACCGTGATAATGTGATAATGACATTGTAGAAAAGGGTCAGAGCATGGGTGACCTTAAAATGATGCCCCCCCCTGAAAAAATTTTTGCGGACGCCCATGGACCCATCGCTTTATTAAACTTTTACCGATCCAGTTCCTCTCCCCTTGCAGATAACCCCCTGAAAAAAGCGTTTTCCTGGGGATTACCTAGCGGGCGCGCTCCTGAGTCCAGCATTCGGCGTCCATAGAGGCCGAATGCAGGACTCGGCCCGCCCCCCAGTGCCTGTGTCATTGGATTTGATTGACAGCAGCGGGAGCCAATGGCTGCGCTGCTATCAATCTATCCAATCAGGAGCAGAGAACCCCGGGCAGAGAGACAGCTCGTCCCTGTGGGTCAAGTTCCAGGGCTCAGGTAAGTAAAGGGGGGGGGGGCTGGTCACTGCCAGGTGATGCATTAAGGGGAAAAAACACGTAGGTTTAAAACCCCTTTAAATGCATGTGCTGCATTAACCACTTGCCGCCCGCCATATAGCAAAATGACGGCGGCAAGTGGTTTCAATATCCTGACCGGACGTCATATGTCATATGTCCGGCAAGATATCAAGCCGCTGTGCACCCCTGGGGATGTCCATCGCAGCGATCATTGTTGCGGGGTGTCAGTCCGACACCCCACAACACCAATCTAGGTAAAGAGTCTCTTAAGGAGACTCTTTGCCACGTGATCAGCCATGTCCAATCACAGCTGATCACAGTGTAAACAGGAAGAGCCGGTGATTGGTTTTCCTCACTCGCGTCTGTCAGACACGAGTAGAGGAGAGCCGATCAGCTGCTCCTCTGACAGGGGGGTCTGTGCTGATCGATTATCAGTGCAGCCCCCCCGAGGATGCCAACACTGGACCACCAGGGATGCCACTAGGATCACCAGGGATGCCACCACTAGTGACCACCAGGTATGCCATCCTAGACCACCAGGGATGCCAATTAGTGCCCACAATGGATGCCAATCAGTGCCCACAATGGATGCCAATCAGTGCCCACAATGGGCATCACTGATTCGCAGGCATTATTGTTTGGCACTGATTGGCATCCATCAGTAACATTTATTAGTGTACAGTGCCACCTATCAGTTCCCATCTATGCCCATCTGTGCCACCTATCAGTGCCCATCTGTACCGCCTATCAGTGCCCATCTGTGCCCCCCACCAGTGCCCATCTGTGCCACCTATCAGTGCCCATCCGTGCCGCCTTTCAGTGCCCATCCGTGCAACCTATCAGTGGCACTTATCAGTGCCCATCAGTGCCACCTATCAGTGCCACATATTAGTGCCCATTGACGGTGCCCATCAGTGAGACCTCATCAGTGCACCCTCATCGGTGCCCATTTGTGCCGCCTTATCTGTGCCCTTCATTACAGCCCCGTCAGTGCCCATCAATGAAGGAGAAAAATTACTTATTTACAAAGTTTAGTAACAGAAACAAAAAATAAATTTCAAAATTTTCGGTATTTTTTAATTTGTTTAGCAGAAAATAAAAACCCCAGAGGTGATCAAATACCACCAAAAGAAAGCTCTATTTGTAGGAACAAAATTATAAAAATGTAGTTTGGGTACAGTGTAGCATGACCGTGCAATTGTCATTCAAAGTGCGACAGCGCTGAAAGCTCAAAATTGGTCTGGGCAGGAAGGTGTATAAGTGCCCTGTTTTGAAGTGGTTAAGCTTCCTTGGCCGACCACTCTGTCTATGATCCAATTAGTGGTGTCCTCAATGCTGAGAAATATATTACTTTTTATTTAGATTTTTCTTCTTTTTGCTAACTTTTTGTTATTGATAAAAATAACGATTTTTTCCTGAAAACATTTTTAATTTACAGCATTTTTTTCCACACCTGCCTAAAACATTTGCACAGTACTGTATACAGTTACACACATACACACAGACACTCTATATTCTGCTATCCTGGAGCATAAAATGATAACATTAAAAAAAAGACAGGAAGACACTCAGCCTTAAGAATTATCTTTTAATTCTTTCGTAAATGGCAGCTGTTCTGAACACCTGGATTTTTCTGTCACAGATATAATCTTATACACACCCAGGGAATGTGCGGCCCAGGTGAAGTATGAAGAGGCTGTGATGCAGAGAAAGCACTTGCTCATATGAGCACATGAGGCACAAGTCCATGTGCTGCCCAATCCTCCGGTGCCAAATTAGCACTGAATACGATATGATAATTAATCACTGACAGCCCTGAAGATTTCCTGCTCACGTTGGTGGCAATCTTGGAAACTCTCTGTACAAGATGAATAAACCAATGGCAATGCGAGCTGTGGAGGTTGATGTGAGAAATTTCAGTGCTAAACAATTAGCTGCTTTAACCCTTTTCCTCATCTGGCCTTAACGAGGTTAAACTGTGCTTTGTCTTTCTTATGAAAATCCTTTATAGCTCATGTAATATATTTACTTGTATTTTGTAAGTCAAGTTCAGAGTTAAGCCACAAGCCTCATTATCTATATTCATGGAAAAAAAAAATCTAGTTTATAGTATTCAGTCCTAGACCCTACAGAATTGACGGTGGTATATGTCTCAAGCCTTCCTACATCAGAATGGGCTTACTCACATAACACCGCAATCTGGTTTGAACTCCAACTGGCATTAAATTTAGTAGGAGGCCTGTAATACAATAACTATAACAACACAATTGTGGCCCGTCTGACAGTGGAAAATAGGTTTTACAAGTAGTAATCTGTGTTATCCTCTGCAGCACAAATATAATCTTATGTCTATATATATACACATAGTGCCTTTCAGAGACCCTGCAACAGCGAATATGGGTAGGGGGAAGATGTTTTTCATCTACAGAAGGGTAACAGTGACATCCTTTAGGAAACCTGCACTTTGTGATGCTGCCATCTATTTAGAGAAGAGGGTAAACTGATAATTAGTGGTAATTATAGACTGAAGAACCGGAAGAGGTAAAACAAGCCCAGAAGCCCCCCTTCCTTCTTGTGCTTAACCAGGCCAGGGCCTCTTCTTTTCACATCTGAGATAAGGAATGTTTGAAGTATAAAAATGGTATTTACAAGTGACCACAGATGCAACGACCCCTTGTTCTTGGGGTAGGCTGTTACCTCATTACTGCACTGAGTAGACTGAAGAAATTTGCAAAACTTTGCTGGTTTCCATTGCGTTAAAAATAACTTTTCTAATTTACCAGTGACTACTGTACCTCATGCCTTGGGGATTCTACACTACAATAACCCAGCTTAATCAAACCTAACTTCTACATATTCCTAAAAACCCTAGTTGGATTTCCTCAGTAAGACATTATAAATGCTTAATGTTTACATGCCCAATGTGTTTTAGGCCACACTGGCCAAAACAAATGTAATTGTCAACTATGTAGCACAGGCAGCCATTTTATTGGCTGAATCAGGATTTTTGGAGAACAGCCAATGATTTCACAGGGTGGTGTCATCATTTTGCAGTAGGCTGATTTGAGCCCATAAAATAGCAGTCTGTGGTGCATACAGGTACAGTTTCAATGTTTATCCTGCCATATTCATTACAATGTGCTTAAGACTATTCTAAATAAATTGTAAATCCTTTCTTATCAGTATACAAGCTCAACAGATTTATTTACTAATAAATGGACCTATAATGCAGAATGTCGGTTATAGATGCATAATAATGGTCGCCAACTGATGCTCATTTTCAGGGACAAGTTTACATGATATGTATTGAATACTACATAGTGCTTAAGACTATACCGTCCTCCTAAAAGTTATAAATCTCATGATTTTATTGTTCTTGCTTTTTTTTTTTTTTTTAAGGTAATATTAACTACACTAAAATCATATGGCTTACCTAACCATGGTATCATGATAAAGATTACAATCTAGCAAGGCCCATGTAGATCATTCCATTAATGCAATTAGCCACTTGTTCCATGGCAAGGTGTCCCAGGAATCATTTAAAATGCTGGCAGCCATGCACTGGGCAAGAATACAAACTGGCATATAATTATATTTTATGGATTTTATGCATCTGAACAGATGTACACTGTGTTTTTTCACACCAAGCTGAAGTTTGCTATATCAGCTTAGAGAAGGATCAAACTGTTGTTCTCTACTCTGACAGACTAGATGTCAGCATGTAACGTCTGCCTCACTTGGCTCTTAAACCGTATTAATTAAAACAAATCTTTTATAATTCTGAAGAAGCCTAAACCCTCTGATAAGCAGTCATAGAAATATTCTCTAAACAGAAAAGCAGCCGTGGTGGTTTGGGGAATATGATGATGGCGAAAAACTTCGCACATCCTGACTTTCTAGTATGAAAGATGCTATGATACTCTAAGCATTCAAGCATTTTCGTTAATGAGACCATTTAGCGCCTTGTTAACACAAAGGGACGTTGAATAGGTAGCAGGTAATCTCTGCCGTAAGAATGAGGCATGGATATCAGATTTCAGTTTTTTCTTCTGCAGTTTCTTCGCAGAACAACATTGAATGGTTAAGTCCTCCCCAGTCCTGAAAGATGCAGAGCAGGGTTTTGGAGCAGATGCAAAAGTCCAGCCCTTTTTCTGGGGGGCCAGGCGTATGAGCAGCAGACAAATGGAAACTTCCCTGTGAGTGTGGGGGGCTGCTTTGTAAACATGACCTTTGAACTCTGTTGAGCTCCACTCCTGCCCACCCAGAACACCCTGTCCTCCGCAAATAACCAAGAAAAAAAAATCTAGAACAAAATAAACAATGTTTTAACACCATCCCACATTGCTTGGCCCTCTGGCAGTGAAAGGGGTGTGGTATGTTGCATTGGGCCTCCCCAATAAATAAATATGTTCATATAAATACGTAAACAGTTCTTTGCACTGCAAATCAGTAGACACTCTTATGGTGGGGGGTTTGCCACCTGAAGGGCATCACCCTATACCCCCTCTTGTATTTGGTCATTTAAAGGAGGTCATCAGGTGTAAGTTTGTTCCATCAGGGGTGGTCTTTCTTGGGCGTTCAGCAGACAGACATAGAACACTCACAAGACACAACCTTGTGTTTTAGGTAGCTTGGTTCTTGCTGCTTCTCCCCATAGTCACCTTTTTATTTTTTGGTCCTTGAGTGTGGGTGAGGGACAAAGGTCATGAGGCTCAAGGGTGGGAGGGAGTGTTTAGTAGGAAAAAGTCTTCTTTTTCCCATAATCCTATAGGGAAGGATTCAGGAGTCAAAGGTCCATTGTGTACCTGTGGCATGAAAGATAAATTAGTGTCACATATTTTAGCTCCAAAATACCAAAATAAGACAGCACAAAGGGAAAGAGAAAAGCCAGTATCACTCCGGTACAATCTACTGATAACAATAGAATTAGTATAAAGGTGACTATACCTGTATGATCAGGAGGGCCTATTGGCCTGTGGGTGGTCAGTATGGTTGGCTTGTGTCCTTGGGCCTCTTTAGCTGGACCTTAAGCCTCTTCATTCCTATTTGAAATCCATTCATGGCTTGGATTGCCGTTTGAGCACTGGATGGATTATCAAAGCTGACAAATCCTGGTGAATGAGGAAGTAAGATTTAAAAGTAAAAAAAAAAAAACTTGAAGTATTTGGCTTTCTTTTTTATAATCACTTGGCTTTATATTTCATGGTGACAAATTGCTATCTCCGGCTAATGCAAAGATACACAAAAAAATAATACAGTTATAATGTGCCTTCTAAAAAATATCAATCCAACAGTTATAATGTGCCTCTTAAATAATATCAATCTAGCTTTGTACTCTGGCTGACTCTATGATTAGAACTCACCAAAACATTTGCTCTGATTGGTCGCTCGATCCATGAACACTTTGGATGAAATGATGTTTCCAAAGGGCAGAAACATTTGTGTTAGCTCATTATCCCCAAACTCTTGGGGAAGGTGATAGATGAATAGGTTACAGCCCTCGGGTCCTGTGAAATGATCACAGATATATATATATTACAAAGACGGATTAAGTCCAGAGAGCATACAGCAAATGTTCAAGAAAGTGTATTTATTAATTAATGCTTTAACTTTTGTGAACCTCCAAAAATACTATACCGCTTGAGCTAAATTACCCTACAGGTATTTCATAACACCTAAATGAGCTTGTTGGAAATCCCATTTAAAACCATGAATATTATTATGGGGGTAATTCCATCCTTCCCTTATTGGCTATAACAGCCTTCAGTCATCTGGAAAGGCTTTCCACAAGATTTTGGAGTGTGTGACTTGGGAAGGTGGGAATTTGTGTCTATGTAGTCAAGAGAGCATTTGCAGGGTCAGATAAGAATGTTGGATAAGGATGTTGGATGAAAAGACCTAACTCACTAATTGCGTTCTAATTCATCCCAATAGCGTTTAATGGAGCTGAGATCAGGGCTGCTTGCAAGCTACTTGGGTTCCTCCACACTATACTCATCAAACCATGTCTTTATGGACCTGTCTTTGTGCACATGTGCACAGTTATACTGAAACAGAAAAGGGCCTTCCCCAAACTGTTGCCACAAGGTTGAAAGTGAACAATTATCTAAAATGTGTTTTGTTTGCTATAGCATTAACAGCACCATTCCCTGGAAACACCTGAACTCAATGATTTGGGGGAGTGTCCACATACTTTTGCCCATTTCTTTTATTGGTTGAACTAGATGGACTTGTGTCTTTTTCTTCAGCCAGACTAACTATGTAACTGTGTAGGTGTGATGGTCAGGTGCCCACAAAAGTTTAGCCATTAACCAATTATATGGTTACATAGTTACATAGTTAGTCAGGTTGAAAAAAGACACAAGTCCATCTAGTTCCATAACCATAAAAATAAATAAATTATATCATACAATCCAATTTACACAATCCTATACCCACAGTTGATCCAGAGGAAGGTGAAAAACCCCAGCAAAGCATGATCCAATTTGCTACAGCAGGGGAAAAAATTCCTTCCTGATTCCCCAAGAGGCAATCGGATTTTCCCTGGGTCAATTTTACCTATAAATGTCAGTACCCAATTATATTATGTACATTTAGGAAAGAATCCAGGCCTTTATTAAAGCAATCTACTGAGCTGGCCAGAACCACCTCTATAGGGAGTCGATTCCACATTTTCACAGCTCTGTGAAGAAACCTTTCCGTATTTGGAGATTAAATCTCTCTTTTCCTCTAGGCGTAAAGAGTGCCCCCTTGTCCTCTGTGTTGACCGTACTGGGAATGTTCCAGATGAGGTCTTACTAATGATTTGTACAGGGGCAAAATTATATCTCTCTCATGAGTCCATACCTCTCTTAATACAAGAAAGGATTTTGCTCGCTTTGGAAACCGCCACCAACCAAAACCCCCAGATCCTTCTCCACTATGGATTCCCCCAGTTGAACTCCCCCTAGTATGTATGATGCATGCATATTCTTAGCCCCCAAGTGCATCATTTTACATTTATCTACATTAAACCTCATCTGCCACATAGTCGCCCAATTAAACAGTGTATTGAGGTCAGCTTGTAAGTTGGAGATATCCTGTAAGGACGTTATTCCACTGCATAGTTTGGTGTCATCTGCAATGACTGAAATGGTACTTTATAGCACTCTTATTATAATTTTTTTTTTTACTAGTAATGGCGGCGATCTGCGATTTTTATCATGACTGCGACATTATGGCGGACACATCTGACAATTTTGACATATTTTTGGAACCATTGGCATTAATACAGCGATCAGTGCAATTATAAATACATTGATTACTGTAAAAATGTCACTGGCAGTGAAGGGGTTAACACTAGTGGCCAGGGAAGGGGTTAACTGTGTTCCCTGGGAGGTGATTCTAACTGAAGGGGGAGGGACTAACAATAGGAAGTGACAGATCGTGGTTCCTAGCTAATAGGAACACACGATCTGTCACTCCTGTCAGAACAGAATAGGGAAGTGTGTTTACACTCGTCCCTGTTCTGTGTCTCCAGCTCACGATCGCTCGTGGCCGGCGGTCATCGCGACCGTCAGCCACGAGCATCAGCACCCCGGCTGTGCAGTGGGTGCGTGCTTCCACCTGCTATCCGGATCCCGTGAGCCCACGTATAGTTACGTGGTCTCGCGCAGGGGAGCCAACCTGCCACAGTAAAACTGCGGCGGCTGGTTCGGAAAAGGTTACAACGCATTTAACATGTTTTTTGCTACAAATTTACAAAAAAGGCAACACAATATAGTCTGTAGAGGCCCATAAAGCCTCGTACACACACTTAGATTTTCAGACGACCGAACGTCCGTTTTTTGTGGCATCCTAGTCTCATGTTGAAAGTGAAGAGGTTACTCACAATACGAAAATTTTCGAACGACAGAATACCACGTCAGAAGTGACGTAATGTGTTGAATAGTTTTGTATGTATTCTTTCATTTATGAGCATGCATAGTCTTGCTCTTACGATTTTTTTCATATGAAAAACATACTAATGAAATCAAAAATCGGATGTTGAGTTCACATCCGACAAAAATGTTATAGTCTGCACATCCGGCTTTTGTCTGATGAAAAAAAGCAAGATCGGCTGTCAAAAGTACCGTACTAACAATCCAAAAATCGGCGTACAAATTTTTCCATTTGATTTTCATATCGGGTGTACAGAGCGTCTCTTCTCCAGAGAGAATTAGTTCCGTGCTCGCAACCTTTCCTCATAACTAATATCCTCCAGACCCTTTATTAGCTTTGTTGCCCTTCTTTGTACTCGCTCCATTTCCAGTACATCCTTCCTGAGGACTGGTGCCCAGAACTGGACAGCATACTCTAGGTGTGGCCGGACCAGAGTCTTGTAGAGTGGGAGAATTATCATTTTATCTCTGGAGTTAATCCCTTTTTAATACATGCCAATATTCTGTTTGCTTTGTTAGCAGCAACTTGGCATTGCATGCCATTGCTAAGCCTATCATCTACTAGGAACCCCAGGTCCTTTTCCATCCTAGATTGTATGCTGGGATCCTAAAGATGACAACCAGCTAAATGTACTGTCAAGGCTGGCCCAAGACATTGTGCTGCCTGGGTCCAAGAATGGAATGCTACCCCCCCTATTACTCCCATCCGCCCCCCCCAAAAAAATCAGGCCCAAGCCCACCAAAAGGCCCCAAACTTCCATTATTTTATATCATGATAATTAAAACAAAAAATGAGTTTATCAGGAAGTCAAATTCACATGCAACAGCACAGGCTAGCAGGGTAGTATATAGACAAAAGAACAAAGAGAGGGGCGCCTCTGGGTGTAGAAGTAATAACAATTTTATTTTACATTGAAGTACACAGTCAACTCACATTTCTGAAGTTGGTATCAGGCATAGAGTAAAATCCATCAGGGGAATCATCGGATCTGTCTCAGGCTCCTGCCGCTCACTGTGCACCTGGCTTAGTTTCGCTGACACCGCTAGATGATAGTGCTGGCCGCGGTGGAGAGCAAGCTCTTTCAGAACGAGGCTTGGGGTGCTTGAGTGGGCCGGCAAGGGAGAATGACGTCACCAGTGATTCCCCTGATGGATTTTACTCTATGCCTGATACCAACTTCCGAAATGTGAGTTGACTGTGTACTTCAATGTAAAATAAAATTGTTATTACTTCTACACCCAGAGGCGCCCCTCTCTTTGTTCTTTTGCTGCAAATTTTTGGAACCAGGTTTTAGTTCCCCCTTGGAGGCAGCCCTGCTTGTGGAATCACTTAACCATCTCCCCCCTTCATCTGGATTCTTGAATAATCATGGATTATTTTGGACTGAGACTAGAATCCACCATTAACTTTATGCAAATTTAGGTTTTTATTGCTGTACTAAAAAGATTTTTGATCATTTATATTTTCCAGACTATTACTTGTATACTCTAGTATAGAGACAGGCTAGGGTAGTATATAGAGAGGCTAGGGCAGTATAGGGGAGGTCTAGGGTAGTATAATGGCTATCTAGGGCTGTATAGTGATTTTTGAGCATGACAGGTTATTTGGCCATCCAGCAGATCAACAGCCACTACTAGAAAAAAATTATGGACATCCTTTTTGCCCTGTCACACAGAACTACGTTATATTACCTCTCAGTTGCTCTCTCCCAGTGCTCTCACAGTCTTCAGTGCCTAGCCCCAGGCATGCACCAGAGCAGTAGAAGGCAGGCCAGTCGCGAGGCCGGCTGCACCCCCTCCTCCAGTTCCACCCATTAGAAATGCTAGCCTCGCAAGCTGCGCCCGAACATTGCCCAAAATCTTGGGTGTTAGTTTGCTTTCCCTCTCACATTGCTGCCTGGGTCCAATTAACCCAGTGGGACCCATGGTGGGGCCAGGCCTGTGTACTTTAAATACTACATTGCAATATTCTCTGGAGTACAAAACTGTACAATATACAGTATGTATACATTCAGATATTAAATACAGTATGTAGGCACAGAGGACACAGCTATAAAAGCATATACCCCGCTGAGTTCAGACTAAGATCCTTTTTATTGAAATGCTCCATATATTGCTGTTGCACTCTTTAAATTAGTTATTGCTTCCATGGAGATGGGCATTTTATGTATTATACCTGTCACAAAGGAAGCATAACATGTTCAGGTCTTTGAACATGAAATAAAGTAAACCAGCCACAAACCCTGGAAATTCAAACTAATCACAAGATGGAAAAACACAGCAAACTTAAGGTTATTTTCAGTAAAAATTGCTTACCAAAATGATTACCAGATCCAGAGGTAAAGGCAGGCAGAAGTTACATGAAAAATCTTTACTTTTGCTGTAAAAGTCCACCTTGTTCTTTTCCCTCCTACCTCCAGAGCCTGATGTGATGGATCACAACACTTATGCCGCGTACACACGATCAGACTTTCTGGCAGACTTGGTCCGGCGGACCGGAATCCTTCAGACAATTCGATCATGTGTGGGCTACAGCAGACTTTTTCTTTCCAAAAGTCAGATGGACCTAGAAATAAAACATGCTTCAAATATTTCTGACGGACTCGAGTCCGGTAGAAAAATCCGTTCATCTGTGTGCTAGTCAGACGACGGAAACCAAAGCTAGGGCAGCTATTGGCTACTGGCTATGTACTTCCTTATTCTAGTCCGGTCGTACGTCATCACGTTCAAATCCGTCGGACTTTTGGATCGTGTGTATCGCAGGATTACAAAAATAGCAGCATGTGAGAGGGCAGGGCCAAGTTTGCTTATTAAGCAAAACTTTAAGATTTGCATATAACTTTTGCTAATCTACTGTTCAATTAACTGGTTCCAGACCGGCGCACGACGATGTACGTCAGCAGAATGGCACGGACAGGCATAAGGGCGTACAGGTACGTCCCTTTAAGAATGCCGCCGTGCCATCAGGTGCGCGCCGCCGTGAATCCGGCCACGGGTCCCGCGGACTCGATCGCTGCGGGGATACCCGCGATCGTCTCACGGGAAGCAACCCCTACACTGCCACTCCCTGGTTAACCCCTTCATTGCCAGTGTCATTTACACATGAATCAGTGCATTTAAATAGCACTGATTGCTGTATAAATGACAATGGTTCCAAAATGTGTCAAAAATGTCCGATGTGTCTGCCATAATGTCGCAGTCACAATAAAAATCGCTGATCGCTACCATTAATAGTAAAAAAACAATTATTAATAAAAATGCTATAAAACTATCCCCTATTTTGTAAACTCAATAACTTTTGCGCAAACCAATCAATAAACGCTAATTGCGTTTTTTTTAACCAAAAATATGTAGAATACGTAACGGCCTAAACTGAGGAAATTTTTTTTTTTTATTATATATTTTTGGGGGATATTTATTATAGCAAAAATTTAAAAATAATGTGTTTTTTTCAAAATTGTCGCTCTTTTTTTGTTTATAGCGAAAAATATAAAAACTGCAGGGGAGATCAAATACCACCAAAAGAAAGCTCTATTTGTGGGAAAAAAAGGACGTCAATTTTGTTTGGGAGCCACACCGCACGACCGCGCAATTGTCAGTTAAAGCGGCGCAGTGCTGAATCGCAAAAAGTGGTCTGGTCTTAAGCCAGTAAAATGGTCCGGTCTGAAATTGGTTAAATGCAGTATTAAGTAACCGCCAATTATATATTTTTTCCCATCTGTTCATGTTAAAGCTCAAAACAAATAATACACAGATAAAATACATACACAGTATCAATATTAACTGCAAAGTAATATTGTATTTCTTTACATCCAGTCCTAGGAATTATACAGTTCTGTGACACAGCACAGCCCTGCCTGGCAGGTAAGGGGACCTGATCTAATGCCGTGTACACACGACTGGACTTTTCGACAGCAACGGTCTGACGGATTTGTTCCAATTCGATCGTGTGTGGGCTCCATCGGACCTTTGCTGTGGAAAAATCTGACGGACTTTAGAAATAATTAAAATTTTTCCGCCGGACCCAGTTCCTATCGAGAAATCTGCTCGTCTGTATGCTAGTCCGATGGACGAAAACCGGCAGCAGCTATTGGCTACTGGCTATAAACTTCCTTATTCTAGTCCGGTTGTACGTCATCACGTTCAAATCCGTCAGAATTTGGTGTGTTTGTGTGTGGCCAAGTCCGTTCATTCGGAAAGTACGTCGGAACTCCGCCGAAAGTCCGTCGGGAAGACCGTCGGACCTAGTCCATTGAAAGGTCCGGTTGTGTGTACGCGGCATAACTCTTCCACAGTTTAGTAACACCTACAGGTCTCTTGAGTCTGTGACTGAACAATGAAAAGAGAAGCAGTAGAATAATGGGCTCATCCCTCTGTCATTTTGATTTCTCCTCCTGTCATTCTTTTTAGCACATGAGCACTGATTGTTTACCTGTGCTTCTTCTCCTTCTCGCAGTCTGGTCTCTCTCTTTAGAGAGGCTTGCAAGATGATTTCTAATTTTTAGCTGCCTAGAGTTCTGCTTAAAGTGGCCAGGTTTGTGAAGGTTTTTACTTTAAACTTTGAATTTAGAGGATTGAAGGTCTCTATCAGCACTCTTACCTTCACGTTGCTGCAGAATAGGAGGAGGCTGCGGGGTGCTGTGTGTGACAGGTGTAAGAGCTGCAGTGGGATAAATAGCTGTGGTGCGGAAAAGAAAAGAAAACTATTAACATAGAGGTTGTGAAAAAAAGGGCATACGGTTACATTTTTATCAAAGCAGCAGTGCAAAACATAGTTTTTTCATGCAGAAATCCACAATTACATATCAAAGGAGAACAAGGGGAAGCAGAAAGGCACCTGCCGAGAGATCAGGGGAAGGGGAAATTCACTCATCCTATTAATTCTGGTGTCATGAGACCAGCAAATCCCTGATCTATAATCCTACTCCATAGGAGACGATCTGAAGCAAAATAATGTTTTAATCCTGGAGTAGGCTAGATCACATAACAAATGTTAGCCACCTCCTGTGGTATGCCACCTAAAGCGGACCTAGCAGTAAAATGAAAGGTCTTCTCAAATCGCTTGAACCCCTTTCCCCTTTACAAATCACCCACTATTAGTTGTAAACTGTACTTGTAAAGAAAATGTTTTATTATCTTAGCTCTGTCTTCTACTAGACAGAGTACGTGATTTGTCAAGGGGAGGGGCCAGGGCAGTGTAAGCAAATCTTGCATCTTACTGCAACGTCCCCTTTAACCGTTTCACAGGAAACAGATGTATGTGAAGATTAAGGCACAATTGCGCCTAAGCAGTAGCCTGAAAACTGTAACTGACCTCCTGAAAAATAGCAGTGCATTATTTTACATTCAAGCTCATAGCTGTTTGTCTGCAGTGTGAGATCTAAGGCAATATTGCCTTTGACAGCTAGTCTCAGGAGATTTGGTAATTACACTACTGTGCTTCTCACTGTTCTCCTTGCTGGAGAGAGAGCTGTACCCGATGACCTGTTGGGAAGGATCTCTCTGTTTTTGCTTCATTCATTATATGGATCTGAATGTTCTGCACTTCTGCTGCATCTTGAATGTTCCCCATGAGTCAGCAGAACACCAGTCATCAGGGGTAGCTATTAGATTAGGAAGAAAAACCTCTACAAGTCTCTACAAGGCCACCTCCACACAGAGACACTGTGCAGAACAAGACATGACAAGTCAGTATTAGGGTTAATGTACACGGGACATTTTACAACCTCTCCTGAACGATTTAACTTGACAGATAGTAACTGACATGTAAAAATGCCCGTTTTGCGAGTTACTGCATTTACACATGTTTACAAGTTGTTACAGGCATTTGGCGTTTCAAATGCCTCTGAATATCCGTCCAGATGCATTTTTTTGCTTTCCAAAAAATGCTTCTAAACTCAACTGCCTACTATAAATGACCCTGTGTACATGTACTAATAAGTTAACATAGAGGAGAGTTCAGGGGCAGCTGAAAAAAGCGCCCAACTGCTCTTAAATGTCCATTTACCAGCAGCAGTGTACATGAAGCTTTGGAGAACATATTGACTTCAGGGAACCACAGGGAACATATCGACTCCAGGGAACCAATACTGGTGACTTGTCATTTGCCCTCTGCTTGTCTTTTTGGGGACCAGTTTGCACAGTACAGGTCCTCTGTAAAATAGCTGACTTTTTCAATAATAGGTAACATTAATAGCAAGATCACGTTTGTTTTAAAAATGCCTAAAACCTTTTTTTTTTTAAATACATTTTTATTCAGCAGAGACATAGTGCATAATAGACATGTGCACTGCCAAAAAATGTGTTCATTTTCGTTTTTTTCGGGTCATTCGTTATGATCGCAATTCATAAATTCGTACATTCGTACATTCATAAATTCGTAAATTTGTACATTCGTAAATTCATACATTCGTAAATTAGAAAATTCATATTCGTAAATTAGTAAATTCATATTCGTAAATTAGAACATTCGGAAATTAGAAAATCCGAAAATTTGGAAAAAGTAAATAACTATTAAATTAGGTATAGGTATTGTAATTTCCTTTCAAATTTGGCTGTTAGTGAACGTAACAAATACAAATTTATCCAAAGTTACGACTTATCCGAAATAACGAATGCAGCATCTAAACAAATGGAAGGGAACAAATTAATAACAAATAATAATAATAAAACAATTTTATTATTATTGTTATTTATTATTATTAATTCATTTGTTTAAATACGGCTTTAATTATTTCAAATAATTTGTAACTTGGGATAAATTTGTATTTGTTACATTCACTAACAGACAAATTTGAAAGGAAATTATAATACCTATAATTTAATAGTTAAGTTATTATTAGGTAATTATTATTTCAGATTTCCGAATTTCTGAATTAATGAATGTACAAATTTACGCATGTACAAATTTAGGAATGTACAAATGTACGAATTTACGAATGTTCTAATTTACGAATGTACAAATTTAGGAATGTACAAATGTACGAATTTACAAATGTTCAAATTTGCGAATGTACGAATTTACGAATGTGATAATGTACGAATTTATAATGTACTAATTAACAAATTTTTTAAAATTCGAATTTACGAATATTCTGAAAAATTTGTTAAACGGGTTTTCGTTAATTCGGATATTTCCGAATTAACGAATTTGTCGAAATTTGTTAAAAAAATAATTCGGAACGAAACAAATTGCACATGTCTAGTGCATAATAATCCGATACAGATCAGCTTCCCCTGTCCAGGGAAAGTGTGACTTCTAGTGATTTTTAAGTAAGAAAATAACTATATACAAACCCCGGGTATGAAAAAATATATAGAGTGAAAAATTTCACCACCTCATCTTATAACTTACAGAGTCTATACCCCCACCCTCAAGTCCCTCTCACCAACTTTTGACAGATATATATATACATATAGCTCCATCTCCATACTTCTTCAGCCTTTACTCGTTCACCCCATCTGTCAGTGTTTCCTTTGAGTCAACCCAACTAAACCAAACCTTCCTAAATTTCCACGGGCTCCCCTGGCCTCGTATGTCATGCGGTACAGAAGAATTTCAGCGTTCACAACTTTGAACCACATCTCTAACGCCAGTCGTACCACATGAATCAATCTCCTAGCTATAAGCTTCCTAACTCCAAAGTACAATAATCTGAGGAACAGCTTGGTGTGCTCATTTAACACCTCTTGGTCAAAAATTCCCAAGAGATATCTCAAGGGAGAGCATATATTGGGAAGGTCGAAGTTGTCTGTTATAAAGTCAGTCACCATAGACCACAATGGTCTCACCTTGGCACATTCCCAAGCCTTATGAACAAAAGAGCCACCCGCCCCCAAACATTTATGGCAAGTAGCCAAGTCTCTCCTGTTCATATGGAATAGTCTGACCAGTGTATAATACATCTGATGTAGGTATCGTAGCTGTATCATCCTATCCGTTGAAGAGATGACAGAGCCCAGATAAGTATCCAATGCCTCCTGCCACATCTCCTCTGACAATTCCAGTATAAACATTTCCCAACAAGATCTGGCCCTCGCTATCAACCCAGAGTCCCCTGGGCCCACTTCCCTATAGTAACTGTAAATTCTTTTGACCTGGTCAGGATCCCCCAGGACCCTTTCCAACAAGGTATTCTGTACCTGTACTTCTCCTATACTGAACTGCGCCACCGCCGCATGCCGCAGCTAGGCATATCGAAAATGCCAGGTTCTGGGTATCCCAAACAGTTCCTTCAGCTGAAATATGTGGAGAAGATACTTAACTCCATATTTAGCCCATACTCTCCCATCCTCCAGTTTGAAAAACACCTTGAGGGTTTCGTTATACCACAGAGGATTATTAGGTGATTTCCATAGGGGTCCATCTTTCTTTTGTTGGGCACAGATGTGAAATATTCATCCAGGCAGAGCCATCACCGAACCCACCCTTCTATTCGGCACCCCCTTCCTATAAACCATATTCAGCAGAGTCTCCTGTGAAGTAGCCACCGCAGATTCCAGCAGCTTAGTAGCATTAGGGATCTGAGGAAAAAAATTCCAATGCAGGAAGGACAGCTGTGCTGCAAAGAAGTAGGCTCACAAATCTGGAAGGGCCAGCCCTCCCATTGTAACAGGCAATTTCAGTACAGCCATGGACACCTTGGGGGCTCGAGATCCCCACAAAAATCCCACCACCACAGAGTCTATGTTCCTAAAGACCTGCTTCCACACAGACAGGTGAGTTTGAGAGGATGTACAAAAACTTAGGGAGAAAAATTATTTTAAATACATTTATTTTACCCATCACTGTAAGTAGTAGCTTCTGCCATTTTGTGCACCTTCTCCCGAAGAGATCGTGTACTCGGTATAAAATTCATCTCCAAAAACCTGGAGATGGGGAGCTGTCCCTGAATCCCTAGATATTTAAAAGATCCCGACAGCAGAATGGGGCAATCAGTAGGGGCCACCACATGTTCAATGGTAAATAGAGATGACTTGGCCCAGTTAATCCTGAAGCCAGAGAAGTCCCCAAATTCCTGAATCAACCTAAAGGCTGCTGAGAGCGAGGGACCTGGATCCTGCAAATACAGCAACATGTCATCTGCATGCAAGGACATGCGTTCTAGACATGTGCATTTGTTTTCGTCCGAATGCATTTTTGTCCGAATTTCAGGTATTTTCGTTATCGTTTTAACAAACGATAACGAAAGTGCAGAATCCGAAAAACGAAAGATTCGACATAAACAAATGCTTTATTTTCGTTGTGACAACAGTTCGATATAGATAGGAGATTCGACGCTGACAATAACAATCTGTGTCCATTGAACCTGTGGTCGAATGTGCCTAACCTTAACTCTATTAGTCCAAGATTATTCTACATAGAGAGAAAAGATTTGACGTAGAAAGGAAAGATTCAACGTAGAAAGGAAAGATTCGACGTACAGAGGAAAGATTCGACGTACAGAGGAAAGATTGCTGCTGGAATTGGGTGGAATTGCAGCCAAACTATACAGTCATACAGTTTAGCTGCTCCGTCGAATCTTCTTTGAACTTTCGACAGACACCATAAGCCTTCAATGACAGATTCAACCTTAATTCATTTGGATTTTCGGACGAATGCAATTTTTAACGAAAAACAAAATAAATAAAAACAAATTTCGGGAGTAACTAAATAAATTTATTTTTCGGATGAAAGCGAATTTCCGAAACAAAATATTTCAGTGTGCACATGTCTAATGCGTTCCTCCAGCTGCCCCAACTGGAGGCCAAAGAAAGTATCACTAGACCTCAACTTAGTCGCCAGGGGTTCTATGACCAGGACAAACAGGAGTGGAGACAGTGGGCACCCCTGTCTAGTCCCATGAAAAATAGGGAAAGGTTCCGAGATAATACCATTAACCCGTAATCTTACTAATGGTTCGTGTATATAAGTTTCACCCAGGAGATGAATACAGGGCCAAACCCATAGGACTCCAGAAGCCGAAACAGGTAAGGCCACTCCACTGAGTCAAAAGCCTTCTTCGTGTCTAAGGAAGCCACCACCCGTGTCCCAGAGTTGGCATGTCTAGCCTGAAGGTTCAGAAATCTCTTCAGAAAGTCTCCTAATATTCATTTGAGCACACCTACCTGGGATAAATCCCATCTGATCCGCATTTACAAGCTTTAGTATCACTGTCTGTAACCTCCCCGATATAATTTTGTCCAGTATTTTTGTGTCCAAATTCATCAGCGAGATCGGACAGTAGGAGTCACACAGCCTAGGATCCTTCCCCCTTTTGGGATCAGGACTACCAGAGCCTCTCTCATGGAAAGTGGCAGTCTACCATCCAACCTGGCTGCTTCAAACACTCTCAACAAACGGGGTGCCAAACTATCCCTAAAAGTGTCATACCACTCCGAAGGGAGACCTTCCAGACCAGGAGATTTCCGGGGAGCAAAAGAGGAGATTGCCACTGCCACCTCCTCCACAGTATATCTTTTTCCAGAATGGTGCTGTCTTCAGTAGTCAGTACTGACAGATCAATATTTGATAAGTAGGTCTCCAATGTCCCCCCCCCCCCCCTCAGAGGTGCACGACACATACAGTTCCCTGTAAAATTAAGCAAAGATGTGTAAAATATCTCCTGAGTCATAGACTTCCGTCCCGTGCCTGTCACATACACTGCTTCTTGAACCCCCTCTTAGAGTGGCTTTGAAGGCCTCCCACTGAAGGAGGGGGGGAGCCCACCTTCTCATTCTCAACCCAAAATGTACCAATAGCTTGAGTACATTTAATCTTCACATATTCCTTCTGTAACCAGCTAGCTTCCATGCGCCAGTGGCGGATCCCAGTTTTAGCTCCCAACCTAAGATCTAGTATAATGGGAGAATGGTCAGACGGCGCTCTAGGCAAATATGCAACCTTGCTCACTGACTCCAATCCATCCCCCTCAGAGTAAATGCAGTCTCAAAATGTATCAAAATTGTCATGCAAACATAAACAACATGAATCATAGCCAAGCCACTGAAATGATACATACAGTAAAAAATGTCATTACACTTATCATGGTATCATGGTCTAAAATGTAAATTGTAAAGCACACAGGCATGAAAAGTATCCCATAGGCTTTTTGCAAGACCATGCTCGCTTCATCATGCTCGTAGATGCATGTGTAGTACATTAAAGGCTGGCTCAGACTACCAAATGCTGAATACCCAGGGGTGGTAGTAATGAGTGTCCGGCTGGGGAGCTGAGGAGGCAGAGGAAAAACCAACCCAACAGTGCACACACGGGGGGCAAACATGGCCGGGATGGGGATGTGTGTCACCAAAGATCTTCCAGTATCCAATAATAATGTTAATTGTTGGCTAACCGCATTCACCTCATTTAAAGACTGAGGGCGATTTCCTGTATTTTGTTGCACCGAAAAACATGGACGACATTCTGCAACATATCCAAAGATGAGATACACTTTCCCCATAAACCCCTAAGAACTTGAGTCCAGGTATAAAAATCATGCCCATGAAAAAGAAAAACTCCAACACAGACATACCCACCACCCTGCACCCAGCCCCAACTTGCCAGGCACTTATATCCCATAACAGCCAACCAAAAAATTAGGTAAATGGATGTGAGGCTTATTCAAAACATCAGCATCTGAGAACAACCCTGTCCCTAGGGTGATACAAAAAAAAAAAACAACCAGAAACCCCCCTTAAAAAATAAAAAGGGGGGTTAGCACACTTCTTGCGATGTACAGAACAGTTCCCAGATCCCATTTTGTAGAAGTGGGTTTAAAGAACAATACAACCTAGCAAGAAGAAAAAGGAATAATTGCATAGTTCGTCATCTGAATTGCAGGTCAGACAGGGCAAAGGAGTATATTCCTGAGCAACGCATCAAGAAAAAGGGTAGCAGCAAAAGGGGCATCCATCTAGCCCCGCAGCCCACCACCCATGGGTAACACTCCCTCCCCCCAGCAAACAGCAAAGCGTCAAAAGAATACTATGGAGGACGCTGGGGTCCTCCTCCCCTCAAACAACCTCTGGCATTCAACCATCCGGAAGCTTCCACAGGAGTAGTGAAGAAGAAAACGTTGCCATTATCTACGATCCGCAGTTTAGCTGGGTATAGCATGCCTATGAGGCGTTTCTTTACAGGCTGGAAGCTGGCTCTCTGTTTTTGGGTGGCAGCCGAGAAATTAGGGTAGATCGAAATCTGGAATCCATTAATCTCCAGCTCCGGGCCAATCCTGGCCCCTCGCAGAATATTTTCCCGGTCACGGTGTAGAATTTTTGCTATCATAGGGCGAGAGACCGCACCCTTCGGTGGGGGTCTGCCAGGTACACGGTGGGCCCTTTCATTAGCAAACATTTTAGTGAAAGTCCCAGGCTCCATATTTGCAATGAGCCATCCCTCCGGGAACTCCTCGGGCTGTCTCCCCTCCACGCCTTCGGGGAACCCCACTAGTCGAATATTATTCTGTTTCATACAATCCTCCATGTCAGCCATTTTCAAAGCATGTTCAGACAGGACCTTCTTTGCCACCTGTACAGCAGTGTCCATAGGCCTTACAGTATCTTCCAAAGTAGCAATACGGCGATCAGTAGCCTGAGCTTTTTCCCTTATCTTCTGCATGTCATCTTTCATGAAAGAGAAGCTTATTCTGGCAGCCCTGTATAGCAGACATGATCTGTGTAAGGGATGGCTCATTCACCCCATCCTCCTCCCAGCCTGATCTGGTATGCTGCTCGAGCCTGTCCAAAGATCTCCCCCTCTGCTTTAACTGTGCCTTCTGGGGTCTAGGACTCACCCGATCACTTGCAGGAGATGCAGGCTGTTCTGGGGCCGCATTGCTCACCAGCGGGGGCCATTCCTCCTCCTCCATCTCCCGGCCATTGGCGTCATCTTGGGATCCCCAAGCCCTGTCTCTGCCCTCCTCACATGCTGCGCGCCGGCCCCGCCCCACCTAAAACCTTTTTAAAATATTGTATACTATATACAATAAATAACAGATATAATATGCATAGGTAAAAAACCTACTGTGTGTGTGTGTGTGTGTGTGTGTGTGTGTGTATGTATATATATATATATATATATATATATATATTACCAAAAGTATTGGGACACTTGCCTTTACACACACGTGAATTTTAATGGCATCCCAGTCTTAGTCCGTAGGGTTCAATATTGAGTTGACCCACCCTTTGCAGCTATAACAGCTTCTACATTTCTGGGAAGGCTGTCCTCAAGGTTTAGGAGTGTGTCTGTGGGAATGTTTGACCATTCTTCCAGAAATGCAAATGCAATATCTCCCCTCTAATTCATCCCAAAGGTGTTCTATCGGGTTGAGGTCAGTGAGGTCAGGACTCTGCGCAGTCCAGCCAAGTTCCTTCACTCCAAACCAGGGGGGAACTGACAACTCATGGGGCCCCCGGGCAACAGGAGATCATGGGGCCTTCTGTGTCCTCGCCCACAATCAAGCCCCACCCCCAGCTTGCACTGCATGGATGCCTCAATTCTGTGTCGAACCTGACTAAAACAGTGCACAGGGGGCATCAGGGCAGAGCATGGGATGTCAAGCAAGCACAGTACACAGGGGGCAGCAAGGTAGAGCATGGGGGAACCATGGCAAAGTATAGAAGTCAGCAGGTCAGAGCACAGGAGGTCAGGAGGACACAATATGTGTGTGTGGCGGGTAGGAGGGCACACTACATGGGGAGCAGCAGGGCACATTATTGGGGCACACCAGGGCACATTACAGGTTGAGGGGCACAGTAGGACACATTACATGGGTGGGGGGGGGTAGCAGGGAACATATAGGGCACATTACATGGGGGAGGCAGAGGGGCACATTATGGGGCACGGCAGGGCACATTACAGGGGCTAGCAGGGCACATTATGGGGCGCAGCAGGGAACATTACATGGGGCAGGAGGGCACATTATGGGGTACAGCAGAGTATATTGCATAGGGGCATGAGGGCACAATATGGGGCACAGCAGAGCACATTATGGGGCATATAACATGGGGGCAAGAGGGCACATAATGGGACACACATGAGGCAAAAGGGCACATATAGGCACAGTATGGTGCACACAGCAGAGCACATTATGGGGCACTGAATGATGCATCACGGGGCACACAGCAGGGTACTAGGGCTCAGGACACATCCCAAGGCCCACAGGATGGAAGTGGGCATACAGTGGGGCACATAGTAGGGCATGGGGCACACAGTAGGATACATCATGGGGCACACCACAAGAGCACATCATGGGGCACACAGTAGGTCATATCACGGGGCACACAGTAGGTCATGGGACACATCACAGGGCACATCATGGGGCAC
The DNA here is from genome assembly GCA_028564925.1 of Lithobates sylvaticus. Classification (NCBI taxonomy): domain Eukaryota; kingdom Metazoa; phylum Chordata; class Amphibia; order Anura; family Ranidae; genus Lithobates; species Lithobates sylvaticus. Next base: position 402,731,382 of record CM053026.1, read on the forward strand.
ACAGAAGGGCACAGGGGCACACATCAGGGCATTGGGACACACAGAAGGGCACAGGGGCAGACAGCAGGGCATGGGGCAGACATCAAGGCATGTGGGCACAGAGCAGGGCATGGGGCAGACAGCAGGGCATGGGGGCAGACATCAGAGCATGGGGCAGACAGCAGGGCATGGGGCACAGAGCAGGGTGTGGGGCAGACATCAGGGCATGCGGGCACAGAGCAGGGCATGGGGCAGACATCAGGGCATGGGGGCAGACAGCAGGGCATGGGGCACAGAGCAGGGCATGGGGCAGACATCAAGGCATGGGGACACAGAGCAGGGCATGGGGCAGACAGCAGGGAATGGGGGCACAGAGCAGGGCATGGGGGCACAGACTAGGGCATGGAGGCAGACAGCAGGGCATGGGGGCACATAGCAGGGCATTGAGCAGACATCAAGGCATGGGGCACAGAGCAGGGGATGGAGGCACAGAGCAGGGCATGGGGGCACACATCAGAGCATGGGGGTAAAGAGCAGGGCATGGGGTCAAAGAGCAGGGCATGGGGCAGACAGCAGGGCATGGGGGCAGACAGCAGGACAGGGCATGGGGCAGATATCAGGGCATGGGGCACAGAGCAGGGTATGGGCAGACTATAGGGCATGGGGCAGACATCAGGGCATTGGGGCACAGAGCAGGATGCTGGGCACATAGAGGGACACTGGACAGCATACAAGCTGCTGCACTTTCCTTCCTAGATGCAGAGTAGCAAGGGAAGCGGCTGTAAACGGACTCCTCCCCGCCGGCCCCTCCTCTCTTCTCGTCCGTCCGAGGTGATGACAAATACAAGCACCTGGGGTGAACGGGAGGGAAGGAGGGGCCGGCGGGGAGGAGCGCATCATGAGAGGTCTGTTTACACTGAAGTCTCTTAGCGTGGAGCAGGGATTCGGAACCCGATCTACCCATCAGTTACCTGTGATTGACGGGTAGATCGAAGTGGAAGCTGTCATGGGGCCCCCTACTGGCCACGGGCCCTCTGGCAGTGCCCGAAGTGCCCGATGGTCAGTCCGCCCCTGCCCCAAACTCGCTCATCCATGTCTTTACGGACCTTGCTTTGTGCACTGGTTGTTTTTTTAGGGGTTGGGCTTGGCTCCTTAGTTCCAGTGAAGGGAATTCCTAAGGCATCAGCATACCAAGACATTTTGGACAATTTTATGCTCCCAACTTTGTGGGTACAGTTTGGGGATGGCCCCTTCCTGTTCCAACATGACTGCGCACCAGTGCACAAAGCAAGGTCCAAGTAGACAAATGGATGAGCGAGCTTGGGGTGGAGGAACTTGACTGGCTTGCACAGAGTCCTGACCTCAACCCGATAGAACACTTTTGGGATAAATTAGAGTGGAGACTGCAAAGAGTTGAAGCTGTTATAGCTGCAAAGGATGGGCCAACTCAATATTGAACCCTATGGACTCAGACTGGGATGCCATTAAAGTGTGCGTGCGTGTAAAGGCAGATGTCCGTGCTGTGAAAACGTTTTTGCCCCCTTCCTGATTTTTTTTCGCATATTTGTCACACTTAAATGATTTAGATTATCAAACACATTTTAGTACTACACAAAGATAACCCGAGTACATAAAAAAAGGCAGTTTTTAAGCACTTGCAGACCAGCCACTGTCATTATACTGCAGCAAGGTGGCACGATCCCGCAAATCGCCGCAGGTGTACGTCGGCTCGAAAACTCGCTTTTGTGGGTGCGCTCCCATTGCGGGGGAGCCAGTCAGCGGGTCCGGTGGACTCGATGTCTGCTGGACAACCGGAATCGTTCCCTGCAGTGACAGAACAGGGATCTGTCTGTGTAAACAAGGCAAATCTCCATTCTGACAGGGGAGATCACACAGATCCTGTCTTCCTGCTGATCACACAGTCCCCATACAGTTAGAAACACCTGCAGGGAACACATTTAACCCCTTGATCTCCCCTGATGTTAACCCCTTTCCTGCCAGTGTCATTAGTACAATAACAGTGCATATTTTTAGCACTGATTACTGTAATAATGTCACTGGTTTCCAAAAAGTGTAAAAAATGTCAGTTAGGTGTATGATCTGTCCGCCGCAATGTTGCAGTCCCGCTAAAGTCCACTGATCGCCGCCATTACTGGTAAAAAAATAAAATAAATAAAAATGCCATAAATCAATGCCCTATTTTGTAGACGCAATAACTTTTGTATAAACCAATCAATATTGGGATTTTTTTTTACCAAAAATAAGTAGCAGAATACATATTGGCCTAAACTGAGCACAGAGCAGGGCATGGGGCAGACATCAAGGCATGGGGGCAGAGAGTAGGGCATGGGGCAGAGAGCAGGGCATGGGGGCACACATCAGAGCATGGGGGCAAAGAGCAGGGCATGGGGTCAAAGAGCAGGGCATGGGGCAGACAGCAGGGCATGGGGGCAGATAGCAGGACAGGGCATGGGGCAGATATCAGGGCATGGGTCACAGAGCAGGGTATGGGCAGACTATAGGGCATGGGGCAGACATCAGGGCATTGGGGCACAGAGCAGGATGCTGGGAACATAGAGGGACACAGGACAGCATACAAGCTTACATTTAAATTTTTTTGGAAATGTTTTATAGCAGAAATAGTATGTGGGCTGCCCTACATACTACAGACCCCTGGAAGCTGCCCTATGTATTACTGACCTCGGTACACTGCTCTACATACTACTAACCTCTGTACACTGTGAGTAAAATTATAGGGGTCTGATAATGTTGAGTTATATATGTGTATATATATATATATATATATATATATATATATATATATATATATATGCACTTTCTTGTTTTATTTTTTTTTAGACACAGAGTTTTCAGTCTATGATGACCTTCACTGCCAGATAAGAAGCAACAGTTTTCTTCCTTTTTGCTCCAAGAAATGGACAGTCTTATCTAGCTGGTCTGATCCAGTACTGTCATGGCGGCGCCCATGTTTTCTTTAACTTACTATCAGTCACATGCTGTAACCACCTACTTAACTTCTCCCTTGCTGTTAAGAAGATATGAATGCTGATTGGACTAAACTATATGGTCACAGCTATAACACGCCTAGCCCTTATGCATATTGATAAGTATAAATTGTTAAATTTGATGTTTGTAAGTCAGAGACACCTCCTTCTTCATTCCGCCAGGTAGTGCTGGAAGTCGGTGTGTGTTGTCTCTCCACTGCAGTGTATGATTAACCACTTCCCACCCGGCCAATGTAGATATACGGCCGGGTGGGAGCCGTCTACTTCTGATAGGACGTTCAGGAACGTCCTTCAGAAGTAGAGGGATCGCGCGCGCGCGTGCCCGCGCAGCGGCGCGATCCCGATGCGGCCGTGTCACCCGGACACGGCGCATCTCGAATCGGCAGGAGGGCACGGTGATTGGCCCTCCTGATCACAAGACGGCCGTGACGAATCACGGCTGTCATGTGATGTAAACAAACAGCCGGTTGCTAGGCAATCGGCCCTCCTCTCCTCACACGGAAGTCGTCGGTGAGGAGAGGAGAGCGGATCGCTGCAGCCGGCTGGTGATCAGTGAGTATGAGATGTTTTTTTACTCACTGATCACCAGTCTAGGGTCCCCCATAGTAAAACACACGTCCCCACAGTAAAACACACATGTCCCCACAGTAAGACACACATGTCCCCACAGTAAAACACACATGTCCCCAAAACACACATGTCCCCAAAACACACATGTCCCTAAATAATAAAAACACATGTCCCCCACATATGTCCCACTAAAATCACATGTGCCAATGATTATCTGCACACATATGTCCGTGATCACCTGCACACCCCTTTTACATGATCATTTGCGTACATATGTCCGTGATCACGCGAACCAATTATTATACACTTAACGGAATTTTTTTTACAAAAAACATGTAGCAGAATACATTTTGGCTTAAATTTATGACAAAATTTGATTTTATTGGATTTCTTTTAAAAAAGAAAGGAGAAAATATTGTTTTTTTTCAAAATTTCCGCTATGTTTTCGCTTATATCGCAAAAAATAAAAAACGGAGTCGCGAATAAATACCACCAAACTAAAGCTCTATTTGTGCGAACAAAATGATAAAAAATTCATTTGGTTACAGCATTGCATGACCGCGCAATTGTCACTGAAAGTGCGCGAGCACTGAAAGCTGAAAATTGGTCTGGGCAGGAAGGGTGTTTAAGTGCACAGTAGGCAAGTGGTTAAAGTACCTAATATTCTTTTACAAAGATTTGGATCTACTATATCATCTGAATGTCTTGTTTGGAGACTCCCTAACCTGATTTAACAACTGCCTTACATACCAATGATGACCTCTGTACATTGCCCTACCTACATTCCCTATTTAAGATTACCCCATTCCTGACTATGTAAGTCGTCTCAGACTCTATTTACCAAACCCCCTTTAAGCCACGCTCAATATTTCACATAACTTAAACGATGCCCAATTTCACAGCATTTTCTTTTACATTCTGGTTGACCCACAGCCACAAATGAATGACCTAATTGTCATGGTGCTTCATCTACACTGCATTTCTGGACATACAGAAAAAAAAATTGTCTCTAATTTTTTTTTAACTCTGGAAAAGATGGTGATGCAAAGGCAAGAAAAGGAGAAAGGATATGTGTTTAAAAGAATTGTCTGTTTAGACCCCTGATATTTCACCAAAGCCCCCCAAAATATTATTTTTATAAAAAAATAATAAAAAAATAAAATTGTAAAAAAAAAAACAAGAAAAAAAAACTGCTGACACCATCCACTGCCCTACTGACATCAATTTGTACCCTACTGATACTGTCCGCTGCTCTACTGACACTGTCACCTGCCCTACTGACACTGTCACCTGCCCTACTGACACTGTCACTTGCTCTACTGACTGACACCATCCACTATCCTACTGACACCAACCTCTGCCCTACTGACAAGTCCACTGCTCCACTGACGGACACCATCCACTCTTCTACTGACACCAACCTCTGCCCTGACATGTCCACTGGTCTACTGACACCTCCCATGTTTTAATACATTCTAAAATGTGTGTTTATATTTATATATAAGAGTGTGTGTGTGTGTGTGTGTATGTATATATATATATATATATATATACATACATACGCATAGACACACACATGTGTGTTGGAGCTTCGAGGTGCATGTATGTATGTATATTATATGTATAGATGGATAGATAGATGCATACATACATGCATACATACACATAGACACGCACATGTGTGTTTGAGCTTTGGGGCGCACACCCTAATGCAATGGGCTTCACACCCCTATGGTGTCTTGTGCACACTTCCTGTGTTATCATGATTATCCCTCCCATTTTTTAAGCTTTAATATTGTGGAGAATAGGATAAAGGCAAGGTTTTGTAGTTTAGTGAAATAGAACATTTAGTTCACAAATATGATATATGTTGCGAGCAAACATTCTGGCAAATGTTCTGACAAATCAGCAGCTGATTTTCTGTACCTGCAGGATCGTTAAAGTGATAAAACATGTAGAATGTGCATGTATTGCAAAGATGTATCATATGTGTTTTTTTTTTGTTTTTTTTTGCCATTTTGCCCTAACATATCAGATCAGATATCCCATGATTGGCTATTAACTGGTACACACACTTTATACCTGATCATCTTTAAAAACACATACTTTAGAAAATTAAACAATATTTGTCACAAGAATTACAAACACTAATACTGTGAGGAAGTTAAACCCCGGTTGTCAATACCTTTGCCAGAACCAATGTGTGGACCTAAATACTAAAAGGCAGAATTCTTCTACTGCCATATTAAAACATATTACAATATGCAGAGCAGATTTTTTTTATCTATTTGTTTTATTCTACAGATGACTTATAGGGGTTATTTTACTAAAACTGGAGAGTGTAATATCTGGTGCAGCTTTGCATGGTAGCCAATCAGCTTCTAACTCCAGATTTTGCAACCAGTTTTAGTAAATCAACTCCATGGTGTAGGAAGTGGTTAAAAATGCAATTGTCATATAATTTGGCCTGGGGAAGGAAGGGTCTGGCATACAGTAAGATACCTGAATACTGCTGTACCCCAGGGAAGGAAGGGTGCAGGCTCTCCACTGTCAGTGCTGGACTTTGGGCTATAAAGGAAAGACAAGAAAGCAAATGTGAAACATGGTGAGTTGGTGATACAGTGGTGAGGGTCACTGCTATTTTACTTAAAGTACTTTACTTTCAAAATATTTTATTTTAAAAGATATACAATACATTGTGATATGAGACATTTCATTAAGAAATACATAACTGAACCTGGAGGTTGGTAACTTGGAAAATTCAATCATATATCCAAAATATAAAACAAAATAGGAGAAAGTTCTTAAATTAAATATTACTACATCTCTAGCTATCAATTAAGTGTTTTCGGATAAATATCTCCTTGGTAGGATCCCTATTATAAATTCTTGAACCAACCTGGGTATGGCACAATGCTATTGGTGTAAATTGTGTCCAAAGCTGGGTGACTGCTGGGAAATGGTACAAGCCCTGGAAATCCATTGGTTAGTGGAGCAACCAGGCCAGGTACTGCAGCAGTACCAATGACTGGTGGAGAATGTAGTCCTGTGGAGTAAATATAAACGGGCAAAAAATATAAATTAATAGCATAGCTTTAATAACAGCTGTACACAGTTGCTAAGCAACACGTCAGTGTCATTAACCAATGTATTCCTCCCAATGTCACTAAGCAACTTAACTCTTCTCAATGTTACTAAGCAACACAACTCCTGATATTATAAGGCTGCTTCCAGTGTTGCTAAGCAACTGAAACCCTTCTTTATACAAAGGAACTCTGTACACTATTGCAAAACATCTCCCCCTCCCAGTGTTGCTATGCAACGCAATTGCTTTCAGTGTCAAGACGCTACTTGGATTACAACAAAAAAAATATCTATTAACCATCTACATTTTTATATAGATGCGACAAATCTGGAGAAATATATCAAACAGGCAGCATTTTATACAAATGTTGCTATTTTAAAACAATATACAGTCACAGTAAAGATTATCATTTTATCCCTTGGCACAATCAATATCAGTCATTTATGCCATCATGGTATATTCACAGTGTGTAGCACTACAGTGCTTTTTACCTTTTTCTTACCTGATGCTGGTGTGATGGGTGTGGCTTGGAGCCCGTTTAGGTTGACAGCTCCTATTTGTTGAATATGGCATGGGGGAAACGCCACGCCAGGGCTCAGATAACTACCGTGTGATGTTGACAGAACTGTTGTCTGCTGCTGCATCAGCTATAATAGGCAAGCAATGAGAATCGGTTGGATGTTATACAAACTGAACAAGCATGATCAACTCATAGTTACAATTTTTTTTTTTAAACTATATGGTTATAAGCAGTACAAGCCATAATTAATTCGTAATCTGCTAAAATCTCCACTCTAAACTTAATTTTGCTTTAGGCAGAGAATGACGAGGGCCGCCTCTGTGACCCTTAAAAAATAGGCTTTATGTAATCTTAGCTTGTAAACACTAGCCTAAAAAGTAGACATACCAGTAAGCATGAAGCCCTAAAGCCACTTTCAGCTCCAGTGTGCGAGGGGTCGACACAGATCTTTAAGGCAGTGCTGGCTCTAGTTGTAGAAAAAATGTAAGCATGATTCAAAGGATGCTTATGTTTTCTGAAATCCCCTAAAGCTTGTTTAAGCAACAGTGAACACCCCCACGAAGTTCTGTATTAAACACTGTTAGAAGGGCTGAAGGGCACTTTGAGAGCATTAAGAAATCACTCAAATCTCATGATTACCAAGGCCTCCTTTAAGACTAGTGATTGTATTTTTAACCTAAGATCAACCAAAGCCCATTTGTTTAGGAGCTATGCCTAGATCCAGTGTAATGATAATCCTCTGGTGATCTTCTCCTTTAGGCTGGGTTCACATCTCCGTGCGGATCGGCTTACAGCAGGGGTCTGGTGCATCCCTGTTCACCGTTTCAGGTCCAATTTCGGTCTGAATTTTTGGCTGAATTCAGACCTGAAATGGACCAGAAGACACACGGGACTCCTGTGCAATTCGCTCTGCAGCCGTCCCGAGCTGTGTGAACCGGCTCCATTGAGAGACGATCACAGGCTCCTGACATGCGAATTGGATGCAGGGAAACCCGCATCCAATTTGAAATAGTGTGAACCCAGCCTTAAACATTGTTACATAGTTAGTCTGGTTGAAAAAAAAGACACAAGTCCATCTAGTCCTTTGCTATGCTGTTACTGCCTGTTAGCCCTACTGACCTCACTGGAAAATTATTTAACAGCATACAATTGGGGAAAGCAGAGCAGAAAATGATGATACACATTAGTGCTGCTGGACGTATCCTGTGTGTCTGCAAATGTTCGTATAGTTGTACAACCATGCTCCTATCACCTTTACCAAAATCAATGCAAGGCTATTTCACATTGGTAAAATACAATCAAACTCATTATAGCATCATCAGGGTAAATTTAATTCAAGTAAGAGCCTGTACTTATATATATATTTTTAATACATATCCATATAGTGAATGTTTTGATGGCTGCTGTTTGTTAGTTTTGTTCTTAACCAAATGCACATAATAAGGAAAATGGTAGGACAAAAGTATCAAGTCAATGGCAGAAAAGGCTGATCTGTTATACACTTGTCACAACACAAGGGGGCAATCTTTCCCAACAATTCTTAGCCAAAATGAACTCATTCACTATTAGTTGTTCGTTATCTGCCCCAGGGAAGCAGTACCGAGAATTTCTCTCTTCTAGCTGTGACGTACTATGTGTCTCTCCAGCTCTCAGCTGCATTTCCGTCCAATCCCAGCTCAGACTCTTCCCTTTGCTAGCTGTCTATCTTTACCTCCCCAAGCTGTATATATATCTGCATTTTCTGCTTCATTTTTTCCAGTTGTGCTCCATCAATCACCAATCCATATTCCATTTCACGTTATCACAAGCCCCATCGTTCAACAGTGCAAGATTTATCACTTCTAATTTCCAGCTCCCTATCTCCAGGTCAAAGCTGTACATCTTCCATCTGTAAGTCCTTCTTTTTCACTTGCACTTTGGAATACAAATTATGACTCAATCTCATAGCTCATGTTCGGTTGCCAGTTATGTATAGCTTTTCTAACCCCCAGGATTCCCGAGCTACATAAAGTCAAATATCTAAATGCTAAATTCCTATGCTTTCAAACCTACATTTATCTACAGACCTGGCAATAAACTTGTCAATACTATGCATACCTAACTAAAGCTGTAGAAGCCATGCAGCTTCTCTTTTGGTAGAGCAGTACGGTTGTCACAAAGTGAATTTCTAATAATTAGAGTTGAGCTTCAGGTTTGAGTTGAACATGAGTTTCACCCATATTTAGGTCGGTGAACAAACCTGCCATATCTGGCCAGTTCGCCAACCTGGGCTGCTATTGGCAGTTTTTAAACAATTATCAGACAGAAGTCTATCATATTGTGGCACTAGTATTGCCACTGTGTTTGTAAACAGACTGGCCAGGGATGTCAGGGGATGTCATGACCACATTTTGTCAGTGATGACACCCAGCTTCTTTAGTCGGTTTCTTTGCATACAGCAATTACTCTGGGGATCTGTCATTTTCAACAGGGGTAGTGGTAGATAAACATCATCAGCAGGGCTGAGAACTCACCCCCCTCCCCTAGGCCACACCTGTCTCCACCCCCACACACCCCCTAGAACCGACCCCTTCAGAGAACAGGTACCCAAGTATAATTTAGGGGGCTATACAAGTAATTTGTATGAAAATTGTTAATAAAAAGCAATGTAGTAAAATGCACAAAAGATTAGAACTATCCAGCACTTACCAAAGTAAGCTCAGAGACACTTCCAGACAATTTCAACAGGCCCATATCCCGCAAAGAGATAGCCCCATATTCCGCAAAGAGACATACCCATATCCAGCAAAGAGACATCCCCATATCCAGCAAGAGACAGGCCCATATCCAGCAAGCGACAGGCCCATATCCAGCAAAGAGACATGCCTATAACCAGCAAAGAGATAGGCCCATATCCAACAAAGAGATAGGCCCATATCCAACAAAGAGATAGGCCCATATCCAGCAAGATACATCTCCATTTCCATCAAAGAGACATCTCCATATCCAGCAAAGAGACATCCCCATATCCAGCAAGAGATAGGCCCATATCCAGCAAGCGACAGGCCTATATCCAGCAAAGAGATAGGCCCATATCCAGCAATATACATCCCCATTTCCATCAAAGAGACATCCCCATATCCAGCAAAGAGACAGGCCCATATCCAGCAAAAAGATAGGCCTATATCCAGCAAAGAGACATCCCCATCCAGCAAATAAACAGGCCCATATCCAGCAAGAGACATCCCCATATACAGCAAGAGATATCCCCATATCTAGCAAGAGACATTCCCATATCCAGCAAGAGACATTCCCATATACCGCAAGAGATATCCCCATATCCAGCAAGAGACATCCCCATATACAGCAAGAGATATCCCCATATCTAGCAAGAGACATGCCCATATCCAGCAAGAGATATCCCCATATCCAGCAAGAGACATACCCATATCCAGCAAAGAGATAGGCTACCCCATTGTCTACCCCCGGCCTACCCCGCGGTGAAAGCGGCGACTTCAGTCCGGCCCAGGCAGATCCAACACTGTTCTTACTCAAGGGACATCACTGCAGAGTCGCTGTATCAGCCGGACCAGCCGACCTACAGTTCCTGCAGCCAGTCAGTCATCTTCGATCATTTATCCAGGGGACGGCTACTCTGGAATCGCTCTTCAGGAGGATCCTCCGTTGTTCTTCAGTTGGTGAGAGGGCTATTGCCCAGTAAATACACACTTTGCCATGCTACATTGCATACGAACACTGTACACAGACATCTTACTCTTGAAATTACTTACAAACTTGCATACGAACAATGTGTACAGACATCTTACCCCATTGGAATTACATTAAAGATTATTGTTAGTCAGATTGAGTGGTTCTTATCTGCCTACACTCCATCTGCCATATTCAGGATACAGTTTGCTTGAGTTCTAACTGCCGGTGAAGACAATTGCAGGCCTTGCACTTTGGACATTGCTGTTACTGCTATTTAAAGGGACCCTGGTCTCTCATTAGGACTTAAGGTGAAATAGGCCAGCCTGGGATACCCTATTAGTATTATCATAAAATTACAGTAATTACTAGTCCATTTCAGTACTATTTCTGCATTTGATTGCTCTCTATGTAACCTGTTATTCTGTAACTGAGATTTCCTGCTGTAATTTAATTATTTCAAGGATCTTCTCACCTGAGCCTTGGCCGTTCAACCAGGACTCAGTTAATCTAAATCCTGTCATTTAACTCTCTTTCTGAACTAGTAAAATCAGAGAGTCACTTATCCACAGTGTGTTGGTGTGTCATTTAACTGTGTAACCAAAATGTCTGCACCCAGAGTGTCAGGTGGGCTGGAAGGTTTGCAGGGTCATGGAGGCGCAGATGAAAGGCAACTCTAAGCAGCCTCCACAGGGGCTGTGCTACACCAGCAAGAGGCATCTCCATATCTAGCAAAGAGACATCCCCATATCCAGCAAAGAGACATCCCCATATCCAGCAAAGAGACAGGCCCATATCCAGCAAAGAGACAGGCCTCATATCCAGCAAAGAGACAGGCCTCATATCCAGCAAAGAGACAGCCCATATCCAGCAAAGTGACAGCCCCATATCCAGCAAACAGACAGCCCAATCCAGCAAAAAGACAGCCTAGTCCAGCAAAGAGAAAGCCCAGTGAATTAAAAAGACAGCCCAGTACAGCAAAAAGACAGCCCCGTGCATCAAAGAGACAGCCCGGTCAAGCAAATAGACAGCACAGTGCATTAACAAGACAGCCCAGTGCAACAAATAGACAGCCCAGTGTATCAAAGAGAAAGCCCAGGGCAGCAAAAATAGCCCAGCCCAGCAAAGAGACAGCCCAGTGCAGCAAAGAGACAGCCCAGTCCAGCAAAGAGACAGCCCAGTGCATTAACGAGACAGTCCAGTGCAACAAAGAGACAGCCTAGTGTATCAAAGAGGCAGCTCAGGGCAGCAAAAAGAGCCCAGAACAGAAAAGAGACAGCCCCGTGCATCAAAGATACAGCACAGTACAGCAAAGAGACAGCCCAGTCCAGCAAAGAGACATCCTAGTGTATCAAAGAGACAGCCCAGGGCAGCAAAAAGAGCCCAGACCAGCAAAGAGATAAGCCAGTGCATCAAAGAGACCGTCTCAGAAGGAACAGCACAGCGCAATTCAGCAGCATTGTCACTAAACTAAAAACTTGTCTCCACAGCACACAACACTTAACAGGAGGCTGAGGAGGAGGACAGGCTACTTACCCACACAATCCATTGATCATCCGCATCTGCATCCGCATCGCTCTCACGCAGCGAGTTGACTGGTGCCAAAACGAGCTTCCAGGTGGTCTGCATTGAGAGGTGGAGCAGAGTGCAGATGACTCCGACTTCCGCTCTCTCAGGCTGCAGCCGTTTGATCCTTCTATGGCCTCCCTGCTTTGTTACAGGCAGCAGGTTACACTTTGAAGGACACAGAGAGTGTTCGGGCAAGAAAAAAAGCCCTGATGATCGGGCAGCGGTTATTTGGTTGGTGGGTCAACTTCGTTGGGTGTGTCTTCATGATTGGCGAGGATCTACACTGCTGGATGATGTGATTGATCTTGGCATTACATCGGGGGCATTTTTTTCTTTAATAAAGGACTTTTTAATGGTGTTAGTGTTTTAATTTTGTTCTTCAATTTTTTGGTGAATGAGTAACAAAGACTACTATCTACCCTGTACTCACTAGACATGTGCACAACAAAAAAATTTGTTTATTTTCGTTTCGTTTTTTTCGTTTCCTAAAAAAATTTGTTTATTTTCGTTTCGTTTTTTTTGTAACGATTCGTAAATTCGTAAGTCGTCGGTGTTCGTATTCGTAACGATTCGTACATTCGTAAGTCGTCGGTGTTCGTATTCGTAACGATTAGTACATTCGTAAGAGTTATTTTTTCGTTGATTCGTTTTTCTGTTAGTTTAATTTTCGTTCATTCGTTTATTCGAAATTCGAACGCATTCGTAGTTATTCGTACATTCGTAACATTCGTAGATTCGTAATCGGAGCATAATTCATAATTTTATGTAATGTGTATGCTATTATTACATTTTAAGAGACACGGAAAATTACGAATCGAAAAAAAAGTTAAGAATGTACAAATTTTTTTGTTTAATCCATTCGAAGCACGTTAAGCTAAGCCATTGTAAGAGACACGGAAAATTACGAATCGAAAAAAATAAAAAACAGTTACGGATGTACGAATTTTTTCGTTCAATCTATTTGAAGCACGCTAAGCAGCACCATTGTAAGGGACACAAAAAATGACCAATTCAACAAAAAAAAAGTTACGAATGTACGAATTTTTTCGTTCATTTTCATTTTTGTTGTTCCTGTTTTGGTTTTTCAGATTTTTTTAATTCGTACATTCGTTGTTTCTAGTTAGTTTTTTTCGGATTTTCATTATTTTCGGATTCGTTCGATTCGAACGATTCGGTATTCGTTAAAATTTTTAGCGAATCATTCGTTCATTCGTACGAAAATGAACGAACGAAAATAACGAAAAAAACGAAACTAATTGCACATGTCTAGTACTCACTCACCTAGGGGGTGGAAATCTGGGGCCCTCCTTATTATAAAGGGGGCCTCTAGATTCTTAGGGCTCTTTCACACGGACGTGTCCGTCTACGGAGCCCGCTCTGCTCAGCGGGGGATCGATCTGTCGATCCCCGCTGAGCAGGAAGATGACAGGTCTGTGTCTGCACTCTGTGCAGGGACCGACCTGTCAGAGCGCCGCTCTCCCCAATGGGGGATTGGATGACGACGGACCATAGAGTCCATCGTTACCCGATTCGATCCGCAGACGGATGGAAAAATAGGGTTTTCCTCCGTCACACTTTTTCGGATCGGAGCGGGTCGGATGACACCGCTGACATCCGATGCTCCATAGAGGTCTATGGAGTGTCCGTTCAGGTCCGCTTAAAAAACTGACAGGCGGACCTGAATGGACCGTCTGTGTGAAAGGAGCCTAAGTCTGCCCCCCTCAAACCACCACATCTTTTTTGGGAGAGAGGATGTTGAGGGGAGGCCCTTATTCCCTCCACATCGGAAAAAAGTTTTCTTGCAAGGTGGCTCCTTTTTAAAGAAGTACTTCATACTGATCCGCTATTTCATATGAAGGTTTAAGGCAGAGGTCGGGAACCCTTCGATTGTGATCTACCCCTTCACTTCGGGCAGGTGATGGGTAGAAGACTTCCCTTCCTTGCTGACCCCTGGAACCTGGACAGGAGGGGTGCGCAGGGGCAGCATTTACTGGAATTGAATTACCGTATTCTCCTTCTGTAGCAGCTGAAAGCTGTCTTTTTCTTTTCACCCTCCCGCTGCCATTCAGCTGCCACAGGAGGAGATTACAGTGGACTAGTTCCTGTAAATGCTGCGCCCGCCCACCCAGGTAAATATGTCATTTACCAGCCCCATACTTTTCTAAATGAACACAGTGAGTGACTGGTACCAATTACTCACTGTGTTCATTAATAACTGAAGCATAGTAAACAGTGTTCACTATGCTTCAGTTTGTGAATGAACAGGGAGACAATGCAGAGCTCTTCCTGTTCATTCACTCTGTGCAGAAATGGAGATTGAATGTGTCCTCAATCTCCTTTCTCTGTCTCAAAAGTGAGAAATCAGGGGTCTGTTTGGACTCCCGATATTTCAGCAAAGCTTAAAAAAACTGTTAAAGAAATGTAAAAAATATATATAAAAAACTACTAACACCTCCCACTGCCCTACTGGCACCATCCATTGTCCTAATGACTGACACTGTCCACTTATAAGGTAGGGTAGGTTTATATTTATGCAGTGCCATTTTTTAAATTATAATTTTCCAAGTTTTCCCTACTATTTAGTTAGGCCTTTCTAGTTAAATTACAAAAAAAGGGTGCTGTGCCCCAGTGATCTTTGATCTCTTTCATGTTGTTCAGGTAGATCTCCATCTCTCAAAGGTTGGTTTAAGGTATTCCAAAAGTATGTTATTTAAAAGATTTGTGTATTTTTAATAGTGGCCTTTAGAACAGATTTTCTTTAATTTTTTTTTTTTTTTATATTGGTATATGTCCCCCATGGCCAGTATTCATGCTCTTTTTTTTAAACAAAAGCCCACATGTCTTCATGTACAACCTACTTCCTCTTCTATCGCTGATTGATTTTCAGGGGTATAACCCTAGTATCAAATGGACCATTAAAAATGTGCACGCCTCTACAAATCACTATACTCTCACTTTGATTAGTATATACAGTATTTATTCAACCCCAGGTTTTTTTTACTGATCTATAGAGGACTACTTGACGCTCCATCTATGGGAAGTTAATTCTGTCTTTAGCCTATGTTAAACATTTATAAGGATGGTAAGCTTCAAGTTGTTTAATTACTACACTGTATGTTCATGTTTTGGCTAATGACTAATTTTGCAATATATCATTTATATAAAAATATAGTTTGCTTGTTGCCACGCTTATACAGTATCTCACAAAAGTGAGCACACCCCTTACATTTTTCTAAATATTTTATTATATCTTTTCATGTGACAACACTGAAGAAATTACACTTTGCTATAATGTAAAGTAGTGAGTTTACAGCTTGTATAACAGTGTAAATTTGCTGTCCCCTTAAAATAACTCAGCACAGGTGTCATGTGACTTGTTAGTGTTACAAGGTCTCAGGTGTGATGGGGAGCAGGTGTGTTAATATTGGTGTTAGCTCTCTCACTCTCTCATACTGGTCACTGGAAGTTTAACATGGCACCTCATGGCAAAGAGCTCTCTGAGGATCTGAAAAAAAGAATTGTTGCTCTACATAAAGATGGCCTAGGCTATAAGACATACACTCATATGTCTATTTCCCAAAGACAACCTCTGCCAAACAGTTTGCTGAAGACAAGCAGACTAAGGAAATGGATTACTGGAAACATGTCCTGTGGTCTGATGAGACCAAGATAAACTTATTTGGTTCAGATGGTGTCAAGCGTGTGTGGCGGCAACAAGGTGAGGAGTACAAAGACAAGTGTGTCTTGCCTACAGTCAAGCATGGTGGTGGGAGTGTCATGGTCTGGGGCTGCATGAGTGCTGCTGGCACTGGGGAGCTACAATTCATTGAGGGAACCATGAATGCCAACATGTACTGTGACATACCAAAGCAGAGCATGATCCCCTCCCTTTGGAGACTGGGCCGCAGGGCAACATGATAACGACCCCAAACACACCTCCAAAACGACCACTGCCTTGCTAAAGTAGCTTAGGGTAAAGGTGATGGACTGGCCAAGCATGGACTCCAGTGGCAACCTGTAAAGGTCTGGTGAACTCCATGCCCAAGAGTGTTAAGGCAGTGCTGGAAAATAATGGTGGCCACACAAAATATTGACAATTTGGGCCCAATTTGGACATTTTCACTTAGGGGTGTACTCACTTTTTGTTGCCAGCAGTTAAGACATTAATTGGTGTGTGTTGAGTTATTTTGAGGGGACAGCAAATGTACACTGTTATACAAGCTGTACACTCACTACTTTACATTGTAGCAAAGTGTAATTTCTTCAGTGTTGTCACATAAAAATATATAATAAAATATTTACAAAAATGTGAGGGGTGTACTCACTTTTGTGAGATACTGTATTTGCCCTAAGGACCCATAATTGTTTAATGTTCATATATGCTGTAAAAATGCAGCCTACACAGATTTAGTTCAGGTCTACATGCAAGCGTGCTTACACATCATACTGAGAATACTGAAAATGAGTCACACTTGTAACACCGGCCTAATGCAGTTATATAACTGTTCACATAAAATGTTGCATGCTTGTGATCCATCAAGGAAATTTTTGTTCAAAACCCACTGCACGAGTTAGTAGCAGCAGAAATCACTAGTTCATGCTAGTTTACTACCCATACTACCTGTGTTTTCTGACAAAGCAAGTAGGAACACTTACCGCTTGTGCATATGCACTGTATGGACTTATGGGGAGTGCTAATGATGGGGTAAAGATTCCCAGCTGACCAACCATTTGTTGCATCCGGCGCAATGTTCTCTCCTTATCTGTATCCGCAAATTTAACCACAAGGCTGGATGAGGCACCCTGGTAGTATAGGGTAAAAAACAGTGTAAATAGTATCACTGTTATTAGAGTAAAGAATAGACACATTACAAACACGTAGTTATGAACTGGTAATGAACAACTATGTTTAATGCAGCATAAAAAGGTAATATAAAACAAGCATCATAATTCAATTTACTTTAGAGTGGAACTCCAGGAATTGTCTTTATTGCCAACCTTCCTCCAAATTGGCATGATGTAACTAGCTTTATCTTAAATCTGGAGGGATTCTTGAGATGCTAAAAAAACATTATATTAGCCTGCACTACATACTACTGTATTTATGTATTTATGGATAAATGTAGCTGTGATCTTCTGGGTCCTGCTCAAGTGGCTTTCCCCTCTGCACACTAAATATAAAGGGTCACTTGCTTGGCACTGCTGCAATTTATAGAACACCTTGTTCTTTCTTCAATGAATTCAATGTGTTCTCTGATTGATTGAGGTCAATATTATGAGATCAAGATCCTTACTACTTCATCCAATTAGAAAATGCTTGGATTCACTGGAAAAATACAACATATTATTTGAATGGCAGTGGTGCCATAGGAGTGGTGCCATAGGAGCCCCCCCCCCCCCCCCGTGTTTCTTACGCAGAGGGGAAGCTGCTTGAGCAGGATCCAGAATATCGTAGTTATCACTGTATCTAATTTGGGCTATTACAGTAGTTTTCAGCACCCCCAGTGGCCCTCCAGGCATAGGATATGGATAATTATATTGTGGGAAGTCAGACCAATATGAGTTGACAATAAAGATAAATCCTGTAGTTCAGCTTTAAGAGAAACCTGTATGGGAAGTAAGGTGAAGGCAGCCACTGCTGACTTCTCCTTTCAACAATGCTAGCTATTTTGCTGTCATGCTGACCGACCAAATGGATTACATATTTTAAGTCACCAACCTGAAACAAGTATGCAGATCAGGAGTTCTGTAGGTCAGGCACTCTTTGGCTAAGTTACATGCAGTGGGCTAGCTAGCATTTTCAGAAGAAGGCCAACAGTGATAGCCTACATATTTTTTTCAGTGTGTTTTTTTTTCAGCTGACTGAGGAGAGGTTTCTGTGTGGCCCGTAAGAAACAGCCAATCACTTTTCAATTAGCTAGTGCTTGTTAGAAAAGAACCCAAGAGTTTGAATAGAATTTTGATAAATTTGGTAATATATCTTTCTTTACCTTGAGATTTTTATAAGCTGCTATATGTAATTTTACAATAGGTTAACTACGTTGTTTAAGAAAGATATCTTTCTTTCTTAAAGATTTTTAGATTTACATTTTTTTTTTTTGTTAAATGATCAGTAGTTGTATAATTAACAATTCAAATACAAACAAAATCTCTCAATTGCAAAGATCAATACAGATCGATTTCAAACATGTAGTTGGAAACATATTTAAAAAACAATTATATGACAGTTATATTCAACAGAGTTTTGACACCATAGAACCAATGTTTCACCAGCAATGCATCTTCCTATCGTAGAGATTGTAGGTGAAGTGAAAGGCACAAGAGGCAACAACCATCATACTGGTGAAAACAGTGAAGGCTTGGCCTCCTAATGTAGTTCTAAATAGGCTAAATAAGTATCCATTGCAGAAATAAAAGTAAAAAACAAAGAAGAAGAGAGGGGAAACGCGTCAGCCCATGAGATAAAGGAGAGCAAAGAAAAAAAGAAAGGGGGATAGGGAAAGAGAAAGAGAAAGTGTTTCCGGTATCAGCAGAAAAGGTGAGAAGGGACTTGCTAGTCAATAGATAGACATCTGATCCATGGATCCCACATCTTATCAAATTTTGCAGTGTTGTTATGGAGGATGCAGGTTAGCTAAACTAACCATAATCCAGTTAAGCTTCCTTAAAGAATGTTAAAACATTACCAGGTTGTTGCTTAGTGTGGCCAGGATATGGATAACTTACTGGCATTGTCTGACTTCCATGTAGGGCATGTATCGCTGCCTGAGCTTCAGCGTGAGACGAAAACTTTACAAAAGCGCAGCCTAAAAAACAAAACAGTACAGAGACTGCTAAGAATCCACTGTTCAAAAGTTAATATTATCATAGTTTAATGAATAAAATATGACTAACTACTTTCCACAGACATACATACTGGCATAACACTGTAATTGGAGCTACGCCCTGTGTCCCTACATCCTTCCCTCAAACCTTGACTTAAAGCTGCCTCCTCAATTTCCCACCTGCTATAAAGGGTTCAGTGACTGTTTAATGTGTACAGAAGCAGTAATTTAGACAGAAAGCAGTGCTCTCCCATAGTGGTGGGGATATCAAGGAAAAGACTGCATCAGAAATACCTTGCATGGCACAAAGGAATGGACATTCAAGCAAAGGCCTACAAGCCATGGGTCTTTAAAAGGTTGTGAAATCCAAGCCTTTTTTTCTCAGTTCAGCTAAAAGAACAGCCCACTTTCTGAACTTACCTTTGCTGCTTCCATCAGGCCCCCGTAGAACAGAACATTCCTCAATAGATCCAAATGCTTGAAACATGCTGGTCACCTCTTCTTCTGATTGTTGTTTGCTCAGCATCCCCACAAACAGTTTGCGGTCACCTACGGCCCAATATTAAAGTTAGTGCCAGCTGCCACATTCTATACTGGGGTTTACAGATGTATCTGACAAGAATGAAAATGCCATTGGTGAAGGCGATATAAAAATATATTGGTGTTATATACTACAAGGGGCCTAGCAAGTGGGGTTTTCAAGACAGGCAGCACATTTCAATCCACCTAACAGTAATTTTCTTACCTCACATTGATTTATTATTTAGCAAACAGTAATGGTGCACATATACAGGTTGATTACCTTAATAGATTAACCTGCTTTACACATAGGATTCCAATAACCATGAGATACATGTTGGAAAAATGACTCCTTCAACCAATGGATGTGTTTTGCACTGGTATGGTAGATACAGATGTGTGATGACCACCCATCTGTCAATCCCCATTGTACGATCCAGATGTTCACCACTGAAGATGAATTCCAGGATCACTAATGAGACATTAGGAACAAGGGTACAAAGACATTCATTGGAAAATGCAGTCATCGCACAACTGGACATATACATTTTGGCTGGTCACTACACAAATTTATGTCAGTTGCCCAAGCTTGTCTTTTCTAACCCCTACATGGGAAATTATTTGCAGATTAGGTTACAATGGCACAATGCAAGGTGATAACCGACCTGTATATGTGAAATTTGTTGCCTGGAGGCCCATTCTTATGTATCAACATGGTCTGACCTAGAAATGGAGTTATTCCCCAATAGCCATCAATCAGATTCAAACTTTTAAGGTAAACCTGATACTATTTGGTGGATAAAGAATAGCAATCCCAGTTTTTAGTAAGAACACTTTGATACATAGTATTTGCCCAATTCAAACACCTTAATTCACATCATGACAATCTATTTTTATGCCAATATAAAATACCATTTATTACACTATTGACGTATATGCTGTACACTAAAAATGGACGGTAAATGACACAATATACTACACACTACACATGCAGGGTTTACTCATGCACATACAGCAACTGCACAACCACTGCAGATTGTAATACTGTGTTGAATGACATTCATGTGACCGAAAAATGACAAATGTATTGACTGAACAATATGATAATCTCTCTACATATAACAGCGTGTCCATATTCCTCAGGGTGATTAAAATGTATACATTTTCATGCAATTAGAATGCCATTATTACATCTACCACATGCCTGTGGACTTAACACAATAGCACGCACTCATGTGTAATTCATGCAGAGTAGCAGACAAATGTCAGCGACCCACTAAACATTCCACAATATTGTATTGACATACTACACACAGCTGATACAGACCCCCCTTTCTCCCCCACACACATGCTCCACAGAGCATCCTACTCCCTCTACCTCCCATCTTGCATGCTCTGTTGCACTCTCTCTCTCTCTCTCCACAAACCCCCTCCACACAGACACACACCAGGCCCCCCTCTCATCCCCAAGAGCCTCTCTTTTTCTATCTCCACCCCCTGACTGGCAATTTCACATGCCGTCCAGCAACCATGAAGATGTGTGTCTGAAGCTGAAAGCATCATCTGGTTGCCATGGCAATAGGCTGTGCCGCCACGCGGAGTGCCAGGATGATAATGATGAATATTGCAAGGGTTTAAGGAGTGCTCAGCTGCTGCAGACAGTGGTGGCAAAATCAGGTCAGGGAGGCTTGGCTAAGCAGGGGGATGTTGGGACGCATGACTATATAATGAGGATGATAAGTATCCGTGCAATAATAATAAGCATTTACCCTGTGCAATCTAGTAGTAAATGCATCTCTCTTGAACAATGCATGTTGCAAAATGTAATAGAGAATCCAGACATTCGCATACACATGTATACTCATGATCACTCCTCAACTCACTTGAGTACATCAATGTTTAAAAAAACCTTATAGCATAACTGACTACTCAGTATGCACAGTGATGCTGAGAAACATAAAACAAGCACATCGCAACAGGCACTGACTACCGACACAATAATAATGAAAGCACTGCCCAGTATTACAATGATACACATAATGACATACACATATAATTAAATCATCGTACAATAAGATGGTGCACAATAAAGACAGATTTTTAGATAATAGTGGTTCAAAACCAAGCCTTAGCTCTAATAAGTCCAAATCTATAGCAAACAGCCATCTGAAATAAGAAAAAACATTGGAGAGGCCGGATTTAATCATGGATGATATTACAAATGTCTTGATTGAGAGCCACCAATCTGTCCATGAACCATGTTCAATGCTTTCAGCTATCAAATGATGATGAGTCTCCACACAGTGACAATGACCATGGCTCTCAGTATGATTCTGCAGTAATGAACATGCTGTGCTGTATAATGATACAGTGGAAATGCACATTGATGTTGAACACTCTGTGATCTAGGGTGTATAATAATCAATGTTTTACATGAACACACAGGCCCGCATGATGATGGTTTTCTGAACTCAGGGATTCAGGATTGCTTTGGAAGACACTGCTAAGTATTTTCCCAATTCTGATTGGATACATACCTCCCCGACTTTCGCTGTCTGCGGGCTTCACCTGAATGGGCCGTGCCATCTGGAACCAGAGAACACGCGGGATAAATGACCCAGACTTTTATTTAATACTGAAAAATGTATAGATTTTTTTTATGCTTGTGCCACATTGCACTAGCTCAAAAAGAAGGGTCATACTTGTCCTGCAAACATCAGACAGGTATAATAATTTATTCAGTGCTAAAGATATCATATATTTACAGTATTTTGGTCATTTTAAGTGATTTTTAAAAACATTTTCAAAACGTGTGCAAAAAGTTCAGATTTTGATTTGTCATAAAGATTAGAAGTAATTGCAATGTCCAACATACACGTACCAAAATAAATATACCAAGCGGAACTAAATTGCACCTGAGCACCACAAACTGAAAGCGCTATTTAATTCATTTTTAGTATTCAAAGCAAACTCACCCATCCATTAATGTCTCCATGCTTTAGTTTGTTTAGAAACCACTTTGAACCCCCCCCCCCCCCCCCCATCATTGAAAGCATTTATTGGAAAACCAGAAACCAGGAAGCAAGTGAAAAAATGCAAACATTTTTTTTTTAAAACAAGTAAATATAATAAACCCTCCTATCTATTTACTAATGCTAGCAGCATAAATAATTAATACAGTCAGTGTTGATTCAGAAAGTTTAGCTCCGCTTTAAGGCATTGTTGAGTTCTGGGGTGATACACAATGTGCAGGAATCCCTAATGTTTAGTACTGTCAAGGAATTGCTTTTTGTCCCACTTCATCCTAAGATAACTAGCCCCAGTAGGGTATCTGCAAATCCCACTTTGAGTCACGTTCTCCATATTTTGCACTGAAAGGCTGAAATGGTTCTGTAAAATGGCTAAAGTTTGTAATTCTGTAAATTTAGGCTGTATCTGTGCTGTAAGAGAGCATTTCTGGATACAAGTAACCACAGAGGCATCCATTAATCTCCATGACCCCACCCATTATCCTAAAACAAGGGAGAGAACCTTGGAATTATGTTGGAAATGATGGCATCCAAACACCTTCTACGAATGCACACTGTACTTTACTGCCTATACGTCAGTGAAAACAAACAGATTGCTTAATGTGGATCAGTGTACTTTTGTATATTTTCTGTTTACATAAAAAATAAGGCAGTTCACACATTACCAAGTTCTACAGTATGTTACAAGAGATATGTATATGCGGGATGCATATATATTTGATGCATTCGGTGACCTGCCCATTTAATATATTCCCTGTTTAGAATAGACTGATTGACAAAACGCTAATCAACAGCTAAGAAAAAAAGAGTAAAATGCAGAATAAGTAATATTCATCATATTGCTGTGCTGCCCCGTGGTGCTGACCCAGAACACATCACCAATAAATAGGCTAGCTTGTCTCTCAAATACAGAATATGTATGAGCTGACTGTGCAAAACAGACAACCTACATAGCAGCTTGGAAATTCACCTGCCTAAAGTGACCTTTGACACATACCACTTTGAAAGCTTAAAGGGAACTGAAAGCTCTAAATACTTAGTAAATGCTATCACTTAATGATTGTATTACATCCATATTATGTGTTTAAGAAAATAAGCAATTATTGAACTTCATTTTGTCCATGACATCTTATTCTTCTCGTTCATGATGGAATGTTTATTGCTATTCTACATGGTTGACAGCTAAGAAATGTCATGCCAGTTCTGCTGATTGCTGCTATTCTTGGGATTGCAGGAAATATGGATAACATACCTAATGCGGGCAACAGGAATACACACAATTGCAAGTTAAACATAGATTTCTGCATTGGTAAAGCTCTGAATTGAATGTGTTACCTTTAATAGATTAAATAGCCCCAAGTATCCATAGGGACTGGTTAGTGTGTTTAGTCTGCATCATCTCTAGGGCTAATCACAATATTGGCTTCAGATCAGTGAGCTTGAATATGTGTAAGCCTATACCATGTGCAATTTGGATCTCATTAGAGAGCTAAAGAAAGAAAGTTCAGTGAACACATGGTTTCTATGCATGATAAAGTTAAGCAATAACAAATGCTACTGAAAAATAAATAATTTTTTTTTCTTAAATTGTATGATAAGCCAATATATTTAGTTTAGATTTGGATAGAGCGGTCATTGGTTAGAAACGTTGGCCTTTTATTGTTGTCTATATCCCCGTTTGGATGATTTATTCTCTCTCTCTGTCCTAAAGACCATTGTCACTGAAACATAAAGTGAAGGAGAAATCAACAATTTCAGCTGCCACCAGAACAAGAACATAGACATCTTCCAATGGGGACACTGGTTGCGATAACAGCTGTCCAAGAGGGGATTTTGCATGCTATGGAAAGATTTTTTTCTCACTTTCCAGTTGTGTTTACAGAATAGGAAGAAAGAGTTCTCCATTGGGGTACAGATGGAAAAAAAAAGCACCTCGCTTTGGTTTCACTATTGCCTCCTCCATCCAAAATGTTTTTGCTTTAGTTTTTCATTTGAATAAATTGAGAAAGAGAACAAGAGCAGTGTTATTTTTTATGATTTACTATAACATATCAGCTTAATTCATGAACTGAAATGTCCCTCCCTCTGTTGAGAAGAAGCACTATGCCCCTATCCACTTTCTAGAAACCTGCCCCAAACGGCTCTGCAACAGATGTCTGCATGACTGTCACTTTATCTACCCAGGACTCCAGGTGTCGCAGAGCCATCTCTAGCTGTAGCCTGATTTCCACAAGATAGAAGTCTGACTCTGTAAGTTGATTAATAAATCCCCCTCACAGTGCATAGGGATGAAGCATAAGAAGCCCCATCCTTAGGCTAGATTTCAGTTACTATGTGTGCTCCCCTACATTTATTTCATGCACCATTCACTAAGACCACATTTATCTTTACCCATTTTGCATACCAATAATGTGGTAATGAAATATAAAACATTTTATTCCTTTATTTAGGCTTATATAAGAAGGTAATGCAATAAATGATTGAAAAAAGGGTTTGCCTACAAGCGCCTTAAAGTTTTGCCAGTAAGGCCAACTAGGAACCAAACAACTACACTATTTTCTAGGTGCTGTGTAGAAAATAGTATACGGTCAAAGCCATGTTTGTACCGTTGGATTTCAGTTCTCCTCCATTGGCCCCCTCCATTTCTAGGCAGTGTATGTACTATATACATATCGGCTTCTATATATGCAGCCTGAGGCTCAGATTCTGGAAACTGCTTGGTACAATGTATATATATCAGAAGAATACCTGCTTCTGTCTGATGAATCTTAAGTACTGTGGTCATTGAACCAAGTATACTCACAAACATCCTTTTTTTGAACTAAAAGGGGAGTTCTGGGATATACTCGTAGTTTTGCGCATTTGGGTGTTTTCACTAAACTAGTTATATTAAAGGCTAAGTTAGCCTTTTCCAGGAAATAGCCTATGCAGTGATGGAGCCCCAGTAGATATGAAAAAACTGTGCAGCTTTGTAAAATGTTTATTAATTTTATCATCATACTTGTGGGCTATTTGGGCCCCTTGGATGCTGGGCTGAAAACTTCCAGTTAGCAATCCCCACATCTTGCCTCATTGCAAAGCATTTGACACTTACATTCAACATTACAGAAGTGAAAACCAATGGATTTCACGTCCTAGCAACAAGGCAGGACGTGGAGATTGCTAACTGGGAGTTTTTCAGCCGGGCTTACTGGAAGACCCAAATGGCCTACAAGTATAACAATAAATGTAATAAACATTTTACACAGAAGCATAGTTTTTAATATCTATCAGGGCCTTTTGACTGCATAAGCTGTTTTCTAGAAAAGGTGAACTTAGCCTTCAAGGCTAGGATCCCTCTTGAGCTTCTTCAAGGGCTCTTGGAGCGATTTTTATGTATGTTTGAAATCACATAACATTTTTTGGTGTTTTAAGGCTTGAGCTTCTTAATGTAGCCACGTGAAGATAGTTATTAAGAAAATGAAGGGCACGAAATCGCATGAAAAATGTGTTACATGCTTTTTCAGCGTCTTTCGGGATCTCCAATTGAAGTGCATAGCAATCCAAAACACGTGAGAAGCTTGTTTACTTTTTCAAGCTTCAGACATAAAGCTTCATCCAACACGAAACTGTGGAACATTGGGCAGCTATCTTCACTTCATACATTAGTCACTGATACAGACTTGCATCTGTGGATGTAGAGGCTCAGTGGCTCAGATTATGTGGATCTCTCTTAGTATACTCTGTACTGTTCTTTGATTGGTACACTCAAAAATAGTAAATTTTTGACTTGGTCTTCTCTAGATCTCAAAATTTATTGTTACTCTGCTTCCCTGTTATAGTATTATTTACACTGCCAGTTTTTGCCAGTAGCGAAAGAGACTAAGGGTCAAATTTGATTTCACACAGCTGGAATGTCATAAAAAGCTATGTGGCATAGCGCTGCGGTTTTCAATTATAGGCGATGACAACCATGGCAGTTGAATAGATTTTTTGACAGTGGGATGAGGGCTGCATATTGTTTGAGGCAGTACAGATATAAGTTTGATATATAGACGTCTGACTGGAGAGCTGAGTTTGCAGGTGTAATATACAGGACAATGGGTGTAGTGTAATTTATATCTGTCTGCTATAGCTGCATGTAGCGATATTAGTGAACAGACAGAGTAACAAATTTTGACATGTAAGGTTAATTGGTATGTGTACGAAGGATTTGCTGTCTATAATGGAGGAACTGTGGATTATTTGGGAAGTTATAGGTATGGGGGTTGAGTATAACAAGGATGAATTCATGGTGTGAAAAGTAAGGTTTTATTTAAATTAGTGTAAGACTGTTCCTAGTATTGAAAAGAAAAGGTAAAAGCTTAGTTCATCTTCTGACCATGTATCATGTTACACACATATTTAGGGTGTAACATTACCCAACCCACCACCCATAAACTTCTCACCCACCCCACTTACCTGAACCAACTGCCTCATCCATTGGCAGATCCATTCCCAGGGGTTTGTGAATGGAAAGCCAATGCAGCAGAGGAACTGTGTAGGATGTAGGATCGAATGAAGGGGGAGAAGCTCTCTCCTCTGCGACTGCCAGGAGTCCCCATGAGGCCAAGGCATCCCTGGGCTGCAGGCATCGTGTGACAGAATTCTGGGGAGGAATCGATTGCTTGACCTAAGTAAGTAATAAATTGCCAGTGCAATCGATCCCAACCTCCACCACCTCTGCCTCTTACTGATTCCATCCCCCCACCACCACTGCTGCCACCCCCCTCAACACCACCGCTGCCACCCTCCCTCAACACTACTGCTGCCATCCCTCCTCAACACCAATGCTGCCAGCCCCCCAACACTACCGCTGCCACCCCCCAACACAACCGCTGTCACCCCCTCAACACTACTGCTGCCACCCCCCCAACACTACCGCAGCCACCCCCCTCAACACCACTGATGCCATCCCCCATCAACACCACCGCTGCCACCCCCAGCACTACCATTGCCACCCCCCTCAACACCACCGCTGCCACCCCTCAACACTACCGCTGCCACCCCCCCACCACCACTGCTGCCACCCCCCTATACTCCACCGCTGCTACCCCCCTCAACACTACTGCTGCCACCCCCCCTCAACACCACCGCTGCCACCCCCCAGCACTACCATTGCCACCCCCCTCAACACCACCGCGGCCACCCCTCAACACTACCGCTGCCACCCCCCCCACCACCACTGCTGCCACCCCCCCTCAACTCCACCGCTGCCACCCCCCCTCAACACTACTGCTGCCACCCCCCCCTCAACACCACCGCTGCAACCCCCCAGCACTACCGTTGACACCCCCCTCAACACCACCGCTGCCACCCCCCAACACTACCGCTGCCCCCCCTCAACACTAATGCTGCCACCCCCCAACACTACCGCAGCCACCCCCCTCAACACCACTGATGCCATCCCCCATCAACACCACTGCTGCCACCCCCCAGCACTACCATTGCCACCCCCCTCAACACCACCGCTGCCACCCCTCAACACTACCGCTGCCACCCTCCCACCACCACTGCTGCCACCCCCCTATACTCCACCGCTGCCACCCCCCTCAACACTACTGCTGCCACCCCCCTCAACCCCACCGCTGCCACCCCCCCTCAACACTACTGCTGCCACCCCCCCACCACCACTGCTGCCACCCCCCCTCAACTCCACCGCTGCCACCCCCCCTCAACACTACTGCTGCCACCCCCCCTCAACACCACCGCTGCCACCCCCCAGCACTACCGTTGACACCCCCCTCAACACCACCGCTGCCACCCCCCAACACTACCGCTGCCCCCCCTCAACACTAATGCTGCCACCCCCCAACACTACCGCAGCCACCCCCCTCAACACCACTGATGCCATCCCCCATCAACACCACCGCTGCCACCCCCCAGCACTACCATTGCCACCCCCCTCAACACCACCGCTGCCACCCCTCAACACTACCGCTGCCACCCTCCCACCACTACCGCTGCCACCCCCCTTAACACCATCGCTGCTACCCCCCCAACACTACCGCTGCCACCCCCCTTAACACCACCACTGCCCCCCCCCACCACCACTGCTGCCATCCCCCCTTAACACCACCGTTGCCACCCCCCTCAACACCACCACTGCCACCCCCCCACCACCACCACTGCTGCCACCCCCCTCAACACTACCGCTGCCACCTCCCTCAACACCACCACTGCCACCCCCCTCAACACCACCGCTGCCCCCCCAGTCAACACCACTGCTGCCACCCCCAGTCAACACCACTGCTGCCACCCCCTCAACACTACTGCTACCACCCCCCTTAACACTACTGCTGCCACCCCCCCTCAACACCACTACTGCCACCCCCCCCCCCTCAACACCACTAGTGCCACTGATGGGGGGGGCTTCATGATTTCTTGCACTGGGGCCCTGAAGTTTCTAGTTACACCTCTGGTGGTAGGTCTATACTTCCATATGAACCTGCAGATGGGATGTATACAATGCAAGGAGCATGCAATGCTTTGAAGACAATGCAAAAATTGTATAATTGCACACTTTTTATTTTATTATTGTGGATGCATTTATAAAATTTTTCCCATAAAGGTAAACTACATATTTAAAGGATAAGTTCACCTTTTGTAACCATATTTAGGGTGTAACATGTAACATGTTGTAATCATGCACTACTAATCTCAACAAACATTCACTTTGCAAAGCTACTAAGCGATTGGTCTCTACTTTGGTAAATAAACCCAAAAGGTTGCATTTTTAATGACAAACAATATCTCCAGGATAAAGATATCCACCCTTCCACACCTCCCTTCCATCCTTCTGTAATCACTGTATTAAAAAATATATATCTATCTAATGCCCTTTTTACTTAGCCTTGGTCATGTGTCACTCTAACCCCAAGCCTTTTCTCTTCTATTTACTACCTGGTTGGGTCCTTCCTGCCTGCGTGATGTGGACACTTCCTGTTGGATGTCGAGCCAGCTGCAAGGGTACTCTCAGGATCCAGAAGAGAAATGATGTCAACAGAGCGGAGGTAAAGGGACCAGCAGTCTCGGGCGCTGTTGCAGTGCTGGATTAGTGGTCATTTAGTACCCCTAGCAGTAAGGGAACTGCACAGGGGACTTAGAAGCATATAGCTGGATTCACCAGTTAAGGAAACAAAACCTGGCAAAATGGTTAGAGGATGAGACGGATTGGTGGCAGAAAGCTAGTTTTTGTCTGGCCTATGGACAACGCCTCAGCTCCCAGAATTCACAGCCATTGCCAAGCGTTCCTGTATACAGGGGAGCCAGAGCTGCAGAATCTTGTGGCCAGGCCAGGGTGGGTTAAAAATAAGTAAATTACAGGGTATGCTTGATAGGTAAGAGGAGAGGGGGGAACATTTTAAAGAATTGTTATAGTTAAGCTTTTCTTCCACTTTCAACTTCAGATTTGCTTCATGAATCGGTGGCTAACACAGTACAAGCTCTACTATACCTTTTTTAATAGAAACCTTTAAAATAACAAGCAAGCAATGATGTTATTACTATTTCCTTTAATAGCTAATATTTAATAGCTATTTGGAGCTGCCAATCCAACATAATCTAATAATTGTAACTGTGCACACATTTAAATAAATATTTTGGACAACTGGCTCATAAAGACAATTGTAACAAAATGTATCATAAAGTGCAATTCTGTTTGTGCTAAATCTGCATACTGCACAAAACATTTTGTAAGGTATGTTTAACATTAACATTATACATTTTGGTTTATAAAGCATACATAAAATTATTTACTGACCCACGGTATCCGATTAAGGCCCCTTTCACACTGGGGCGGTTTGCAGGCGTTATTGCGCTAAGAATAGCGCCTGCAAACCGACCCGAAACAGCTGTTGCTGTATCTTCAGTGTGAAAGCCCAAGGGCTTTCACACTGAAGCGGTGCGCTTGCAGGACGCTCAAAAATGTCCTGCAAGCCGCATCTTTGGCTCGCTATAGGAGCGGTATATTTACCGCTCCTATAGCGCCTGGTCCCATTGAAAAC
The DNA here is from genome assembly GCA_028564925.1 of Lithobates sylvaticus. Taxonomy (NCBI): domain Eukaryota; kingdom Metazoa; phylum Chordata; class Amphibia; order Anura; family Ranidae; genus Lithobates; species Lithobates sylvaticus. The sequence goes on from CM053026.1 coordinate 402,762,214, forward strand.
AATGGGGGAGCGCGCCGAACCCGCCCGCAAAACGCCGCTGCAGCGGCGGTTTGCGGGCGGTATTGACCCTTTTTCGGCTGCTCGCGGGGGGTAAAAACACCCCGCGAGCGGCCGCAATGTGCCGCTAAAACGCCGGTAAAGCGGCGCTAAATATAGCGCCGCTTTACCGCCAGCGCCCCCACCGCTCCAGTGTGAAAGTAGCCTAACACTCATTCTTTGTTCTGAGTGTTTCAAACTGACAAAAGGTGATCACTTTGGGTTAGTGCACTTTGCATATCTTGTCTCTTTTTACATAACCTCAAAAATGATGTCAAATTGTCTTTTGTGGCAACAAAAAAGTGATCTGGGTTTGCCATGACAAAAATGCAGAATAACATCACATAGTTACTATGTATCATAATAAAAAAAATAATAATTATTTTCTGTAGGACCGTTTATTTAAATCTGAACTCCAGGCATGTATAGAAAAGACAGATTAATGCAGCTCTCATCATTACATTCTTAATGTGTTTTTCTGCAAACAGTGAATTTTTTTAAGCAGTGTATTTGAATTTGACCTAGTATCAGCTTCCTGCAGTCCCTGCACAGCAGAATTCAAGTCCGTAGAAGGGAGCAGCAGCAAAAAGACATTTGGGGTGTGCTGCAGTTCAAGCCAGAGAGATCAGAGTAACGGAAAGATGAGTTGACCAGTCTGCTGCTTTTCCTTTCACTGTCCAGTTACAGGGTGAGGGTAAGGAGGAGGCCTGTAAGTGAAAGTGAAACTGCAGCAGAGAATAATCAGGCCTCTTCTTGTGCTAGGTAAGGGTGTGTTTTGTGGAAGAAAGTATAAATTGCTGGTAAACAGTGCCCTTTTATGTATTATTATTATGTATTTCTTCTGTGTATTTAGCTATTTGCCTGGAGCTCAGCTCCACATGGTGCATACAATAAAGAAGCTTGAGCCCACGTTCACATCGGGCCGTTTTGACATGCGATTTGACAGAAGGGCACAGCTCTGGATTGTTTTTGGATTTAAAAAATACATTTTCTTTCATATCCTCTTGTACGGTGAGCCCCCCCCCCCCCCTCGCTGTCTTCTGGGACCTGTTTGTGTCCCAGAAGACAGCTGGCCATTCACAAAGCGCATGCGCAGTAGGAAACGGGCAGTGAGCCGCAAGGCTCCACTTCCGGTTTCCCTTAGTTAGAATGGTGGCGCCTGCAGGGGGCCGACATCGCGGGCCCCCTGGACAGGTAAGTGTCCTTATTAAAAATAAGAATAGTGTTTGTAGCTGCTGACTTTTAAAAAAAAAAAATATTTGCGGGTGGAACACTGCTTTAAGGTAAAAAAATATTTAGGCTTTAGAACAACTTTAGTATGCTGTATATTTACTTTATGCTAGTGTAACTGATTTAAACTCCATTTCTAGGTTGTGTTTTCTTATTGTTCCCTTTTCCATGCTTCAGTTTTAATCAGCTCCACTGAGGTTGCAAAGAAATCATTGTAAGTGCAATGATTCTTAGTGAATGCATTAACATTGGCACAGTGGGCATGGGACGTTGGGAATCTCCCATAATTCCATGGTATAGGTATTACTATATGATTATTTTGTACTTGTGCTTCTAGGTTTATCACTTCTCAGTTTTTTTGCCTGTGTTTATGTGTATTGTATTTGTATGTGTTTACTGTAATTGCCACCTTTGTTGGATGAATGAGTAGTAGATGGTGGATCAGTTGAAAGAATGCTTTTCCTGGTGTGTTAGCTTTGTAAATTTTGCCTAATATCTTCACTGAAAAAATTGTTTAAACAATCAAGGTCAATGGTAAATAAAGCATGTAAACACCTAGTCAAATGACATCTTGAGACTTGTCCTTCATTTGACTTGTCCTAAAAAATCATAATATTTTCGTTTCACTGCAGGACTCATTTGATTTGCAATAAGGTCTGTTCAAAAGAGATTTCATAAGAACTCCACAGTAATAAGAATGCACCACTCCATGCCACAACCATGGTCACAGTTACAGCCTTGGTAGGTGGCAACAACTCCAGGTGTATCCCAACAATAACCAAATCCACAATAAAAATGTACAAAATGAAGACCACACAAAACACCCTTTGACAAAGAATACATTTTTTAGGTTAAATGGGCACAATCATTCAAAATGTTTTAGAGGGGGAAGCCTGGTGGGGTGAGAGAGGAAATTCCACCTAATAAAAAGAGCGCAATGTGTGGCCTGTATTTGAAGGATTTTGACAGAGATTTCAGAGGACTGAACAGGAAAAACGATTCAAGCTCCTGTGAAAATAAAGATTTACGAAAAGGATGTCTAATAATCTAAGTCTCTACGTCTACTATAAGAAAAGTACTTGACAATAGCAGTGCTGGCAAAGAAATATAAGAAATATAAACTTGAAAGTTCCACAGCACTACTTGAGCAATAATAAGGACAGCTAAAAGAAAAAACTGAAATTGTTAAGTGTTTGCCAAATTTTTTGAATAGGTTTGTGTAAGCCTTCTTTGTCTCCAGTGATGGAATGTGGACTGTGGACTTGTGCAATGTGGACTTACTCAAGGGCCGAAGTCCAGTTTTGACACTAGTAGGAAGCAGTCGAGAACAAGAAGCACTGAATCATCAGGAAAGAGTACGAACCAGAAAAACAAAAACCACAGATAGCAACGGGGTGAAAACAAGAGTAGCAACTATATTATAAAAATTTCAACCAGTATCCACAGAGAAACTGTCTGACTGCAAGGATAACCAGTGACTGGCCATGAAAGGTTCTTTACAGTTTTACAGTTATGGATAAAACACAACACTGCCTATGAACACAAAAACATCATCACAACTGTAAAGCATAGTGTAAGGAGTTAATGATCTTGCATTACTTTGCTGCCTCAATGCCTTACAGTCATTGAAGAGGTAATGACCTCCAAGCTATCAGGAAATTCTATAGCAGAATGTCAAGGCATCTGTCTGGGATCTAAAAACTCAACAGAAGTTGGGTCATGCAGCATGACAACAGTCTAGAAAGGCATAAATTACCATCGGAGTCATTAAAACAGCAGAAATAATATGCTTTAAAATGGCCAAGTCCTGACCTCAGGGTCAACGTTCTATTGTAATGCCAGGGTTCTAATCAAAGCAATGGGTCTCAAACATCTACATGAATCTAAACAGGGTTGTATAAAAGAATGGGCCAAAAAAAATAAAAATTCTAACCGCCAAATCTTTCTGATCAGTCTCAACAGAGAGTTACTGTTTGTTTTTCCATCATTATCCTTAGTTGTATTAACCATTAGATCAATAACAGATATGGTAATGAAATATGTGTGTGTTGTCTATTAAATAAGATTAGCTTGCATTTATTATAATGAGACAGATTGAACATCACATCATATTGTAGGAGCCATTGATGCAGAAATCTAGAATTTCCCAAGGGTTCACAAATATGTTCCTATATCTCAAAATGGTGTAGGTACATATTTTTTTACAAACATACCATATATACAGTATATATTTATATATATATATATATATATATATATATATATATATATATATATATATATATATATATATATATATATATAGTTATATATAGTTATATATATATATATATATATATATACATATATATATATATATATATATATATATATATATATGCCGTATATATATATATATATATATATATATATATATATACACACACACCGTATATGTGTAATTTATGTAACTCTTATATAACTACAAATTACACAGAACTACATGCAACTCCCTGAGTATTTCAAGGCTGTCAGTCCCACTCTCTTGCTTCCTCATTTCTCTCACTGTCAAAACCTATCTCTGCCTCTTTCTGTCTGTTTGTGTATGTCTCTGTGCTCTGCCCGGGGCTTTGCATCTGTCTCTCTGTATTTCTGTGTCACTGGCTCTGTACTGTATCATTTTGGTCTTGTTCCTTTGTCACTCTGCTTGCTCTATGTATTTAGTTCATCTTAATTCTCTAGTAATTTCATCTTTCTTTTTTCTTTTTTTGTTTGTTGCCTTTGCTGTTTAGATCTTTTCTTGTCTTTTCCTCTCAATTAGTCGTTCTTTCAGCCTCTGGAAAGGCCGGCCTGTGCCCCTCTGTGCTAGAATTATCCCTGTGTAGAGAGCTGGTCCCCAGCTGTTGTTTCCCAGGAGCACATACGGACCCCTGTAATGTTCGGAACTGTCCTTCTACCCAAGCTCTGGGAGATCCTCCAGTCTAACAGATGTATCCTTGCTACATTGAGGGGAAAACATAGCTCACAGATGCTAGGGGTGGGCAATACAAACAGTGGGGTGACAGGAGAAATCTGGATCCCCTTACAATGAAACACAGCGGCTGTTCATTCTTAAATGCATAGAATAGGTGTCTAATCATGGTAGATAATACACAGGGGCATGCCGTGTTTTATTATACAGCTACAGATACTAAAGGGCATACTATAATGACCAGATGGATGTATACATCCCTTAATCATATATCATAGAGAAGGCTTTGCAAGATGTATAAGGCTTACAATGTATTTGTTACATACTTTACATATGGAAAATGCTGAGCAATGCATGTAAATCTGTATCCCTTGCAGAATAACAGTAAATCTGCAGATCAGTGTTTAGAACACATATATGCTCAGACAGACATATAAACTCCAGGCTACCCCATATTTTCCCCTCCCCCAGACCTGTCACTCCAGCTATAACAGCACCTCTCTGAAAAGGATGGAGTTACCATAGAAACGGCTATTCACCGCACGGAACCTGACATTTGCTGTCGTCGTGGCAACCAGCACTTAGAGGCACACGCCACTTGTACCTCGTTTTTTCAGTTTCTGTGTGTATGCATTTGTGTGTAAAATCCACAGAAGCTGACACTCTATGACAGCGATAAACAGTGAGGGGAATCCTTAGACATGCATACACTTTTGATCAGCAAAACAGAGCCACATTTATATACACAACACCATGAAAAAAATGCACTGTCTGAGCACATTATAAACAGAATCCATGTGGAAAAATTGATAAAAGTAGCTATGTTATGTGAATATTTTGCCCTTTTTCCCAAAGTGTACATTGAATTTCTATACATCTTTTCTATTTGCTTTGTAAATGAGCAGCACACAACTCCCTCCCAGACAACACTTTAGATTCACAACAGCTTAAAGGAGAAATTATCCACGTTATTTTGCTGGTATAACATTGTCCAACATAATAAGAACCACAATATCGTGTTTATCAAATATCAAATGCTGCTACTGGTCTCTTGATATATGTTGTTTCACCGTCCAGTAAAGAGAACTATAGGCGTAAAATAATTAGTTGCTTTTTAGTAGTATTGTTATGTTATTGTGGCCATCCATGTATTTCAATAAAGCAACTGTTTCAAAATAAAAATAGATTGCACTAAATTATTGAAAACTATTGCACTAAATGGGCTGAATATTTTTTTTTGTAAAACAGTTTTGAGCAAAAGATCGCAAGACACAGTTGAAGTTCTGAGTGGTCCTTCTATTATTGTTATTCAGCATTACTTGTTTTGAAAGTGCCAGGCTAAAGACATAATATAATCTTCATTTTTAATACTCTTCTACTAGTAGGAGTTGTGAGGGTAGCAGTCTGTGAAGACCAGTCAGTGCTTCCCTGTAGTTGGCCATGAACAAGTTCAATGAATTTTTAAAAATAATCTCTTCAACATGCTCTTGGCTTACTTTCAGACTTACTTTCATTTCCCTGATGAAGTAACGTGACTGTGACGAACATGCGTCGGGACACTAGGCACCGGGGTTTTAAGCTGTTTTATGTGAGTAATTTGATTTTACTGTGCTGTTACCAAATAAATTGCGTTAAATACTACACTATCGAGCATCCTTCCCATTCTTGACATCTCCCCACGCCCACCCACGAGGCTCACCTGATCCAGATATACCTGGCAAAAAAAAGGGGACTCTGATTACATCTACAACCATACACCAGAAGACTTGGAGACGCCAGTCTGGGAGGCCACATCTAGATCTACAGGGGACACATTGATTTCCTATAAAGATATATCTACATGCTGTTACTTTACAGCAGTAAGGTAAGGGGACATCTATACACTATGGTGCACAGAAGACAGGAAGTCACCAGTCACTTTCACTCCACCTAAGAGAGTGATCACCAGCACTTTACTCTTATTTTTGTTTGCTGACACTGAAGGCATACAGTCACCAGACATTTTGCACTTTATATACTAAAGACTTTCACAGATATAATAGTTCACTTGTTTTTTAATTTTTTATATTGAATACCTATATGGTTTTATTTTATTTATTTTTTGATGCTCATGATATCTTTGCTTCCATCTGAGGAATACCAGGATTAGCATGTGATATCTTTCCATTTGTACCAATAATTTCAAGTCATATATTGTTTATTTGCCACAAGAATTGCTTCTATTAAATGTATCCAGCACTGTGCTCCTGGTCACTTTATTTGCACATTTGCACTTATTTATTATTTATTAATTACAGCGCAGCACTATCTTGATTTTATACTTTCAGACCACCTCCCTGCTAGATACACCTGGAAAAACTCCACAAGCCATCAGGGCCTAAACACTTTTCTAGACACAGCAGTTCGACGCAAGATAGTCTTAAGCCTCGTACAAACAATCTGATTTTCCGTAGACAAAACCTCCAAAGGACGTTGACCAAAAACTTGTCTTGCATACAAACGGCACACAATTGTTTGCCAACAAACACAAATGTAGTGATGTACTAGACAAACTACGAGCCGATAAAGAGGAAGTTTAGTTGTCAGGTGCCACCCTTTGGGCTCATTCTGCTAATTTTGTGTTAGTAGAAGTTTGTTGAGTGTTGATTCGCTCTTTTCATTTCGCGCTTTTCATTTCGTGCTTTTCAGTTTGTTTCTGAACAGCCGTTCGTCAACCAGACATGTTGTGGAATCGGAAGAGATAATGTGTTATTTATTATTGGCCTTGGAGTTATTGCTTTGACCCAAGTCCAGTCCAGGAACAGGAGGAGGATTTATTGGACCAAAAATTAGTTGCTTTATTAATTGTGACCAATTATGTCATATGCCTTTGTTGCGGGAGCTCCAGGAGAATAATTCAGATGATTTTCGGAATTATCTCCAGATGACGAACCCCTGCTTTCACCAACTCTTGGCATTGTTGACCCCCTATATTAAGAAGCAGGACACATGCATGAGGCTTTTATTAAATTTTTTGGTTGATGATTTGATTTGGTATTTTTCTATATTTTTGGATGCAGATAGCAGATAGCATGTCTAATTAAATTTGTTTTCTTTTTTTAATGCACAATAAAAAAATAAATTGGCTGTGTTTTACTTCAAATGACAGTTTGGGAGTAGGCAGTTACATTTAAAAAAATACAATGTAAAATTGACAAGGGAAACCAACATAGTTGTATCTTTGATCTTAAAAACTACGGGATAATGGTGTTGTGGTAACTTGCCCAAAAAAAAAGAAGCATAATAATATTATTCTTGATAGTGATATAAAATAAAAGCCTTTTAAAATACATTTGGCAGAACTCCATCAGTATCACCAGCAAAGCAGCTTCATTATTATCCCATTAAAGAAGAAGAGAATTGTGTGCTGCATTTCGAGATTTCATAATTTGCCATGTCACGAATGTTAATTCTCCATTACGAACGCTAGTTCACAAGATCGACTGCTTCTGGCTTGTCCTTGCTTCCGAGCATGCATGTTTGTACTTTGGACTTTTGTCAGACGGACTTGTGTACACACGCTCGGAAAATCCAACAGACCGTTGTCCGTGGAAAATGTATAAACATGGCATCCAACATTTGTTCACGGAAAGCTGGTCAACAATTGTCTGATGGAGCATACAGTCGGATTTTCCGCCAACAGCCTGTCATCACACAATTCCCATCGGAAAATCTGATCGTGTATATAAGGCCTAAGAATGTCAGATTTCTTAGGCTACATTTACAGCTGTGATTTAGACTGGAACGAATGGCAGCGGTAGGAGTCCTATCATTTAGGCTAGTGCGAATTGCAGTGGCAGAAAGCTTCTGATTCCTGCTGCGGCTTTGAGCGGTTAGGTGTGGCCGCCAGCCCTGTTTACTATAATGACAGGTCACTGGCAGCTTCAGCTATTCGCAGCTCTCCCAGGCTGTGTGAAGAGCTGTAAATAGTTGCGGCTGTCAGCGACCTGCCATTATACTGAACGGGGCTGGCGGCTGCACCTAGTGGTTATTTGGCAATTTACTAGTGAACAAGGGGGGGAGTACTACTTAGCAGGGGGTGGTGGTGAAGAATGTACTACTGAGCGGGCGGGGAACTGCTGAGAAGAGTGGGGTATGGGGAATGTACTACTGAGTGGGAAATAAGGGGGGGGGGTTGGGGTGGTGGATAGTGTACCACTGATTGTGGGATGGGGGTGTACTACTTAGGTGGGAATGTACTACTGAGAAGGGGGTGGTACTACTGAGCAGGGGGTACTACTGAGCTGAGAAAATTCTGAGCAGAGGATCTGCTGAGCCAGGAGACTGCAGAGTGGGGGATCTACTATACAGAGGGTACTACAGATCTGCTGAGCAAGGGTACTAATAAGCCAAGAAACTGATAAGCAGTGAGTACTACTGAGCCACCAAAAACACACAAAAAAACCCCACCAAAAACCGAACCAACACCTAACCACGCCTCAAATCTAGCGACTTCCTCATCATCACTTCCCATTTGACATCACTTCCCCTTTAAAACAAATAGAAAACCAACACACACAGAGCATTTGCCAAGCTTCATTAACATTTCAAAAATGCATCACAAAAGCATCAAAAACACATAAAAAATGCATGTTAAGCAATAGGCACTTTATTCTGTGTTGCTAATCAATGCAAGTGCAAACGAGCATTAAAACTTGTAATGTTTTATAGGGATATGTAATATCAAGGCAATTCCATGTGTACACTATATATCTGATTGTGTTTGCCTGCAGAGATAACCCCACATACGTAGAACACTTTGTAATCATTAAAGTGTTGGAAAAACAACAAACCTGCAGTAGTCCACAGGTCAATCAGGTTTATAATCTTTCAAATCAGCTTCAGGTTAATGCGTAATACATTTTTTTTTACTTTTCTGGCAAGAAAAATTAAAATATTACCGTATATACTCGAGTATAAGCTGAGTTTTTCAGCACATTTTTTTGTGCTGAAAGTGCCCCCCCTCAGCTTATACTCAAGTCAAGCACTTTTCTATAGCAGAGTGACATTTTCCGACCCCAATGTGGGGCCCCGTATCTCGGGGCCACTTGGCACTGGTAACCCCAAATTTGGTGTGCAAACCAAGTGGAAACACTACAACATATCTAAATTTGGGGTTCCTAGCACCAAGTGGCCCCGAGATACAGGGCCCCAAAATAGGTCAACTGTGTCCATCTGTAGCAATGTCATTTCGGAACCCTTTGGGTCCAGAGACCCCAAATTTTGGCTACAGCTAGGGGGCATTTAGGAACCCCTTACCTACCAAGTTCAGGGGACCTATGGCTGCAAATGGGCACAGTGAGGCTGCAAATGGGCACAGCTAGGCTGCAAATGGGCATTGTTGGCCCTCGTTTCCACTTACAGCGCTGCGCATTTCTCACCCTAGGCTTATACTCGAGTCAATACGTTTTCCCATTTTTTTGTGGTAAAATTAGGTGCCTCGGCTTATATTCGGGTCGGCTTATACTCGCGTATATACGGTATATGTGGCCACAATGAAGAATTTGCCTGGGCTGGACCTCCTTTTCTCTTGATAGTATATATAGTGGAGTGGTGCATGGGAAGAGCAGAACCCTGGAGAGCTCCATTATGTGGTGGTAAGGTAGCAACTTGTTTCCCTTCAGAAGGCCCCAGCTTAAGCCAGGTTTAGTCATGTAATAGAGGAAAGGACTATGACAGTAGCTTTTGGCAGACTCAGAACAGAAGACATCAGAAGATTCAGAACACTGATAAAATACCTCATTGCAGGACAATTTGAGTCTTCTCACACCCTACAGCAAGGGCACATGTTTGGAATTGTTTTCTGCAGCTATTTGGGCGTAAGTCAGAGCAAGGAGGAGGAACCTCTGCTGTTTTGAGATATGATATGTAAGTTAGAGATACTGGTCCAAGAAGAAAAGTTCCCTTTGAGACCCCCCATTATATTTGTGTCACAGGTGAACCAGTTCAGCCACCCATGGACTGTGAGGTTACAGTATATTCTGTATCAGCCATATGGTAATTCACAACCTGATAGGCCCTGTGGTTGCAAGATGACACCAAGTGCTCTAGTTCTAAAAAAAGGAGTAGGTAGCCCAACCTCTTTTGTTTGCCCTCTGATGCAGGAAATTACTTATGTACCACTGCTACATGACCACAATGACAAAAACTGGTCTACTTTGAAAATTTTCAGCACTAGTTACTTGGTTTACATTTTGATGATCCAATTGTAGATAATAGTGCTAAATATCAATTACAGAGACAGAAGTTCCCTGGGAATGCACACTTTAAAGCAGAACTAAATGCACTTTGCAAAAAATTTCAAACATGTGGGCCTTTTATCACAGAAGAGGCATGCTATGTCTCTTCTGCAATAAAATACATCCACCTGCCTGCTTACTGTCTATAGAATGCAAACTGAGCTGTGCAAGCACAGCTCTGCTGAGACCAGCCATACACGGAGCAAATTTCTTTCCCGCAACCCATGACATTTGCTCGATTCCCCCATCAACACAGACAGTGCTGACAGGGGTATCCCTACTGCTGGGCCATTGTCTTCTTCCAGCGGGGGGATGGGGGAAGCAGTCCCCGCTGGGAGAAGACAGTGATTATCGCTAGTGACTATAGCGGTTATAGTAGCTGCTAGTGATAATCCAGCAGGCTGGTTGTACCCAAGTTGATCGATCATTCAATTTGGTACATTCAGCCTGCCCATTACCGGTTCGAATCTCATCCGGTTTCTGCTGAACCGGCTGAGATTTTAACCGTGTATGGCCGGCCTTACAATGCCAGCACAGTCCCTATGTGTCAGGATGACTGACACATGTGACGGAGCTATGTCATCTCGTGCTGGCCAATAAAGATATCCCAGCACTTGGGGGAAGATGCCAGTGCCAGTGAGGGACACCTCGCAGACTTCAGACCATTAGAGAGGAGGTAAATATAGTGATTTTAGTTCTGCCTTAACTGCAGCACAAACAAGTCATCACCTGGAAGTCTGAACTGTGCAATAGGGCTGTGTAAATCCCAGAACTGGGTGGTGTATTTAGCTGCTTGCCAACAACTATAAAACTGCAAAAAATAAATAAATACCGAAAATGTTTATGATTTCCTTTTAAATGTCTGACCACATTTTACACAACTGACATTTTCTATTTTTCTATAACATTATTCACACCAAAATATTTCCTTTGCTGTGCAGGTTGGGGATTTAAAGTACTGAAACATTGGTTTCCATGCATTACCATCGATGGTAATATCCTTGCAGGTATGCCTCAGGTCAACTTTGACTTCTGTATTTTTCAGCTCATTAGTGAGAAAGGGGACCTTATCTATCAAACTTTTCAGGCATCAGATCTAGGACTAATGCAAAGTTCAACTATGCATTTGTGTTCACCTTTTGGGGGTTGGATTCGTTTTTAAGGTCTACTGCTAGTTACCAAGATTTAAAGATTTATTCTTGTATTTATTTTTTCTGTCCTTTCTTCCTTCTATAGGTTGATAATTGTACAGCTATTTTTTCAAAGTTTTAAATATAATGCATAATGTAGATCATGCTATATGTTGCATATCAGGACTATCTGTGATGCCAGCCAAGGCTACCCACAAATATAAGAGATATTGGTCCTATGAAATATGTCGTTTTAAATCAACTGTTTGTTTATCTATGAGAGTTTATTCATATAAAGGATATTTTATTAATGAACGTCACTATAAAATTCCATCTGCTGAGCTAAAATATTTTAAGAACAATCTTCGAAGAATGTTTATCCAAAATGTAGATAAAAACTTTTTTAAGATACACAGGGGTTGCATTACTAAAGGCTGTTCACGTTGCAAAGGAAATTGCACATTGTAAAGGATTTTTCAAAATGCAACTTCCCTAGCAAAGTGATCAGCATAATTGCCTTTAGTAAATCAACCCTACAGTGCTAGAGCAATCTGAATTTCATACAGTTAGGGTTTACATCTACTTTAAGATAACTGAATGACTGTATACCATAGGCACGTGCCTGTATGTGGAAGAATTGGAGGAATCAGTTAAATTTTATCTTGCACCACTGCAGGAATATCAAGTAAACTTTCGGTAGAAGCAATGGATACTGTTCAAAAAGCAATCTTGTGGTCGCAAGCCCGTTCACATGCACTGTTTTATGTTTATTAGTAGCCTTAGGGTAGCTGCTCTAACTCCTCCCCGTTCTTATGTCCTATACAACACTTAGGCATTAATTAGTCTATGGTACATCCTGTGATCAAAAAAACCTTTGTGGGCAAACCAGAGTCCTTTGTTAAGAAACTATTTTAAAAAATCACACCTAAAGCACCAGTCTGTTCCTTTAAGAGGAGTTGTATAAGTACAGTGGAAGAACCAGCACCACTGAGAACATTCTCCCCACCCTTCATTCTCAGGGAGACATCAGCCCCATCTCTGGTCACCTTTGTCAAGCCAGACTTCATTATGCCTTTTCAGCTGGGCCTGCATGTAAGCTTGAGTCCTGAGTTTTTCACTGACTGATGAGAGAACATAGGAACCAACACCAGCTGGAAAACTGCAGGCTGAAAATTCCTGTAGTAGATATATAAAGCTCTCTAAAGCCCCTGGAGGCTACTTTTTCATCTACCAACTCTTTAAATCTATAAACACTCATTGATTAAACAATTGTTAAGCACAGCCAGGTTCTAATACAAAGGTATTGAAAAAAATCAAGCTGGCTTGATAAACCAAAGAGACTGTCTTCTGCAATATTCATAAGCAATACATATAAACCAGCTGTCAAACTTACTATAATAAACCAAAGGCTGATCCAAAAAAAAAAAAAAAAACAATCCATCTATTGTCAGTTTAAAGTGATACTAAACACACACTGTTTAATTTACTTTATCCCTTCTCTTTATGTATATGAATGATGGCACTGTATTTATTTTAATTAAGAAAAACCCCATCTAAGTACCATTTTCATAATCAATATACAGCTGTCATGTGACCCAACTCTTTCCCAGTTTGTCTGCAGGTAAACATCAGTGGGATAATCTTCTAGTCCTCTTCTGCTGGTCACATGTTCAAAAAAATACAGAGGAAAAATAGATAATCATTATCAAATAAATGTTTTAAATCGTCATACAAATATGTATTTGAACTTAAATTTTCATTATTTTTGTGCAAAAACATTGTGTGAGGTTGACTGCTGAGAAGCATAAAAACCATGCCTTGCCCAAAAATGACAAAAAGGCCGATTAAGTTAAAAAAGGCAAAGTTTACAGCTTTTTTGAATTTTTTAGCTATAACAAATAACCAGTGCCAGTCACAGTTATACTGTGAGCACACATAAACAATAACCTGATATAGTCTAAGAGGCCTGTCTACCATCACTGCCAGACAGGCATTAGACTAACCAAAATTTCAACTTGAGGGCATAACTCATTAAAGCCATTTTAATTGCTGGGAAGGTCCATACACCAATAAAGCTGTGACAAATTACAGCAGAGTGGGCAGGTGGGTGGGCAACTCTTCTGAAGGTCAAATTTCCTCAGGTCAGCGAGATGCCTCAGTGGAGTCTTTTTCTAGAGTTCAGGCTCTGCTCCTTCACCTCAAGTCCTTATAGCCAATCCTGATAGAGCCACTTAACCTCCCTGTGTTAGGTCAATGCCCATTGTATAGCTATGCTTCCATCAGTCAAGGCTCCCCCTAAGGGGTTTGAGGGTCTTTCAATACAGGGGTAAGGTTCTGCCTGTTTTACACCCTTCTAGCATGTGTCTTGTGTTTGTATGCACTTAGAATTACAGGGAGGTGAGGCCTTCCTCAATTAACATGTAATATCCCCCCCCCCCCCAATAGCCCAGAACTGTTTAGTAGGCAGGAGGGAGGGAGTGGGCAGTTATTTAACAGGGTGTATACACCCACATGTGTGACTCTATAGTCACATGGGCGGCACAGATAAGAAAAAGGAGGTAGTGAACATCTTAGTAGTGAACTAAAACTGGAGTATGCTGAGTAGTTGACAATAGCTGGTCTACACAATCTTAGGCTGCAGTGGGGACAAAGAAAAGGCAGAAGGGACAGTAATTAGCAGGATTAACCAGGTTTTTTTGCAGAATACAGAAAACTAATCTCATAGTAACTGAGTATGAACAGCATGTAGAAAGTTTTTAATGATGTGAGATTAATGACACTTACTGACTAATAAATCCTGTGGCCAAAAGAGAAGCATGGTCAAAAAAATGTTTGTTTTTGTTTTTAAGACTGGATACACAGGGATGGGGGGAATAGTTAAAATATGTGGTTTCAAAATGTTTCCTTCCTAATGCACATTGTGTTTTATATTTCTTTTTTACAGTGATATGTGGAGAAGTATAGTATATACATGAATACAGTTTTGCAGGACATAGGTGGACATCACTGGTACCAACTACAGAGTGATACCTAGTTACACAATACATTACAATAAGGCAAACAGTATCATTAAATGTTGTCAGGAGGGACTACACATAAGACAGGCTGGTTCCTTAGCAGTAAGGATGAGTGAAGTTGGGTTTATAATTTTGCTGGCATTTCGGCAAAATATATTAGAGTCAGTAGGCAAGGTGAAATTCAAGTGTATCTAAAGAGAATATAATATATTGCAGCATACAGTCCTTAGATGTGGTGGCTGCATTAGTTTTTTTTTAAATAAAGTTTCACCCCTCCTGTCCTAGGGTGAGTGCTTACTTGCTTGCATTTTTGTATCTATGGAGGAGCAGCATTATCGCTCTAGGACAAGAAGTGTACTGTAACAAATTCCCCCTCCTTATTTCTATCTTATAGCATTTCCTACTAACATTGCTTGAGAAAACTGCAGAGTACTCATGCAAATCCTCAGATTCTGAAACTGATACCTTCAAGTTCGAAGACTGTAACTGACACCTTTATGGAGAGCGATGCAGGAGGACGTCGCGTGAGGGCGCAGCAGTGTTAAATGTGACATCTGGACTGCGGAAGCTTTGGCAACTGTTCTACCGCTACACCACCAGAGCAGAGGCAGGTGAGCTGGGCGTTATGTGTTAAAAAAGAATGCATCCAAGGGCAATGATTGATTTTATGTTTGCTGGCCTACCACTACACCACCAAGGAAGAGGCATAGCAAATAGGTGTAGTGAAGTAAATAAGTTAAAAATAATAACGTATAATATTTAATTATTTATTTATAAACATGTTTGTGAAATTTGAGTTTTCACAACTTTGTGACAAGCAAATAAAAATGTATTATTTGTTTCGTAATGTCTTTTGAGTTCCAGTTCTTCATAATTCTAAAAAAAAACGGTAATATTTTCTCATTAGTGTAAAAAAACTGTCACATGACACTAAACATAGGTATTGGTGGGGGCGTGGCTTGAGGTTCATGAGAATGGCTGCTTAGATCCATAGCTCCGGCTCTATATTCTCATCTTGCAGGCATCCTGTGTCCAAACTTCTCCCAAAGGTACCAAATCCTTCCTAAGGACAGCGGGAATCTGATACAGGCATGATGGTGAACAAATATGGGCCACCCGCACCCCAGTTCGTGGTGGAACAGCTAGCTAACTACCGCAGGCAAGATGGCGCCGATCCCTCAGCCATGCATGAAGCCACGCTGCAGCCTTACCCTACCTCAGCACAGCTCTCTACACAAGGGGTGAGTGACTCTCTGCCTTATGCCTTTCGCACCCAGGCTCACCACCTAGCACCTCTAGACTCACCTACATGCTCAGGGGACAGAAAATCACCAGGCCCCTCTTCAGATGAGGTCACCCTAGCTGAAATCATGCTGGCTATAAAAGACTGTAAGGCCTCCCTCATAGTTCAAATGGAAAGCATCCATATTGAGTTCTCCCTACTGAAGCAGGACGTGCAAAACCTATTGGAGAGGACGGGGGGGGGGGGCGGAAGAACATATCAGCTCCCTGGAGAACACAGTGTACCCTTTAGCTGCTACTGTACGCATGGCTACAGATGAGCTGGTGACCCTCAGAGCTAAGTTGGATGACCTGGAGAACCATTCTCGCAGGAACAACTTCCATTTTGTGGGGTTCCCAGAATGTTCTGAGGGTTCACGCCCTGCGGGAGAGGACAGGGGGTGGAGGAACACATCAGCTCCCTGGAGAACAAAGTGCAACCCTTAGCTGCTACTGTACGCATGGCTACAGATGAGCTGGTGACCCTCAGAGCTAAGTTGGATGACCTGGAGAACCATTCTCGCAGGAACAACCTCCATTTCGTGGGGTTCCTGGAACGCTCTGATGGTTCACGTCCTGAACGATTCCTCCATTCATGGCTGCAGGATTTTTTGGGGATGGACATGCTATCCCATGCCTTTGCGATTGAATGTGCACACTGCACCCCTCCGCGTCCCCCTCCCTCGAGGTGTCCCTCCAAGATCCCTGATTGCAAAAATCCTTAATTTTCAAGACAAAGTTGCTATGGTGTGTCTTGCTAGAGAAAAAGGGCTGCTCAATTTTAATGGCAACAATATCTCCATATACGCTGACTTCTCAGCTGAAGTTCAACACCAGCACATATCCTTTGCGGTGGTGAAAGACTGACTCCGCACTGAAGGCCTACCTTATGCAATGCTCTTCCCTGCTAAGCTGAGAATCATCCATGAGGGTAAAGCTCACTTCTGCTCCTTTCCAAAAGAAGCCATGGCCTGGTTAGATGATTGCTTTGGAAAACAACCCAGATAACGCCGCAATTGATGCTGCTTTCTGAAGTTCCTTTCCTTTGCCTACCTCTCTGCTTGTCCTACCTGCTACTTACTGAAGCACCTAAGGGATTTCTCATTCCTCTGATTAGCACCTAAACCCATACTGCTGTGGATATTCTGTGGTATGCACTTTTCCTATCCCTTCCTACTGGATGCTCTACATTGCCCCTGCTGCAGACCTGGTAGTTGCCTTAGCCAGTTCTACCACTTATTCTCCCTAAAGTTTGCTCCTGTTTTGCCTTTCATGACTGTTGCTGTTTGTGCCTTATATTACAGGTGAATCCCATATCCTACAGGATGGACGCATACACCTGTCTCAAGAGCCTTACTGGACCTGCTACTTCCACCATACCAGTAGGTGGCGAGGCCACAGGGTTTTTTATGTTCCCTCTCATAACTGTTGCTGTGTTTTTTTTTTCTGTTCAAGGAACCAAAACTATATTTGGGATGGTTGAGCAGGGTTGGGGCATTGTTTTTTTCTCTGAGCCATTCTAACGCTCAGGTTGCTAAGAATGACTGGACCTTAAGGTTTTTCTCTGTTGATTTTTAGGTTCCTATGGATGCTCCTCCTCTGATGATACTGCACTTTCACCCCAGTTTCTACTTAAAGTCATCTATGTCATCTATGTCATATTGCATTTATTCATGGCCCTCCCTATACTACTATGTTGTGTATAGTTTATTATGGCTAAAGTGTTAAAACTGATTTCTTAGAATGTTAGGGGTCTGAGCTCACCTGAAAAGCGGTCCCTGGTATTCTCCTTTCTTAAAAAATATAAACCCCATATTATACATCTTCAAGAGACCCACCTCACCAATGCCAAACTGCGGTCCATTAAGCGCCCCTTGCTGGTTACACAGTACCATGCCACCCACACTAACTACTCCCGCAGGGTTTCTATCCTGCTAGCAAATTCCCTCCCAGCAGAAATTTTGATGTTAACACAGAACCTGACGGGAGATTCATTATAATTACTATCTGTATTGTCTCCACAGTTTTTACATTAGTTAATGTATATGTCTCTCCCCCATTTTCCCTAGACTTACTCTCTCACTTGTCCCTTTTATTACTATTTAGATCCCCTGTTCCCCTACTATACATTGGTGGGCGTTAATGCTTTACTTGACCCTGCCATGGACTGCTTTAGGGGTGGGGGCAGGCCCTTACCCTCAATTGTTGACTGGACTCAAGTGTATGGGCTTATATGATATGGCGGTGGAAGCACCCAGATGATCGTAACTTCTCCTGACACTTTGAACGGGGATAAATCAATCCTGTTTTCTCTAGACCAAGCTGCTATACCGGTCATTCAATCAGACTCTAGACTGCAAGTCGCCACCTCCTTCAGATACTTAGGTGTCACAATTCAACTACCGTTAGCCCTATGCGTAACCAATAATCTATGCCCTTACTGCTCTACAAACAGACAAAACAGTGGAAAGAGTTGCCCCTGGATCTCATGGGAAGATAATATTCTTAAGATGATTTACCTACCTAAAACTACTATATGTCAGGCTAATTCCCCTTGCAAAATTCCCAAATCCATTTTTAAAAGTATCGACTCTATTTGTATTGCGTATCTCTGGAACGAACAACCCCCTAGAGTTGCACCAGAAACACTACGCCTCCCATCATTTCTGTCAGGACTGGCCTTCCCCAACTTCTACCTTTATTATCTGGCATCCCAGCTGGTTAATATTCATGACTGGCTTAATCCCCACTCTAATAATGCCTGTACCATTACTGAGGGAGCTATAGTCTCCTAATTTAAACCACTCCACAATATTGTCTATTGAGGATGCACACCACCTAGACCAGGCATGTCAATTATACTTACCTCCCTCTCCCTGTTCCAAACTGTGGTAGCAAAGCTTCCAACAGACTCCTGACTGGCCTCTCCCAATAGTCCACTGTGGTTTAATCCCACTCTTAAGGAGTTATACTCCCTGCCTGACCCCATGAGATGGACGTCCAAGGGAATTAAGAACCTATGCCACATATACACCCCTCAGGGTTTAAAATCCTTCTATCAAATGCGTGACTCACCAACTACCTATTTATTTTATTATTATCAGCTTAGACATGCTGTACAAGCACAGTTTGGCTCCCTAGATAGTCCTCTTAGGACACCAGACCTATTACAGAGAAGACTAGTCTGAATTATGTCACACATTTAAAACCTCTGTTATCTCCTCCAGGTACAGGGTAATTCAAATTAAAATCTCTCATCATTCGCACCTCACCCCTGCTAGAATGCACAAAATGGGAATATCTCCTTCTGCTGAATGTTTCAGGGGATGTTGCCTAACTGCTGATTTTATCCACTGCTTTTGGACTTGTCCCATAGTACAAGACTTTTAGGTGAATATAGGCTCCTTCATCTCTTCAGCACTGGGTCTTATAAATATAGTCAACCCCAAAAATTGTCTTCTGGGCATCTTTGGCGACCTTGCTGTTCCTTCTCAGGCCAATAGACTGCTTAGTATCCTCTAGTTATATGCAAGGAAGTCCCTTCCACTGACATGGAAGGGATCAATGATCCCGACCCGAAATCTTTGGTTAAAACTTGTCAATGATTCACTGCCTCTATATAGCTTACTTTTGATATTCGATAGAGAAATAAAACTTTCCACAAAATATGGGGGCAGGTTTACTGCCATAAATGAAGATCACACTGTGAATTTTGTACTGTATTACTACCCTGAACTTTGCTATGTTTAAGATGTTTGGTACGGTAGTACCTTCCTTCCATGATTTTTACCCATATCAGATGTATGCTGCACTGCCTAGTATAATGTCTGTATGATGCACAATTCCCTTTTTGTTATATGCTGGAATAGGAGCATTCTGTACTTTGTATTGTTGTTCTGTTTGTGTGTTATTTTTTTCTGTATGTATGTTTGTTAAAAAATGCAAAAAAAAATCTTTAAAAAAATGTATAAATAGGTATCGGTATTTGGTATCAGCGTCCTAAAAAAATGGTATTGATGCATCCCTAGGATCAACATATACTATAAGCCATCTTGCTTCTGCTCTGGTTCTGCTCCTGGTTCTTTATCTGTTCTGGTGCCAAAGGATAGACCCTCATTAGCCTAACTAATTCTGCACACTCTTCAATTTCTTGTTAATTTGCATTAACACATTTCAAATATCTGGTGCTTATAGGCACTATATTTTCGACCAGCTGTTTTTTTTTATATTTTTGCTCTTGTAATGGTCAGTGACAACCTGACGCATAATTTCCTTCCCCAAAAGTAGAACATAATAGTACAACAGATGCAATAGCCTAAAGCATATTTTATATGTACATTCTGTTTATTATGGAATTCACTGGTAAAGATTCAAATACAAAGCAGATTAATTCTGTCAGGGTAAATATGACTTGCTCCCGGTGTGACATTAGTTGTTTTCTGTCCTGAGACAGTAGGAGTAGGTCGTCGAGGTAATGTGTAATCGAATACCTCGGACTCCGATAAGCCGAACGGGAGACATATGAATTGGAGGTGTTTTTGACCCACCGGAAATTCAGACTTCCCGCCGGTAGCACGAGTGATGGCTGAATCTAGCTTATCCAAAAAAACAGAAGAACCCTCAAAGGGAATTTTGCACCAGGCCTGTTTAGATCCGCCACCCTAAGCTGTAATGGAAGACCGCATGACACGTGCCCTTTTCATCTCACATATTGGAGAGCTCTTGAGGGCTTTTTCGGACATACTTCCCAAGGTTGCACCCATATCATCCGTCTAACACTCCATTGCTTTGGATAATGCTGCCAAGGCCAATGCTGGCTTACAGGCCGTCCCAGCCGTAATGTATATACGCTTCAAATCCGTATCAATTTCCCTCTCAAGACCATCCTTGAAAGAGATGGTGTCTTCCAGTGGGAGCGTGACATGTCTTACCAGCCTCATCAAGGCGGCATCAATAAGAGGAGCAGACTCCAGGTGCTTAACCTCCTCACCTTTAAATGGATACATTCTGGCCACTTTAGAGATAAGAGAATTCTTTCTCTCCACTTTGCTCCAAAATCCGAGATAAATTCTCCCAGTTCACCCAGGAAAGGAAATTTGAGCACTCTTTTTTAAGATGCTTAACGTATTTCCTCTGTTTAGAGGGTGCTTCCACTGGCTCCTCCCACCTCAGTGCATCCTTCACTGCCCTCACCAGATGAGGGACCTGGGAAAGTCAAATCCTGCACTGGGATCCTCCACTTCAGCTTCGCTGTCTGAAGATCCGCTGAAAGAGAAATTGTCACGGAAGGGACCTGGAGCTTCAGGGTCTTCCACCACAACCGGTGAAGTTGGTGCAGAGGGAGGTATAGCTGCATGGGCGGAATCTGATTTATTCAAGGATTCCTGAACACCCATCCTGACCAAGGCCTCTACTTGCCGGTCTTTAGCATCCCTTTCTTTTGCAGCTTGGGAAACATAAATCGCATAGCGATTTATCTTCTGGCACTTTCGCTCTACATCCCCAACAGGATCTTTCTTTCGAGCGACCAGAATGGTAGTGGGAATAGTGCCGAGACCCCGACCTTGACTTGTCAGAGTGGTGTCTGGAGGAGGACTTAGGGCGTCCAGAACTGGACCTAGAACGGTCATGCCTTGACCCAGAATGTGTATTATCTTTGCGTGCTGAAGGACGAAGATCCGTAATAGAAGGGCTAAAATAGATAATAAGGAGAAAGAAATTCCCTTAAAAATATACCCTATACCAGCCAACACAGGCAGAAAGAAAACTAAATTTCTCCCTACCTGCGGCGTAAAGGCTGGCCACAAGGGGGCGACGAAACATCCATAGTCACAATTCGGACAGGCTGCAACAATATCCATAGTAAAAAACATTTACTAAAATCCATTTATTTTATTATTATATTATTATTTTTTCTGTTTATTATGGAATTCACTGGTAAAGATTCAAATACAAAGCAGATTGCATACAAAACAGGAAAAAAAAAGATTAAAAAAACTGGAGATAAAAAAAGAAAGAAACAGAGAACACATAAGGCGACAGCTACAGATCATTATAAAGTACTGGAGATCCAGTAAATCTATCAGTCAGTGTTAATCATTTACAATCTGTGACAGTGCAGTCAAAGACAAGGTGTACTTGAACGATTGCTCTGTCTGCCTATTTATTCATCAATACACACAGACCTTGTCTATTTGATTGTAAGCACAAGGGACCTTTGATTATGTCTCCCAGTATATAGCATAAGAGATGCTATAGGACATTTTTGAGCAATTCAATGGTGTCCTAGGAAGATAAGGAAGCTAAATGAGAAGGCTTCTGTACACAAAGCACTATGCTTGAGTGCCAAGTGTTCTCTGTTCTGCACTGACGTAACACGCCTATGTATACTACCAGACACACTCCCAAAGGGTTTATTGAATCCTACAAGAACTCCAGCTCAGTTCAACCAACTCTGTCACAAATGTAGTCAAGAACAAATGGGGGCACTAAAAATCCCTTTTTGTCTTAACCATACTGATTCTTCTTCCACAATCTCCAATTATATGAAATAAATTCTAGATTACAGTTAACATTGGATCAATAATATTAGAAAAATATCAGAATATCTAAATCATATGTTTTGGTAATTTTTTTTTCCTAATTAAGGTATAAGATAAAGAGTGCAAATGTTCTGGGCATGGCAAGGAGAGCTATAGAATGCGTTAAAGTAGAACAATAGGCAAACATTTTTTCATTTTGGATAGAGCAAGGGAGGGTTATGACCCTTGTCAGATTTAAAAAAATTTTTTGCCATCTGTGTCCTATTGCATCCCATTGCATTCACTTCATGTCCCATAACCAAGCAGGAAGTACGAGGAAATCCCTGCAAATTAAGTAAATTCCCTAGGGACCCCCAGGGCACCAGCATTAGTGTCCCTATTGGAAGATTTCCCCTCTATTACTTTTCTGGGGACTACCCAAAATGTGGGGGTTTCTTTTACTTTCACTGTTAATGATAATGGTTAACAGAACAAATAGAGAGGGTGAATCTCAGGGGGTACAGACAGCAATAAACCAGTGTTCTAATCCATCTCCACTCTATCCAAAACTAAAAAAAAAGTTTTGTCTTAAGTTATAATTTAAGCCAAATATTGTTTACAGGAGTTGCTGGTAAGATTTTATGATCATTACTATTCCTTCAAGGAACACATTTTAAAGCTCAGCTCCAAACTTTTTTTTTTTTTTTTTAATGGAAAGAGGATAAGAATCTCTGCCTTTTTTTTTTTTTACTGTTGTCTGTGTCTCTCTTTGGTAGATTTTTCCTTACTTCCTGTTTATTTGGAATGTCCAAATATTGGAACCTCTGACAATTTTTAGCATTATCTGCACCTCCATTTGGTATATTTCTCCTTACTTTCTGTTTATTTAATGTATTTAAGACATAATAGGAAGTGAAGGAGAACATCCCTCTTTCCTGTTTAGTTGTTGAATGTCAGAGAGAACAGGAAGTGAGGGTGATTCCCCCCAACTGGAACACAGATAGCAAAAAACAAACAAAAAAACATGTAGAATGAGGATGGGTTTTGGACAGATGTAGGCACCCTGGAGAGGTGGAAATCTACCACTCAACA
Source organism: Lithobates sylvaticus (assembly GCA_028564925.1). NCBI lineage: Eukaryota > Metazoa > Chordata > Amphibia > Anura > Ranidae > Lithobates > Lithobates sylvaticus. Next base: position 402,785,749 of record CM053026.1, read on the forward strand.
TGGAACAGCATGGAAGAAATCAAAGATCACCAGGGTGAGGTATGTTTTTTTTTAAGGAGATAACCTAGTAAGGCATCTTTAAAAGTTAAGGGCAGTATAATAAATAGAGACTAACCAGTAATCATCTCACCCCACTCAGGTCACCCCACACCTCCTGATACACCCAGACTTTCATCTTTCTGAAAGATATCCCTTCCTGCCATCTTTTTCACTTTACAGCTCATTTTGGTTTCCCAGGAAGAGGTTGCCAAGGTGGTGGCGACTTACTCCTTTCCTTCCCTCTGACCAATCAATGTCCTTCCTGGAAAAGGAGAAAGAGCAACACACACCTGCACTTCCTTCCAGTGCTCTCACCCTCTCCAGTATCAGCTTGCCACTCTGGCTGCTATCTGACAGGAGTACTGATTCTTTCAGCATTACAAAGCACATAAACCCAAGGTGTGTATAGTAGAAAGTCCTAGTTTCAATCTCGGAACACCCAATAAGAGGATAACATGCGACCGGTCTAAACTACGTGGCATGTTCACCAATGCCAGGAGCCTGGCGGACAAGATGGGTGAACTAGAGATACTGTTGGACGAGGAGGATTTGGATTTTGTGGGAATTTCAGAGACCTGGTTCAACAGCTCTCATGATTGGCTGGCAACCATTCAAGGGTATACCCATTATCGCAAGGATAGAGAGGGTAAAAAAGGAGGAGGGGGAGGAGTATGCCTATATATCTAGAATTATGTACAAGTGAATGTGAGAGATTACATCACTAAGGGAGCTAGGGAGGAGGTGTAATCCTTATGGGTAGAGCTCCAAAGGGATGAAGCTAAGGGGAAAATAATACTGGGAGTATGCTATAGGCCCCCTAACCTGAGGGAGGAAAGGAAGACAGATCTCCTATCACAAGTTGGATTAGCAGCAAGGATGGGAAGTGTCATCATAATGGGGGATTTTAATTATCCAGACATAGACTGGTTGGAGGGAACCACGCATTCATCTAAGGCTCGCCAGGTCCTAAATGTCTTGCAGGACAATTTTATGGGTCAGATGGTAGACGCACAAACTAGAAATAAAGTGTTACTGGATCTTCTAATTACCAACAATACAGACCTGATCACGGATGTGGAAATATGGGGCAATTTAGGTAACGGCAATCACAGGTCAATTGGCTTCAGTATAAATCGCACAAAGGATGGGGGGATGGCGAAGGTATTGAATTTATTCTTCTCCTTAGTCTTCACGAGGGAACCAGGGGCTTCAGTAACCAAAACTGCAGTGTTTATCCTCATGACACATCACAGGAAGCACCTCCATGGTTAACAGAGGACAGAATTAAAATTAGACTTGGGAAACTTAACATTAATAAATCACTGGGACCAGATGGCTTGCACCCAAGTGTACTTAGGGAACTAAGTCAAGTAATTGCCAGACCATTGTTCCTAATTTTTACTGACAGTCTACTGACTGGAATGGTACCAGCTGATTGGAGAAAAGCCAATGTAGCACTAATATTTAAAAAGGGCCCAAAATACATTCCTGGGAATTACAGACCAGTTAGCCTAGCATCAATAGTATGTAAACTCTTGGAGGGGATGATAAGGAACTATATACAAATGTTAGTAATGAGAACAGTATCATTAGCAGTAATCAGCATGGATTCATGAAGAATCGTTCTTGCCAAACCAATCTATTAACCTTCTATGAGGAGGTGAGTTGCATCTAGATAAAGGAAGGCCCGTAGACGTGGTGTATCTGGATTTTGCAAAAGCATTTGACACAGTTCCCCATAAACGTTGACTTTACAAAATAAGTTCCTTTGGCATGGATCATGGGGTGAGTACATGGATTGAAAACTGGCTACAAGGGCAAGTTCAGAGGGTGGTGATAAATGGGGAGTACTCGGAATGGTCAGGGGTGGGTAGTGGGGTCCCCCAGGGTTCTGTGCTGGGACCAATCCTGTTTAATTTGTTCATAAAGTACCTGGAGGATGGGGTAAACAGTTCAATCTCTGTATTTGCGGACGATACTAAGCTAAGCAGGGCAATAACTTCTCTGCAGGATGTGGAAACCTTGCAAGAAGATCTGAACAAATTAATGGGGTGGACAACTACATGGCAAATGAGGTTCAAAGTATAAAAATGTAAAATAATGCATTTGAGTGGCAAAAATATGAATGCAATCTATACACTGGGGGGAGAACCTCTGGGGTTATCTAGGATGGAAAACGACCTTGGGGTCCTAGTAGATGATAGGCTCAGCAATGGCATGCAATGCCAAGCTGCTGCTAACAAAGCAAACAGAATATTGGCATGCATTAAAAAGGGAATTAATTCTAGAGATAAAATGATAATTCTCCCGCTCTACAAGACTCTGGTCTGGCCACACCTAGAGTATGCTGTCCAGTTCTGGGCACCAGTCCTCAGGAAGGATGTACTGGAAATGGAGCGAGTACAAAGAAGGGCAACAAAGCTAATAAAGAGCCTGGAGGATATTAGTTATGAGGAAAGTTTGCGAGCACTGAACTTATTCTCTCTGGAGAAGAGACGCTTGAGAGGGGATATGATTTCAATTTACAAATACCGTACTGGTGACCCCACAATAGGGATACAACTTTTTCATGGAAGGGAGTTTAACAAGACTCGTGGCCACTCATTAAAATTTGAAGAATATAGGTTTAACCTTAAACTAGGTAGAGGGTTCTTTACTGTAAGAGCAGCAAGGATGTGGAATTGCCTTCCACAAGTGGTGGTCTCAGCGGGGAGCATCGATAGTTTCAAGAATCTATTAGATAAGCACCTGAACGACCACAACATACAGGGATATACAAGTTAATACTGACATATAATCACACACATAGGTTGGACTTGATGGACTTGTGTCTTCTTTTGATCTCACCTACTAACTATGTAACTCCTGCCAGCGTAGTGGTACAGATAGCAAAGCCCAGTGGTCATTCACCCATCACATGGCTGTGCTCGACAGGTAGATTGCAACTGACTTGTATCCGGCTTCCAGCTTAGAACCACTATCTAAATGTTTTTAATGTCTGTGCCCCCTTTAGACAGATCCCTGCTTACTTCCCATCCAAAATATGTGTGTCATACTGAAAAGAAACTGGATATGGTTACTTTAGGCTTAATTTGCCATATCTTCTGGCCATTTTGTGAACACAGGGACACTGAGGTCCCTGTAATGCCTCCTACACATATGCTTCTGAGCTCCACATAAGCCATCAGATGGCTTTTGTGTTCCCAGGTGTCCAGTTTAGATGTGTCTACCACAGCAACAACTGATGCTTTTCTCAGTGCTAGAATGGAGCTCAGGCACTGCTATCTTATTTTTAGTAAAGTAAATTCTAAAAATCTCCTCTAGTGCCAGCACCGCTGGCCTGGATCCACAGTCTATTGACCACTTGACTAAATCTTTTGCAATAAACAATACGTACAAACACACACACTAGAGAGGACGCAAACCTCCACTTTGTTGCTGCCTTGAGAAAATATTACATTTGTAATATACAGCGCTGTAAGTTTTACCATGTGTTTTGCAAAAAGGTATGGGGCCTGCTAATGAGATCTTTGCCTGGGGCTCATTGATGTTTTGAAGCTGCCCTAGTAGGCTCTCCTGCCATTGTGACTCATGATGGTGTTTGATCACAATATATCTACAATATCCCTTTTGTGTGTAAAAAAAAATTAACTGAGTTTGTCACAGGAATGTGCATGAGCATTTTCAGCGGTGTGGTGTCCATGGACAGGATTGATAATCTAGAAAGGCATGATTAGTAGGAGATTTGATAAGTAATACAGTAAAAGATAGAGGCAGGAAGATGTAAGATAAGGTAAGGCATGCTGTCAATCTCCTTTGGAAGGGTGAATTTGCCCAGAATACATAACACAGCTGGTTGGCTGCCACATCCTGCTTCTAAGTCAGCTTTTACCTGTCTTTTCTTCTCCATAAGCTGAATATATTTCTAAAAATAACTGAAGAACTGTGTATTCAACTACATTTTTTGAGATTTTAAAACCCAAAAATTACAAGTGTATTAATGCTAATCTACAATACAATATAAGGAAATTACATAATATTCAGATTCTAATAATCTGAAAAACAATTGGTCTTATTCAAAAAATAGTGCAAAGAGAGATCATTACATCCACAATCGGACTCAAATAGCCCATACCTGTTTCTGTGGCAAAAATTTACTTTTATTAACCTGAATATTTTACTTTTTTTTTCATGTAAGGCTGTGAAAATGTAAAAATACAAATTTTAAAGCAACAGTGAAAAGAATTACAATAAAAAAACACTGTAAAAGGAAAAAAAAACACAAATTCAAAGAACAGTAAATTAAATAACCTAATCTACCCTAAAAACATCCTCCCCTCCAAAAAAATACTCACTAAATTAAAATTAAAAATTAGCTCTTTGAGCAAAACTGAGATTTTAGATACAGCCAAATTGGTAAATGTTGCGGCTAAATCACTTTGCTCAACCCTAATTAGGATCATGAATAATTAGACCAGTAGTGGCTCATTAAGGACTTGATCACACATTCATTAATTCGTTGTGTTTTCAGTCACATTAAACTGCAGATTTGAAGAACCTAATCCAACTGATTCGAAGCCTATTTTTCTACCAAAACACTGAAAAATGGAGCTAAGTGCATGCAAAGTATCTGGTATGAACAAGTCCTAAGTCTTCTACTTTTAAGTGTATTTTGGGGAAAAAACATACGCAGCAGATCTCTTTAATGCATGCACATATACCCATGTTGTATTTGACCTCTTGCGGGCCTGCCACTGGACATATACAGTCAGTCCACTTCCTTATCAGTCCAGGAGGATGTACTGGTACATCCTCCAAGAACAGCGCTCCTGTGTGTGCAAAGTCCTGTAATCACCTAGTGATTGGACATAGAGGATCACAGGCAAAAGGAGCACCGTCAATGAAAGTGTATCATGTTATTGCTGTGTCTAATCACAGCATCACAGAGCGTAAACACAGGCTGCAGGTATCAGCTGTTTCTCACTTACTGGCCCTGATCAGCAAATACATCGATACATCGATTGGTGTGTGAGAGAAAGCAAAGTCTCCTGACCACTAGTCAGCATCAGTGCAATACAGTACTACACCAGCAGTATAAAATCCCATTCCTCTACTGTTATTCACCCCTCTCCTATATATATGTCAGCCTCATCCTGTCTCAGAACTGACCTGTATATTAATCCCTCACCTGCCTTACTCTGCACATCTGTACATTAAATCCTTCCTCTCCCTATCCCCCCACTGTATGTGATCTATACATTAAAGTGGTTCTAAAGGTTCAAGGTTCTTTACTTTTATGCATTCTATGCATGAAGTTAAAAAACCTTCTGTGTGCAGCAGCCCACCCCCCCCCAGACCCTTACCTGAGCCCAATTGCGATCCAGCCATATGCACGAAAGTCTCGGCTGTCTGGGGACTCTCCCTCTTCATTGGCTGAGACAGCCAGTGAGCCAATCAAAAGAGAGAGGGGGCGGAGCCAAGCCGCAGCTCTGAGTCTAAATGGAGTCTAAATGGACAAGCAGAGCAGTGGCTAGGGAGAGAGCCTACTTGGATGCCCCCCTAGCAAGCTGTGTTGCTATGGGGGCACTTGGCACTTGGCAGGAGGGTGGAGCCGAGAAGAGGAGGATTGGGGCTGCTCTGTGCAAAACCACTGCACAGAGCAGGTAATTATAACATGTTTGTTATTTAACCTCTTGGCACCGATGCCTCCCGGCCTTTTAAGAGGTTTATGATGCTGGGAGGCTGGGTGCGGCTTAAGATCACATGACCGCTGTGATTGGCTGTCACGGTGGTCACGTAGTCCGAAAAGCTTTCGGGTGTATTGAGGGCAATTCATGCCAAGGACCAGGCGATGAGGTGCCGCATATTTGTGTACAGCCAGCGCCAAGGGGTTAAACCTTTCATCCCCTGATCCCTTTGTATATGATTTGTACATTTAAATAATCCAGTACACTGTTACCAAGCTCCATATTTACTCATGTAACCCCCTCGTTGCATGCATGTTTCTTCATTTCCAAAGAACGCTGGTAAAAAATGTGATCTTCTTAAGGTGTCTACATTAAAAAAAAAGCATGGAATTATTAGCCAAGTTTTAAAACATAAAGTAAGGGTTATAGGAGTAAATAAAAAGCACTGTGGTTTTAAATACCGCTACAAGAAAGCTCTATCTGTCTCAAAATAATTATATAAAATCCATATCGATACAGTGTTGAAGGACTGAGTGTCAGTCAAATTATCACAGCGCTGAAAACAGAAAAATGGCCTGGTTGTGAAGGGGATGAAAATGAGGTTGTTAAAGATCCTTCAAATACATATAAATGCCTGTTGATCTGCTAAAAAAAAGCACTCAGTTCCCTAATTCCTACTGTGGGCTAACAACACACCGCAATTTTATGGACTGATGGGTATTGGCCCTGCCCAAACGTCTTCCGCTAAACTACTGAATCCCTCCTCCTCATTTAAACAACATAGGGAAAAGAGAAAATGTTCTGTAGTGCAAAATAGGAACTGGGATAGCTAATTACCCTCCTTAAAATAATACAGGAAGTGCGCACAAGATAGAGTACAGGTCTGCATTTCTGACACATTCATTGGTATATTTAACAGATCAAAGGATAGCAAATACAGTAAGTGAAGTTCATTGTTAGGGTTTACATACAGTACATTTTAAGGAAATAAATACAGTAAATGTAAATATTTTTGCCATTAAAAATATTTACCAACTTCCCAAAAAAGGCATCGATGCACTAAAATAGGATAGAAGTCATTAGTAGTTATGGGCGAATCTGCTTGGGTTCAATCCTTTTTTGGCTGTCTTCAGCAAAGACAGCCAAAAAAATGCAAATTGAAAACATTAATGCAAACCCCATTCGAGGCAATAGGAATGCAAATCTTGGAAATCAATTCTCTTCATTTTTAAGGCTGATAGGCAAGGGATTTTGAAACAAAGCGCATAAAAAGCTGGGCACTACCAAGGGGAACATGTAACAATGCAAAAAAAAAATATTTAAAATACAGTTCAGTAGGGAGAAGCACTTTAATAAGGCTTAAAGTGTAGGGACTAGAACATCTGTTAGGATTTTATTTCCGTCTCTGTTAGGGAGATCCACCCTCTTTATTTGTCCAGTTTACTGTTATTATTGAAAGTGAAAGTAAAATAAAATCTGAAATTTGGGCTGATATCAGAACAGTAATAAAGGGGAAATCTTCCAATATGATATTAGTTCTGGTGACCCCCTGGGATTCCTTCACTTTGGAGGAATTTTCTCGCGCTTCCTGTTTTGGCTATGACACAGGAAGTGATAGGAAATCTCCCCTATCGGACACAGATGGCAAAGAAAAGAAAACCTGGCAGGAGTTTTAACCTCCCCATATTCTATCCAAAATGAAAACAAAATTGCTTTTAGTTTAAAGCAAAACATAAAAAATCCACAATTATATTAAATTCCATGTCTTTAGGATCCCCCAAGCCTGTCTTGTGAAGTGGTACACCTGTATGATGTACTAAGTGACATTAAGAAAAAAATACCATTTGCCACTATATTACATTTCCAGGCCACCTTTGTACTGTTTGTAAACAAAGCCATTGTCAATGCTATTAGTTAAGGGATTGTCAAACAGAGGGCAAGGTGAGATGGGTACTGCCCTGAGGGACATGTACCAATGCAAAAAAACAAAAAACGTCAGGGAGCAGCTCTTTTAATGAGGCTTATAGTAAAACATATATCAGAAATACACATTTTGTTTTAAATAGCATGCTTAGGGGTTGCCTTAAACGTGCACATGAAATTGCCCACCAGTACAATGTAGTAATGCAAAAGTGAAATTTACAAAGAAAAAAATCCATTTAAATTGCTGCCAAATTATATTTCCCAATTTATTTGTTAAAAAAGAGTCTAGGATTCCCCTCAAAAATGGGGTGCATACCAGACCCCTATCCTTAATAAGAGTAAACATAATCCCAAGAAATTTTTTAGCAGAAAAAAGGCGAGGTCGAAACACATAGGCGAGGAAGAGAAACACATAAAAGACGAGGAAGAGAAAATGACTTATTTCCCAAATTTTCTGACAGAAACTAATGCCGCGTACACACGGTCGGAATTCTCGTCGGAAAAAGCTCGAACTGCCTTGCCTACACACGGTCACACCAAATTCCGATGGTCAATAACACCGCGGCATACAACACGTTCAACGGCACTATAAAAGGGACGTTTAATGCTTCTGAGCATGCGTCTAATTGTTTCGTGTCGGAATTGCATACACACGATAGGAAAATCGGATAGAAAGGTTTTCCGTCGGAAAAATTAAGAACAGGTTCTTAAACCAAAGTCCGTCGGAAATTCCAACAGAAGAAGAACGATGGGCATACACACGGTCGGAAATTCCGATGAAAAGCTCCCATCGGACTGTTTCCATCGGAAATTCCGACCGTGTGTACACGGCATAAGAAAAACTTTTTTTCTGTTTCATATTTTTCATATTTTTTTGCAAAAAATTAAAACCCAGCAGTGATTTAATACCACTAAAAGAAAGCTCTATTTGTGTGAAATAATTGATAAAAATGTAATTTGGGTTCAGCGTTGCATGACCACACAATTGTCATTTATAGTGTGACAGCGCTGAAAGCTGAAAATTGGCCTGGGCAGGAAGGGGGTAAACGTGCCCAGTATTGAAGCAAATAAACTACTTCATCTGGGCCAAGGCTGTGATAGACCCTCTCTCAGCTTGTGACTGGACAGTGAAAGGAAAGGAAAAGCAGCACAATGATGAGCTCACCACTTCTTCCTCTCACACTCCAGCTTCGCTGTGCAAGGACTGCAAAATGCTGATACCAAGTCAAATTCAGATACTTTTTTTTTATCTTCCAAGAGTTTAGCTTTAAATGCTATTATTACCGTATTTATTGGCATATGATAGGCACTTTTTTCCCCTTAAAATCATCAGGGGAAAATCGTGGGTGTGTGTTATACGCCGATCCCCACCAATTCCCGTCAATCTCTGCTGATTGTGAGCGGAGCGATCGCCGCCGAGATACACATAGTCGAGTGCACACGGCTCTTCTAGGCTCCGCTCACAGTCACGCCCAGTCCCGCCATTGGACCTGTGTTATGTCCATCATAGGGCGGGACTGGGCGTGACTGTACACTCGGCTATGTGTATCTCGGCTCTGCCCAGTCCCTGCGATCTCGGCGGCGTTCGCTCCGCTCCACCCAGTCTTGGCGACGATCTCAGCGGCGCCAATTTTAAATTCATCCAAGTCTGCAATGGACACTGGGGGCAAGGCTGCAATGGACACTGGGGGCAAGGCTGCATTGGGGCAAGGCTGCACTGGGGCAAGGCTGCAATGGACACTGGGGGCAAGGCTGTACTGGGGCAAGGCTGCAATGGACACTGGGGGCAAGGCTGCACTGGAGCAAGGCTGCAATGGACACTGGGGGCAAGGCTGCACTGGGGCAAGGCTGCAATGGACACTGGGGGCAATGCTTCACTGGGGCAAGGCTGCACTGGGGCAAGGCTGCACTGACAAGGCTGCAATGGACACTGGGGGCAAGGCTGCACTGCCAAGGCTGCAATGGACACTGGGGGCAAGGCCGCACTGACAAGGCTGCAAATGACACTGAAAGGGCTGCATTGATGGGCATTTAAATGTCATTTTTTTCCCTTAAACTTCCCTCATAAAAGTTTTTTTCCTTAAAATTCCCTCCTAAACTTGGGCTGCGTGTTATACGGCGGCGCATGTTATACGCCGATAAATACAAGGAGAAAGGGAAAAGTTGTTACATAGCATAGGCTACAGAAAAAATACTGCCAGTGACCCTGTGAGATTTTCAATGAATTAACCCAACGGAAAATTTCAGAGAACTGGGAAGGTAAACTAAGCATTTAGACCCCTTTCACACTTCGGGCGGTTTTCAGGTGCTTTAGCGCTGGAAATAGCCTATTCTAAGCACCTGAAAAATGCCTCCCATTCATTCCAGTGTGACTTTTCACACTCGGGCGGTGTGCTTGCAGAATGTTCTGAAAAGTCCTGCAAGCAGCATCTTGGGGCGGTTTGGGAGACTGTATTTAGTGCTCCCGAAACGCTCTGCCCACTAGAATGAATGGGCATTGCTTCTGAAGTACCTGAAAAGCGATTCGGAATCTCGCCACAACACAGGAGTTTTTAACTCCTTCTTTGGGGTTAAAAGCGCTGCTTAAACAGTGCTAAAGCACAGCTAAAACGAGCAGTGTTTTAGCGCTTACGTGGCTGCGGCCCCAGTGTGAAAGGGGTCTTATGATTTTAGAACAGCTGCATAATTTGCTCAATAGCATTATAAGCCCAGTAGATTGTCTTTTTAAGCAGATTTGTTATACACATTCAAGTTGGTTCAGTACATACTATATACAGTATCTCACAAAAGTGAGTACACCCCTCACATTTTTGTAAATATTTTATTATATCTTTTCATGTGACAACACTGAAGAAATTACACTTTGCTACAAAGTGAGTGTACAGCTTGTATAACAGTGTCAATTTGCGGCCCCTCAAAATAACTCAACACACAGCCATTAATGTCTAAACCGCTGGCAACAAAAGTGAGTACACCCCAAAGTGAAAATGTCCAAATTGGGCCCAATTAGCAATTTTCCATCCCCTGTGTCATGTGACTCGTTAGTGTTACAAGGTCTTAGATGAGAATAGGGAGCAGGTGTGTTATCGCTCTCACTCTCTCATACTGGTCACTGGAAGTTCAACATGGAACTCTCTGAGGATCTGAAAAAAAAGAATTGTTGCTCTACATAAAGATGGCCCAGGCTATAAGAAGATTGCCAAGACCCTGAAACGGAGCTGCAGCACGGTGGCCAAGACCATACAGCAGTTTACCAGGACAGGTTCCACTCAGAACAGGCCTCGCCATGGTTGACCAAAGAAGTTGAGTGCACGTGATCAGCGTCATATCCAGAGGTTGTCTTTGGGAAATAGACGTATGAGTGCTGCCAGCATTGCTGCAGAGGTTGAAGGGGTGGGGGGTCAGCCTGTCAGTGCTCAGACCATACACCACACAATGCATCAAATTGGTCTGCATGGCTGTCGTCCCAGAAGAAGCCTCTTCTAAAGATGATGCACAAGAAAGCCCGCAAACAGTTTGCTAAAGACAAGCACTAAGGACATGGATTACTGGAACCATGCCCTGTGCACTGATGAGACCAAGATAAGCTTATTTGGTTTAGATGGTGTCAAGCATGTGTGGCGGCAACCAGGTGAGGAGTACAAAAAAAAGTGTGTCTTGCCTACAATTAAGCATGGTGGTGGGAGTGTAATGGTCTGAGGCTGCATGAGTGCTGCTGGCACTGGGGAGCTACAGTTCATTGAGGGAACCATGAATGGCAACATGTACTGTGACATACTGAAGCAGAGCATGATCCCCTCCCTTCGGAGACTGGGCCACAGGGTAGTATTCCAACACATCTCCAAGATGACCACTGCCTTGCTAAATAATCTGAGGGTAAAGGTGATGGACTGGCCAAACATGTCTCCAGACCTAAACCCTATTGAGCATCCGTGGGGCATGCTCAAACGAAAGGTGGAGGAGCGTAAGGTCTCTAACATCCACCAGCACCGTGATGTCGTCATAGAAGAGGATTCCAGTGGCAACCTGTGAAGCTCTGGTGAACTCCATGCCCAAGAGGGTTAAGGCAGTGCTGGAAAATAATGGTGGCCACACAAAATATTGACACTTTGGGCCCAATTTGGACATTTTTACTCAGGGGTGTACTCACTTTTGTTGCCAGTGGTTTAGACATTAATGAGGGGACAGATAATTGACACTGTTATACAAGCTGTACTTTACATTGTAGTAAAGTGTAATTTCTTAGTGTTGTCACATGAAAACATATAATGCAATATTTACAAAAATGTGAGGGGTGTACTCACTTTGTGAGATACTGGATGTTCTCTGAAAGTACACAAGACTTTAGTGCTTATTAATTTTGATATTGGATTTTTAGCATCAATTTCTATCTGATCAGATTATTATAAGAACAAACTCCTCATGCATCAACACGGGAAGCCAGTACTTATGCAAACACTTGAACATTCATTTGACCAACCTTGAACCTATCATATTCATATCTGTGAAATAATTGTCTATTTAAAAAAATATATATTTGACAAATCTTCTCTGTTTTGGAAAAAGCTTTTGTAAGGCTTCACTGACACATTTTAAATGTATTACTATTCAATTCTATGGTTTGTTTTGCGGAAAGCCAAAGATTGCACTAATGCCGCGTACACACAGCCGGACTTTGCATCGGGCAAAAGTCCGATGGGGCATACACATGGTTGGAATATCCGATGAAAAGCTCCCATCGGACTTTTTCCATCGGAAATAACGGCCATGTGTACGTGGCATAAGCAGAATTTTTTTTTTTAATGTGTCACTCTACAACACAGCAGTGTCAATGTAAAAAAAAAAAGACTATTTTAAATTAAAAAATAAAAATAAAGTTTAACCAGGAATCCAATGGCAGGCTAGGAAGCTGAATGCTGGGTGTTTCTTCTATATTGTCTGTTTTTTTTTTCTTTACTGGTCTGTATTGATTATTGTGGTCATTCATCAGAAATGAAAGCAAAAATACTATTCTGGCATCCAGTACCCTCCTACAGTATTATATATATATATTTACAGACTGCTATAAGAAAATCCCAGTGGTCACAGTGGGGCCTATTTATGTGGTCAGAGTGAAGCTCGCCCACTGCGACAAAAACCACATCAAACACTTAATCTTCGGCGAATTAAAAAAATTCATTTGAGGTTACAACAAACGTGTATTATACATTTTAAGCCTTACATGTTTTAAATTTTATTTTATCCTGAGCCAGAAAGGGATAAGAATTACTGCACTGCAAACAGTGATAAGACATAAGCACCTTAGTGACATGGAGAGAAATAAAAGCAGCCTGGGGCTTTTTACTCTGTCTTTTGCTGTCTCCTAACACAAAAACTAGATTCAGTCCTGTTCCTATTCACCCGCTTTTTATGCACTTTATGTTCTATCGTTCCTCTTCTGACATTTGTTAGGGAAAAAAAAAAAAATCTCTGGTCTCAGGGATGTAGGATGTAGGAACGGCTGGGATGTACTTCATTATGCTTCCTTTTGATGCTTCCGTTCTAATTTGTTGGCCTCAGTTTGCCCCAGAGCAAGTCATGTGCTTGAGCAAACCTCGCTCACCCCCTAGTTTCCATAGCAACACCATACAAAATACCCTGAAGTTCCCTACACTGGCCACAGATTTACATTACAGATTTCTGGACTACTTGAGTACTAGCATGATAACACAGGTGTATGGATATTTCATGAGAGTCTAAACCCCCATTACTACTCTTTGCTAATTGCTGAATATATGATTAGTCAGTTTTAAATGTATTTAGCAATTTTAAATAGATTCAGTGACATATTTCAAACATAATGTAACAACAGTACAAATTTTCCAAATGTACAAAGTAAAAATGAGTGACCATGCACTATGCAGATTTTACAAACTGTGCCTAACATTTGAGCGCCACCTGTAGTGTTTTCAATCTGGGAGAACAGTTTATAGGGCGATAAAAAAAAATGGCCCTATCAGTGGTGGAAACTGGGCATTGTTTAATTAAAGTGCATAGCTTAAAGTGAGTCAGTCACTACAGGGTCACTTTCATTTCAAAGTCTTCCTGTAAAATAAGTATGAATATACATTCTTTCCAACAGACAACGTAAGCAATGGCCATTGCTTCTCCATTCCCCAGATGCTGCAAGTATTCTATATTTCTGGGCATGTACAATACTTGCTCTCCATGCCAGTTTATGTGATTCCGATGGTCCATATATCCTGTAGTGACTTATGAGCATACCCGGGAACTTACTTGATTTGACCCGGCGAAATCCCAAGAAATTCTTTAAGTATATAAACAGTAAAAAAGAGAGGACAGACCATATTGGCCCCATAAAGAATGAGGAAGGAAATCGGGTTACAAAGGATGGGGAGATGGCGAAGGTATTGAATTTTTTCTTCTCCTCAGTCTTCACGAGGGAACCGGGGGGTGGGGGGTATTTCAGTAACCAAAACTGCAGTGTTTGTCCTCATCACAGGAAGCACCCTCATGGCTAACAGATGCTAACTATTTTTTACTGACAATCTACTGATTGGAATGGTACCAGCTGATTGGAGAAAAGCCAATGTAGCACCAATATTTTAAAAAGGGCGAAAATACATCCCTGGGAATTAGAGACCAGTTAGCCTAATATCAATAGTATGCAAGCTCTTCCAGGGGATGATAAGGGACTATATATAAGATTTTAGTAATGAAAACGGTATCATTAGCAGTAATCAGCATGGGTTCATGAAGAATCGTTCTTGCCAAACCAATCTATTAACCTTCTATGAAGAGGTGAGCTGCCATCTAGATAAAGGAAGGACCGTAGATGTGGTGTATCTGGATTTTGCAAAAGCATTTGACACAGTTCCCCATAAACGTTTACTGTACAAAGTAAGGTCTGTTGGCATGGACCATAGGGTGAGTACAAATTGAAAACTGGCTACAAGGACGAGTTCAGAGGGTGGTGATAAATGGGGAATACTAGGAATGGTCAGGGGTGGGAAGTGGGGTCCCCCAGGATTCTCTGCTGGGACCAATCCTATTTAATTTGTTCATAAACGACCTGGAGAATGGGGTAAACTGCTCAATCTCTGTATTTGCAGATGATACTAAGCTAAGCAGGGCAATAACTTCTCCACAGGATGTGGAAAGCTTACAAGAAGATCTGAACAAATTAATGGGGTGGGCAACTACATGGCAAATGAGGTTTAATGTAGAAAAATTTAAAAAAATGCATTTTGGTGTCAAAAATATGAATGCAATCTATAAACTGGGGGGAGAACCACTGGAGGAATCCAGGATGGAAAAGGACCTGGGGTCCTAGTAGATGATAGGCTCAGCAATGGCATGCAATGCCAAGCTACTGCTAACAAAGCAAACAGAATATTGGCATGCATTAAAAAGGGGATTAACTCCAGGGAAAAAGCGATAATTCTCCCACTCTACAAGACTTTGGTCTGGCCACACCTAGAGTATGCTGTCTAGTTCTGGGTACCAGTCCTCAGGAAGGATGTACTGGAAATGGAGGGAGTACAAAGAAGGGCAACAGAGCTAATAAAGGGTCTGGAGGGTATTAGTTATGAAGAAAGGTTGTGAGCACTGAACTTATTCTCTCTGGAGAATAAGTTCTGGAGAAGAGGGGAGGAGCTCCCCGCTCTGCGACTGCATCAAGTACTTGTCCCGTCTACCCATTAGGCAAGGCATTCCTGGAGGAGGCACGGTGAAGGATTTCTGAGGGGGTCCGGGAATCGGTTGATTGGCGGTAAGTCAAGTGACATTTTGCTCTGCAATCTATCCCAACCTCCACCACCCCCACCACCACCGCAGATCTCATCCCTATCCCCACTACACCAGAGGTGATGGTGGGGGTGTGGGATCAGTAAGAGGCAGAGGTGGTGGTGGTAGAAGAAGATGGCACCACCACTGCCACTGCTGCCACCCCCCTCGAGTATCACCGCTACCACCCCCCCTCCAGTACAACCGCTAGCACCCCCCTCGAGTACCACCGCTACCCCCCCCTGAGTACCACCATTGCCACCCCCCTCAAGTACCACCGTAGCCACCCCCCTCAAGTACCACCGCCGCCACCACCCTCCAAGTACCACTGCAGCCACCCCCTCAAGTAACAACGCTGCCACCCCCTCAAGTACCACCGCTACCACCCCCCTCCAGTAAAACTGCTACCACCCCCCCTCGAGTACCACCACAGCCACCCCCCTCAAGTAACAATGCTGCCACCCCCCTTAAGTACCACCGCTACCACCCCCCTTAAGTACCACCGCTACCACCCCCCCTCCAGTACAACTGCTGCCACCCCCTTTCCAGTACAAATGCTACCACCCCCCCTCGAGTACCACCGCTACCACCCCCTTCGAGTACCACTGCGGCTACCCCCCTCAAGTACCACCGCAGCCCCCCTCAAGTAAAACCGTTGCCACCCACCTCAAGTACCATCGCTACCACCCCTCTCCAGTACCACTGCTACCACCCCCCCTCCAGTACAACCGCTACCACCCCCCTCAAGTACCATCACAGCCACCCCCCCTCAAGTAACAACGCTGCCACCCCCCTCCAGTACCACTGCTACCAGCCCCCTCCAGTACCACCGTGACCACCCCCTGTCCAGTACAACCACTACCACCCCCTCAAGTACCACCACTACCATCCCCCCTCCAGTGCAACCACTACCACCCCTCCTCGAGTACCACCGCTACCCCCCCCTCGAGTACCACTGCTGCCACCCCCCAAGTACCACCGTTACAACCCCCCTTAAATACCACTGCAGCCACCCCCCTTAAGTACCACCGCAGCCAACCCCCCTCAAGTACCACTGCAGCCACCTCCCCTCAAGTAAGAATGCTGCCACCCCACCTCAAGTAACAATGCTGCCACCCCCACTCAAGTAACAACGCTGCCACCCCCCTCAAGTAACAACACTGCCACCCCCCTCAACACCAGCACTTTCACTGATCCCATCCCTCCTCCCCACCAGCACTGTTACTGATCCCATTCCCCAGGTCAGATTTAATCGATCCTATGATTGCTTCATAGGATCAGCAACCGATGTATTGCTTAATTTATGGGAAATCCCTGGTGAAATGGCCAGTCCCTCTGCTTTCCTATTAAAAACTTACCACACTAAGCAGGAGCTCACAGCATGGTAAGTTATCTAGATAGGCTGGCAACTCTGTGTGCTCTCCTCCAATGATCAATATTGTCCTGACACATCCCCCCCCGCACAGCCATACACTGGGATGCTCAATGTGATGTTGCTTTTCCTTTCCCCAGATCTTAAAATCATGATTTCTTGCACCGGGCCCTGAAGTTTCTAGTTACGCCTCTGTTCACAACCAATACACTCAAATATAATTTCTATCATTTTAGTGACACAACCTGCTCATTTTCCTCCAGGCGTTGTTTTCTTGTTCCATGTGGAGACAGAACTTCTAAGAACAGTCAACTGCACACCATCCCTTACAAACAATATTGTCATGCTCACCAAATCCAACCAAGCTCTATATCAGAAGCCCTATGGAACAAAATGAATCTGCCATAATAGGGAGTCTTACACATAAACCTCAGGACACCAGATCATTTAAAAATGTAAACCCCACTCCATTCCTCATGCTTTTCTTTACACAAAAAGTTATCACTTTGTCCGAGAACTTCATAAACCAGCAACTATTCAGACAATAAACCCCTTTTTTAAGACTATGTACAACAACGTGTATCTAGTACAGGAGTAAGGAGTATGTAACATAAAACATAGCATAATGAGTGCAGCAGTCAGGGTTTGAGAGAGGGATAGAAAGCAATAGAGGAAGGAGAGATAGGCGTAAGGAGGGCGAAAGAAGGAGATGAAGAGAGAGGAAGGGTAATAGAACAAGAGAGTGGGATGGGGAGTGAGTCTACCTGACTTTGTCACAAAGATGAACAAACTTCTTGTGGACTAGAGTGGTAGACAATACTTCAGGTTTATTATTTTTATAATATAATTATTAGAAAAAAAAAATCAAAAACAAGGATAACCAACTTCTTTGGATTAAAATCAGCTTTTAAATGTATATCCTTAAAGTGACCCTGTCGCCTCAAGATCACTTGTAAAAGCATAGGCTGTAAAAGAAGAGCATTAATACTTACTTTCCTGCAGCCCATGTCCTTAAAAATCAGAGCCAGAGCAGGCAATAGGGAGAGCAGATTTTTGACAATCCGTAACCAACCTGTGGTGAAGGTCACTTTAAAAGGCAGAAGCTTGACATGGCCTGGCACAGTGCAATGAGCACTGGAGAGAGACAAACACTGGCACTCACCTGGCTTGCCTATACCAATTAGGGTTGCCACCTCATCCCTTTAAAACCAAACACATATTAATTACTTCTTTTAATTAAGGTTGTACTTAAATTCACTTGGTGCCTTATCTGCATTAAATTATCCTCAGAACCTGTGTAATTCATATCTGTTTGGGTTTAAAGGGATGAGGTATAAAATATAAAACTGTACTATGCAGTTGCCACTAAAAGTTTCCAGTTTTCCTGGCCACCTAAATGATGGTAAATGTGGTTGTGCCAGCGGCCTGGCAAGTGAAAGCAGGGGGGTTTACAGGCAGCATGATATGGAGGACAGGAGACAGAGCAATTAAGGAAGTGGAACAAATTCAGATCCATGGTTCCCTCCATCTTTATCATTTACCGTGTGCTAGAAAAGTATCTACCACTATCTAAACACAGAAGTAATTAGATGCTTCCTCTGTGGCTCTAACTGATGATGCGACAGAATGCAATAGAAATGAGTAGTGGAAGACTTCATCTAATGTCTTCTGTGTTTACAAGTGGTAGAGGTTGGTGAGCTGTCACAGTGGTGCTCCCCTCACACACAAAACACTGTGCCTGGGAAAGCTGCCCCCTTCCCTTGTCTTTGCCCTTTATGCAGCTATCCTCTCTACCTCACAGATAGGTTAACGTTTACTGCTACCATGGTTTCACAGTGAATCCTGTGTGTTTATGGTTTGCCGAACTGGTAAATTAATGCACAAAGTCACCATGGTAACCATAATGCATTGCCTTTGAACTTAGGTCAGTTGTCTTAAAAGGGCCAATAAGGGGGGATTTTGGATTAGCCAGTCTCCTCATTAAAAAAGGATGGGTTTCCAGCAGCCATAATAACCATGTGTTAGCTGTGATAGGGAAAGCACAGATAGTGCTGCTAATAAAGTTCATAGGGAAAGAATAGTATATATCCTGCAACTTCTTTGCTGCCTGTTACTGTCCAGTGGGCCTTCCATGAATATAGAAAGTCCACTCTACTGAAAGCATCCTACCTCCCAAAGTCACCTTAAAAAGCAATTTAAAAGTTAAGCTTTTTCTAAAAAAAGAAAGAAAAGAGAAAAAAACGAATCACATCAGCCCCTACTTCCGATGCTGCTGGAATAGCTGGGTGCTTGAATCCTGTTAGAATATGCCCTTGAAATGAGCTAATGCGCATTCTCACAGGATTTTGAGCGCCCAACTGTCTCAGGAGGTAGCCGTGAGGCACAGTGACATCACCCTTGCCTCCAGAAGCATCAAAAGGCAGGGCCGTTTTTTTTTTTTTAACAGTTTTATTATTAAATTGCCTTTGCAACCTATTTGATTTTGCGGGGCTTTAAATAGTCTACTTTAAATTGTGACAACAGTGGAATATGCCTGAGCAATATGCATCTTTGCTGAAGCTTACAGTTTCTTTTGGAGGGGTGGGTGACAGGGTAATTTGGCAGGAGATTGTGGGAGGAAGAGGCAGAGCTTTGGCGGGCCATAATACATAGTGCCCAAAAATGGACTTGTATCAGTATCAACAGGTGTAATTTGCATGAAATCTAGCAATTAAAACATAAATGGATCTTTTTAATAATTTTAATATCAACGTGTTAAAGTTTATATGAAATCTTAGTCTTTGGATTAACATACTATAACAAACTATGCTTGAGTTCTTTGTATTGCAATGCTGGGGTACATTTTCTTTTATGTGCCATGCCTGTGTACACAGATCTGTACAACCAGCAATTCTTTTAAGGATCAATATCTGTCCTCAACAACTAATTGATCGTTATCTCTTCAAATGCCAATGCCTTAGCTACTTTTTTTCTGTTAATTGGGGACTTTTCCCTTTTTATTGGATTACAACTTTTTAGCAGCAGCTCACTTCATCCTTTAAATAAACACATTGTAAAAACATTGTGCCCCCAATACACCCAGTAGTCAATTGTTTTGTTTTTCTTGTAAATGTTTGTGTAAGGGATTGAGATGAGTATCCAATTAAATGTTGCGGCTCCGCAAAATCCAACTAGGCCCCCCTTTCAACCTCCTTCACAGCTACCAATATTTTTACCCAGTTTGCACTGCTGGCCCAGTCTGCTTTTTTTTTGTTAAAGTATAAAACATGTTGTAAAAATGGAAACAATGAAATGTGCAAAGAAATAGCATGGGGGCTGGGAATAGCCAGGAGCTTTATGATAAATATAGGAGGAGTTGCAGTAAATGCTTTCTTGAGTATTCAAATCAAAACCTTTGTGAAAAGCTTTCTGCAGCAGTTCTTTGTCAAGTTTGATTCAGGGGAGCATTAGTCCCTCCAGTCACTGTACCACCAGCAACGCTGCTTTTCCCATCGATTATGCCAGTATAGCTAAAAAATTCATCATATTCAACAAAATACAACTGGTTGGATTCCTCTGCAACCTGCCACAGACAGAACATAACCTTCAGCCTATGACAGCAGATGCCTCTCATATGTTTAAATGTTAAAAGAATATATTTAAACAAATGAGAGACTACAGAAAAGGATGCTCCACATTAAAGTGATTTTTTAAAATAAAATAACAAACATGTCATACTTACCTGCTCTGTGCAATGGTTTTGCACACAACAGCCCCAATCCTGCTTTTCTGGGGTTCCCCATTGGCACTCCAGGCCCCTCCAATTTGGGGAGGGTCCCTATGTAAAGCCACTTTCCCTGGGGGGAACCGGGGGTGCTTACTCCCGAGCCACCTAGTCAGTCTGCATCTATTGCCACAGACCGGGCGACTCGGCCCCACTGCCTAGTCACAGCTTTTGATTGATAGCAGCAGCAGCAGCAGCCAATGGCTGTATTGGATCGGGTTCAAGTAAGAATACGGGGGAGGGAGGGGCTCCTGAAGCACATAAGGTTTTTTCTTTAATGCATAGAATGCATTAAGGTTAAAAACCTTGAGTCTTTACAACTACTTTAAACCGGACCTTCAGTCATTTTTTTCACCTTTCCCATCTATTAAATCTTCTGACCTTGTTGTTTTAACTTCAGATAGTAAAACATTTTTTTTCTGCCAGTAAATACCTTATATAGCCCACTTCCTGTTACTTGTCTGGTCATTAGCCTAGACTTATAACATCATGCACAGTTCTCTCACTCTCCTGAGAGTTTGCCAGTAAGGGAGGAGGGATAAGTCATAAGAGGGCCAATGAGAGGTGCAGGGCTGGAGGTGTGCCTATGTGTGTCTGTGTAAATACAGGAAGTGAACAGGCAGCAGCTTCAGCTGCCCACAGTTAAAATGGATGCAGTAAGACTTAGTGGAGGGAGATTTCTGTAGCATATTTGGTAAGTACAGAATCACAGTAGATATAAAATAATATGCAAAGTGGTTGAAGGGAAGCTTCAAAAATATGTTTTTATTACAAATTATGTGAGCAGACTGCAGTTCCTCTTTAAGGGCAGGATTGGACTTGAATGTTTGAATATTTGTACATATTGGTATTTGTATGGCAATCAATCAGATTTTAGTTTTAGATGGTTGCTGTGCGTTACCACACTTTGATCTTTATCATAAACTTACCAGCAGGGTGGGATAAATGACATTCCACTGCACAGGACTAAATGAAGAAAGCACAGGTTGGGTAAAATACCTGTACAGTAATATCAGGTCTGCATTGCTGTTCATCAACAACACCAGTACATACATTGACACAGAAATATTCCACAAGTGTCTGCTGATAAAAGTAAATGTTTCTTGAAGGAAATATGGAGACTGTTGTGCAGCCCCTGTACAAAATGCTTAACTATGTCCCTCAAATATTAAATTTACACTCATTTCTATCTCATCTCTCCTGCTTATATTGCAGCCTAACCAAGTTGCTTACATACTGTGCAGCCACTAAACAATATTTGTGGCTTCTGCCTCTTAGATAATACTCAAATTTTTATTTTAGGTGTAGGGATCTTGCCCTAAGCTGGAGTGTTCCTATTCTAAATTTAGTGTTTTCAGCCAGGCTGTAGCCAGTCTGGGCTCTCATTGTTATTGTTTGTTTGTTATTGTTTAGGGATGACCGAACGGACCACTGTTCGGTTTGCACCAGAACTTTCAAACACTGCGAAAGTTCGGACCCGAATAACGAACCCACCCTATTAAAGTCAATGGGACCCAAATGTCAAAAATCAAAAGTGTCCATTTTGAAGGCTTATGTGCAAGTAATTGGGCATACAATGGTTATAGGGGTCCGGGTCCTGCCCTGGGGGACATCAATAAAAAAAAAGTTTGTGATTTATTTTTTTGATTTTTAAAGTATACACATAAAAATGAAAAAATCCTTCCAATATAGTGCCTGGGGGGTCCCCTTAGTCTACCTGTAAATTGGCAGTTCTGTACCATGTTTAGAATCTGCTGCAGCAATAATTGCATTTATAATGCCAAAAAAAATAAAAAATTCCCTTCAAGCTGCCTTTATTTTGCTCAGCAATAGCTGAGAAGCCAGTGTGTATGATAAGGGCCACAATGTAGTGCACTGGGAACAAGGAGGATGAGGAAGGTTTAGTAAGCCAGTCCACTACCTCTGCATGCTGTGGCTGGATAGCATGGTCAAACTCACTAAACAGAGGAAATGACGCCCTGCCTCAGGACTGACCACCACGTCCACCTTTACCTGTGGACACATTTATTGCTGGTCCCTTACAGTGCCAAGGGAACATCTGACCCTCCTTGTTGTCCTCCCAGACATTATTGGGAGGGAGGGGGCAGTGTTCCTAAGCAAATGTAAAGAAGAAATGGAAATCTGTACGTAGATGCACTTTAATCAATGTAAAGTGGTGTTTGGTGCACTTCAATTTGAGAACTCACACTACACAGACACATTCCACGGATACACTATAATATACTGCAATATAATACGCCAAGCGTACAGTAATGCACAAAACTATATGGCGTTAAACTGGCAGTAACGCACACAAAACTATATGGCATGAAACTGGCAGTAACGCACACAGAACTATATGGCATTAAACTGGCAGTAACGCAAACAAAATATATATGGTGTTTAACTGGCAGTAATGCCCACAGAAATATATGGTGTTAAACTGGCAGTAACGCACAAAACTATATGGCGTGAAACTTGCAGTAACGCACACAGAAGTAAATGGCATTAAACTGCCAGTAATGCACACAGAAGTAAATGGCATTAAACTGCCAGTAATGCACACTGAAGTAAATGGCGTTAAACTTGCAGTAACGCACAAAACTATATGGCGTTAAACTGGCAGTAACTCATAGAAAATGATATGGCGTTAAACTGGCAGTAACGCACACAGAACTATATGGAGTTAAACTGGCAGTAACGCACAAAAAACTATATGGCGTTAAACTGGCAGTAACGCACAAAACTATATGGCGTGAGACTTGCAGTAACGCACACAGAAGTAAATGGCATTAAACTGCCAGTAATGCACACTGAAGTAAATGGCGTTAAACTTGCAGTAACGCACAAAACTATATGGCGTTAAACTGACAGTAACGCACAGAAAACTATATGGCGTTAAACTGGCAATAACGCACAAAAAACGATATGGCGTTAAACTGGCAGTAACGCAAACAGAAGTAAATGGCGCTAAACTTGCAGTAACGCACAAAACGATATGGCGTTAAACTAGCAGTAATGCACAAAAACCTATATGGCGTTAAACTGGCAGTAATACCCAAAAAACGATATGGCGTTAAACTGTTCAGATCTTTTTTCAAGGTTTCCTCATCCTGCGGAGAAGTTATTGCCCTGCTTAGCTTAGTATCGTCCGCAAATACAGAGATTGAACTGTTTACCCCATCCTCCAGGTACTTTATGAACAAATTAAACAGAATTGCACAGAACCCTGGGGGACCCCACTACCCACCCCTGACCATTCCGAGTACTCCCCATTTATCACCACCTTCTGAACTCGCCCTTGTAACCAGTTTTCAATCCATGTATTCACCCTATGGTCCATGCCAACGGACCTTATTTTGTACAGTAAACGTTTATGGGGAACTGTGTCAAATGCTTTTGCAAAATCCAGATACACCACGTCTACGGGCCTTCCTTTATCTAGATGGCAACTCACCTCCTCATAGAAGATAAATAGATTGGTTTGGCAAGAACGATTCTTCATGAATCCATGCTGATTACTGCTAATGATACCGTTCTCGTTACTAAAATCTTAGATATAGTCCCTTATCATCTCCTCCAAGAGCTTGCATACTATTGATGTTAGGCTAACTGATCTGTAATTCCCAGGGATGTATTTTGGGCCCTTTTTAAATATTGGTGCTACATTGGCTTTTCTCCAATCACCTGGTACCAGTTCAGTCAGTAGACTGTCAGTAAAAATTAGGAACAATGGTCTGGCAATTACTTGAGTTCCCTTATACCCTCGGATGCAAGCCATCTGGTCCCGGTGATTTGTTAATGTTAAGTTTCCCAAGCCTAATTTTAATTCTGTCCTCTGTTAACCATGGAGGTGCTTCCTGTGATGTATAATAAGGATAAACACTGCTTTTGGTTACTGAAGCCCCCCGATTCCCTCATGAAGACTGAGGAGAAGAATAAATTCAATATCTATGCCATCTCCCCATCCTTTGTAACAAGATTTCCTTCCTCATTCTTTATGGGACCAACATGGTCTGTCCTCCCTTTTTTACTATTTACATGCTTAAAGAATTTCTTGGGATTTTTTTTGCTCTCCTCCGCTTTGTGTCTTTCATGTTCTATCTTAGCTGCCCTAATTGTACCCTTACATTTCTTGTTGCATTCTTTGTAAAGTCTGAATGCTGATGATGATCCCTCAACCATGTATTTTTTGAAGGCCTTCTCCTTTGCTTTTATATGCATTTTTACATTGGAGTTAAGCCATCCAGGATTTTTGTTTGCTCTTTTAAATTAATTACCCAATGGGATGCATTGGCTAATGCCCTTATTTACTATGCTGTTAAAGCAAACTTATCTCTCCTCCGTGTTCTTTTTTCCTAAGATTTTATCCCAATTCATGCCTTCTAAGAAGGTTTGTAGTTTAGGGAAGTTGGCTCTTTTGAGTTTCCTATTTGTGTGATTTATACTGAAGCCAATTGACCTGTGATCGCTGTTTCCTAAATTGCCCCGTATTTCCACATCCGTGATCAGGTCTGTATTGTTGGTAATCAGTAGATCCAGTAACGCTTTATTTCTAATTGTTGCGTCTACCATCTGAACCATAAAATTGTCCTGCAAGACATTTAGGAACTGGCGAGCCTTAGACGAATGCGTGGTTCCCTCCGCCCAGTGTATGTCTGGATAATTAAAATCCCCCATTATGATAACACTTCCCATCCTTGCTTTCTAAAAAAAAATGTTTAACATTTTGTTACATGTCCCCGAATGCAGTGCCCAACTTCCCATGCCATTTTTTATGATAGCTTGCCTATTAGCCTTGAAAATGATCAGAATTTTGTATAAAGATTTTCCCAGCTTAGGGTTTCACAAATTTCAAGTATGATTTAATGAACTCCTGCAAATCAAACCTGGGCAGATTTGCTCATCCCTACTTGTTGACTAAAAATGGAAAACTGGTAGCTCATTATATAAAGAATCCTCTTTAACCACTTCAATACCAGGCACTTAGACACCTTCCCGCCAAGCCAATTTTCAGCTTTCAGTGCTGTCGCAATTTGAATGACAATTGCGCGGTCATGCTACACTGTACCCAAACAAATTTTTTATCATTTTGTTCCAACAAATAGAGCTTTCTTTTGGTGGTATTTGATCACCTCTGCGATTTTTATTTTTTGCGCAACAAACAAAAAAAGACCGAAAATTTTGCAAAAAAAACAAGTTTTTCTTTGTCACTGTTAATTTTTTTTGTAAATAAGTGCGTTTTCTTCTTCAATGACGGGCACTGATAAGGCGGCACTAATGGGCACTGATAAGGTGGCACTGATGGGCACCGAGGTGGCACCAATGAGGTGGCACCGATGAGGTGGCACCAATTATGGGCACTGATAAGCGGCACTGATGGGCACTGATAGGTGGCACTGATGGGCATTGATAGGTGGCACTGGTATGCGGCACTGATGGGCACTCAGGTGGCACTGATGGGCAGCACTGATGGGCACTAGTAGGCGGCACTGATGGGCACTTGTAGGCGGCACTAAGGGGTACTTATGGGTGGCACTGATGCACACATATAGGTGGCACTGATAGGTGGCATGGATGGGCACTGATAGGTGGGCATGGGTGGGCACGGATGGGCACTGATGGACGCTGATGAGTGGCACTGATGACACTGATGGGTGGCATTGCTGGGCATCCCTTTTTTAAACATTTTTTTAAATAAATATGATGTGCCAATCAGTGCCCATCTGTGGGCACTGATTGGCATATTTTTTTGCATTTTTTTTAACATGTGGATGGCCATGGGGGATGTACCTGGCCATCCACATGCTGGGGGCTTCCCTGGTGGTCCTGGGGGCTTCCCTGGTGGTCCTGGGGGCTTCCCAGGTGGGCATCTGAGGGGGGCTGCGCTGATTGTTTATACCCCCCCTGTCAGGAGAGCCGCCGATCGGCTCTCCTCTACTCGTGTCTGTCAGACGCGAGTGAGGAAAAAGCCGATCAACGGCTCTTCCTGTGTACATCGTGATCAGCCGTGATTGGACACGGCTGATCACGTGGTAAAGAGCCTCCGCCGGAGGCTCTTTACCGAGATCAGTGTAGCAGTGTGTCAGACTGACACACCGCTCCACCGATCGCCGCAATGCGCGCCCCCACGGGCGCGCGGCGGCTGTTATCCTGAAGGACGTCATATGACGCCCAGTCAGGATAACGAAACCACTTCCCGGACGTCAATCTGCTATTGACCGGGCGGGAAGTGGTTAAATATCAAGGCCCTGTTAAATTTACACTTTTATATGCATGTAACATTGCTTGAGCTAAAAGAGAAAGCATGGAAACTGAGTGAGAGGGCACATTACTCAAATGTGCCTAGGGCAACATCAATGTCGGATGAAGCCCTACATAAAGTGTTAGCTAGATTATAGTGTTTGCTAGAGATGAGAAAACCTTTTAAAATCAGTTCCGTCCTTGATCCGTGTACAACTGCATCTGTAAGATCTATGGAGGATCTGGATTCATGCTAACTTGTCTATTCGTGTGTTTACTTCTCAAAGGCCTAAACACACCGGTTTTGTTTAATGCTGGTTTATTAAATTCTTAATAAACAATTACGGGAAAACACCACCTCCATTAAATAATTGATATAACATGTATAACTGCAACACAACCATTTTGTAAGTTAAATTCCATCTAAAACCAATCAATAAAATTCTATATATAGCTTCATAATGAGATGTAATTTTGCAGGTTATTTATAATCTCTATAAATCTGCAGTAGACATGTCCAGAACGAAAAAAAAAAATCATTAAGTTGCATTTTGCATGGATTTGTTAAGTTAAGCATTTTATTTAGTTACATTTGTTATGTTAGAATGATTCATTTTTGTAATTTGTTTCATTTTTTTAATATTCAGTTTGATTTTTTTCATCCACACTCTAACCGAATTCGATTCAAATTGATGTTGATTCAAATTGAATTTCCCAAAAGTTAGTTAGGTACTACTTGTTCATAGACTGTTTAAACATTTGTGATTTTATCAGATAAAAAAATGTTTTCATAAAATAAAAGTCTCCATTATGTAACATGAAATTATACGTAAGTTATCATCATTATAATTTATAAAAATTGTTGAATTACAAGAGTGTCAACATGTGCTGGACCCCAAGCACCTTGATTCTATTCATAAAATACCACTAAATTCTTCTATTGGAAGTGATGGCAGCAACTTCATGCGTTGTATAAAAATGAAATTCACATGATCGAAGATACTATCTGTATGTATACCTTAAGACACCCATGCATAGCAATTAAAGTATAACTAAAGGCAAAACTTTTTGTTAGTTTTGGATAGAGTAGAGAGGGATTAGAATGCTTGTGAGGTTTAATTACTGTCTGTGCCCCCATTAGGGAGATTCACCTTCTCTATTTATACTGTTTACCATTATCATTGAAAGTGAAAGTAAAAGAAAATCCCAAGATTTGGTTTGTCCCCAGAAAAGTACTAGAGGGGACATCTTCCAAAGGGGACACTAGTTCTTGTGACCTGGGGGTCCCCAAGGAATTCCTTTAATATACAGGGATTTCCTCTGACTTCCTGCTTTGCTATGGGACAGGAAGTGAAGGGAAATCTCCACAATGGGACACAGATGGTGAAATAAATTGTGATAGGTGTTATAAACTTCCCTTGCTCTATCCAAAATGAGAAAAAAGTTTTGCCTATAGTTCTACTTTAATTGAGGATAGTCATTACAAGCATGTTATGCCTTCACTTGTGCACACCATCCACTGCTGCCAGAATAGGATTGGGGAAAACAAGGAGCATTAAAATGAATATACTATACATATACAGCATACATATAAAATGCCATTTAAGAAGATCCAATGAGTTAAATCCTAGTAATTGTAATGCATTGAATGTGCACTATACAATAGAATCCTATTTTATATTTGTTACGAATGAACAGTAGATGCATTCCACTCAGTGGCAGCCCCACCTATCTGGGGCACAGGGGCGCCGCCACCCTAATCCATGCGCCTGGCCCTTAATCTATATGCAGGGTGCCGGACGCATGGATTTCAATGTGTTTTTTTTCGTCTGAAGCACGTGATTAGAGCCTGAGGCTGTTATTGGCTTCAAAAAGGGTGGGCTCGGGCGCAGTGCTCTTGTGTGACTTGTCACTTGTGTGACATTAGCAAAATAATATTCGCTAATGTTTTCCTGCTTCTCCTCCTGGCCAATCAGAAAGCGGGTCCTGAGACCTGATTGGCCAGGGAGTCTTAGGAATCCCAGCTAATCGGGTCTCAGGCCCCAGCTCTTCCCTCTGCAACCACCTCCCCGCACCTCTACCGCAGCATAAGGTAACACCATAGATCGCCACCTTCCCAATTGTTCGATCGAGTGCTGGGTACGGGGGGAGGGGGTAGTGCGAGCGTGTGCCAGGGGGGTGGTTAGGGTTTGCCACCCCCCAAAATATTGAGCACCAGCCGAAACTGGTTCCACTGCATTTAACTTTTTCACTGGCAGATCTGTATGTCGTACAGACCTGACAGCGGGGGGGGGGGGGGGGGGTTTAAATACATTCCCAGTGGCTACTGCCACAGGGATCACATTTAAATCTGACATCTGCGTGTCAGATGAAAGCATTCAATTGGTTCCACACACCTCTTGCTGCTGACCCGGAAAGCGATGTGTTTGATGTCACTTCCAGGTCAGCCTCTCGGTGTCCCTGGCCAGCTGGAAAAGAATGTATTGCAATGCGATCTGCATTGCATTACATTCAGTGGAACTTAGGGGAGACATCCAGGGTCTTTAAGATCCTGGATGTCTCATTAAAGAAAAATTTGAGGTACACTCAATCACAAAAAATCCCCCCAAAACATTTTTGAGGCCCCCACCCCCCACATATAAGCATGTATTTACATAAATGCCTGTATCAAGGGCACCTGCGCATGAAAATGTTGATTGCGCTACACATGTTACATATTGCCACACAAGCCAGAGTGAGAGCAATATTTCTAGTACCAGACCTCTTCTGTAAAACTGTAAAAGTGTCGCCTATGGAAAATATAGGGTACTGAAGTTTGTCGTCATTTCACAGGCACAACAGCATCTTTTAAATTGTACCAAAAAAATTGGATAGTTTAATACGTATGTGTACCCTAAAATTTACTTTAGTGTATTTTTTACTGAAATTTTGCATTTCCTAGACCTCTGCGGTAATATCATGAGACATAACAAAATTGGAACTGCCACTATTTTATTCTCTAAGGTGTCTGCTTTAAGGAAATATATAATGTTGGGGGGGGGGGGGGTTATTTAATCTTCAGCCCTAAAATATTTTTTAAGCAAGTGTGCAAAAAACTAAAAAATGGCTCTGGCAGCGAAAGGGTTAAAGGCAGCTCCCCCTCATCATCACGGAATGTAATCTATGAAAATAAAGGTGTCAGTTTTATTAGATAAGTTAGTGCAAGAGCTAAGAAAAGCATACATACAAAGTGCATTAATAGTAATCCTAACCCATGCCAAATCATTACATTCATTTTTAGTAGAGATAGATTAATGGAAGGCTATTTTAAGTTGATTAATATGAATAAGAATAACTTTCATTTGTAGATCATAACTTGTTCTTATCATATGCAGATACAGAATCTCACAAAAGTGAGTACAACCCTCCCATTTTTGTAAATATTTTATTATATCTTTTCATGTGACAACACTGAAGAAATTACACTTTGCTACAATGTAAAGTAGTGAGTGTGCAGCTTGTATAGTGTAAATTTGCTCTACCCTCAAAATAACTTAACACACAGCCATCAATGTCTAAACCGCTGGCAACAAAAGTGAAAATGTCCAAATTGGGCCCAAAGTGTCAATATTTTGTGTGGCAACCATAATTTTCCAGCACTGCCTTAACCCTCTTGGGCATGGAGTTCACCAGAGCTTCACAGGTTGCTACTGGAGTCCTCTTCCACTCCTCCATGACGACATCAGGGAGCTGGTGGATGTTAGAGACCCTGCGGTCCTCTACCTTCCGTTTGAGGATGCCCCACAGATGCTCAATAGGGTTTAAGTCTGGAGATATGCTTGGCCATCAACTTTACCCTCAGCTTCTTTAGCAAGGCAGTATTCGTCTTGGAGGGAGGCCCGGACTGGGCCAAAAAATAGGCCCGGGCATTTTAAACTGAGCAGCCAACTTTTCCAGGGACCGGGGGAGGGGTGTCGGTAGACATTTGCGGGGGGTGCCACACTGTAATGTGCAGGGAGACTGTGATATATAGGGGACTGCACTGTAAAGGGGCACTGCATTGATTACAGTGCAGTCCTCTTTATATTAAAGTGTCCCAGTCCTATTGTAGCCATACAATGCTAGTACTGTCTGTCTTCTATTGTGCCCACACTGCTCTCTTTCTGGTGGTGCGGTACAGTGTGGCTCTCTCTGAGGGTGGCAGTACAGCGTGGCTCTCTCTCTCTGGTGGTGTGTGTACAGCGTGGCTCTCTCTGGTGGTGTGGGTACAGAGCGATAACACCAAATTTAACACACCTGCTCCCCATTCAAACCTGAGACCTTGTAACACTAACGAGTCACATGACACCGGGGAGGGAAAATGGCTAATTGGGCCAATTTGGACATTTTAACTTAGGGGTGTACTCACTTTTGTTGCCAGTGCTTTAGACATTAATGGCTGTGTGTTTACAGTGCAGTCCTCTTTATATTAAAGTGTCCCAGTCCTATTGTAGCCATACAATGCTAGTACTGTCTGTCTTCTATTGTGCCCACACTGCTCTCTTTCTGGTGGTGCGGTACAGTGTGGCTCTCTCTGAGGGTGGCAGTACAGCGTGGCTCTCTCTCTCTGGTGGTGTGTGTACAGCGTTGCTCTCTCTGGTGGTGTGGGTACAGAGCGATAACACCAAATTTAACACACCTGCTCCCCATTCAAACCTGAGACCTTGTAACACTAACGAGTCACATGACACCGGGGAGGGAAAATGGCTAATTGGGCCCAATTTGGACATTTTTTTACTTAGGGGTGTACTCACTTTTGTTGCCAGTGCTTTAGACATTAATGGCTGTGTGTTGAGCTATTTTGAAGGGACAGCTAATTTACACTGTTATACAAGCTGTACACTCACTACTTTACATTGTAGCAAAGTGTAATTTCTTCAGTGTTGAAAAGATATAATAAATATTTACAAAAATGTGATGGGTGTACTCACTTTTGTGAGACACTGTATGTTCCCAAAAACAGAATGTTTTTTGGTGATTACACAAAAGCTGAGGAAGCCCTATGAGTTAACATTGTCCCCTCCCCTTAAGGCAACAAACATTTTTTGATGGAGTTGGAGATTTAGCCCAAATTTGCAAAGTTTGGCCCTAACAGTGTATGACCACATCTATGGAATGGTAAGTCTACCCTGCAACAGATTTGGCAATCACTAATGGGGCCTACGCATTATATTATAATTGGAGGGAAAATTCTGTATTCGGAACAATCATAAGATTTTCATATAGTGAAAAGTCAGAGCCAATTCAGACCTTCCAAAAGAAACTTACTAAAGATACAAACTGCACAATTGTTGTCATTACTGAACAGAACTTATAATTTTTTGGTAATATGTACTGGTTTAATACAATAAAATATCACATGATTGGAAAATAAAATTACAACCCAGAAGAACATGCAACCATTCGTAATCACAAAGTAAATATCATAGGCATTATAATAATGTATAAAAATATGTATATGACAATATGTATGACACATTGTCCTTTTATAATTGTGATAAGAGTCGTTCAGCAACATGTTGGTCTTCTTGTTTCTGTCATCCTACAGAGCAGTATGGAGCAGAAAAAAGATTCTCCCCTATTTGACCAGCACTCTTGGAAGTAGCGCATCCAATATTTGTTTTTTTACTATCCCTCGTTGGTTTTGATGGTCTAATTTGATCCTTAAAAGTTGGCTGTACCTATTATGTACGTACATCACTGTTGTCTGTTATTATCAAACTGTGTCTTGCCTGCTTTGCTTGCAAGTTCTACCTACATTTGCCATATAAGTTCTATGGCTGTACTGATCTTTATTTGTACTTACAGGAAAAAACAGGACATGGATGGTTTGAATCTTGGCCATTTCAGCAGGGACCGGCTGAGATTTGAAACATCTATGGGCAGGATGATTATACCCAAGTCGATCCATTGATCACCTTGGGTACAACCAGCATGTAAAATTTTTCATTCAATTATTGCCAGTGGCTATAGCTGCTAGAAATAATCACTGTGAGTTCTCTCCCACGCCCCCCCCCCCACCGCCAGCGGGAGAACACAATAGCTTAATGGGAGGGATTTCCCCATTAACACTGACTGGTTGCGGAAAAGAAAATCACACCATCTTTGGCCGGCTTAAACCTTTAATACAAGGATTGAAACAGAAAAATATACAAAGGCATATATGTTGATCTGGACACAGATAATGCTAAAATTATTACATTCACCAGAAATACTGAGTTTGATATTTGACACGTTAATCTTCTTTGTATTAATAAGGTTTATTCAGAATATGTGAAGTGTTCTAAGTTATAAAATATATAATTCCAACATTTTCCTGTCTCTTTGTACAGTACTATGCAAAATTCTTATGGGTGCTTCCTTAGCTTTAAAGGAAAGGAGGGTTTAATTGCACTTTAAAGAGGTAGTAAAATACAGGGTTATTTTTATTTTTTTCTGACCTGCAAAGTAAAGGCATAATGTGCTAGTATGCATGAATGCTAGAACTTACGGGTAGCCTTATTTTAGGTTTACCAATAGGTTACAATAATCTATGGGAGTACAACCACTTTAAGGGTCAGGTTTCACCTTTTCCTGTAGGTGCACTCCACTAGATTTGTGAGTGCTTCTTGGGCTTTTCAGCATCAGGCATCTGTTTCTGGGATTGGCAAGGCTTCCATCTGGTCTTCTGCTTACACATTCTCCCATATTCCACAGGTGGATGTTCAGGCCTCAGCTGATGCAAGCTTCAAACATAAGGGCCTTCTGACAGCTCTTTGAGCTGCAAGTAGCCCCCAGTTTACCCTCTTGTTGTGGGCTTGTTGGCATTGTGTTATCTGTGTTGGCCACTTTTCAGTTGGATTGCTTTTGGACATCCAATAGAGAGTTGAATTGCTTCTACTCTGTGTCCTTTTATGATTAAGAAAACAGGATTTTTGAATAACCATAAAATTATTTTCTTGGAGATCATAAAGGACACTACTGCCTTTGTACAAAACTGAAGCATGGTGGGGGTAAGAGGGGCTATAGTGACTATATGGTTGCCACCCTTTCAGAATTCACCCGCACAGTCCAGATTTTGAATCACGTGTCCAGGTTTCAAACTGCCTGAAACCCGGACACATTATTCAGACCAGACTGGCTCCCATAGACATGCGCACAGGTTGTGACAGATTCCCCCTGCTACCTGAGTCTTACACCCACGTATCAACCACCACTGAACCCCCCCCCCCCCCCCCCCGTAGTGCTGGCAGCTTCATTTCAGAGTTCTCCCTTAAAAGAAAAATTTGCTTTGCGCCACTAAAGTGTTTGGGTCTGGCGTGATGTAAAATGTGACAACCCCACATGACTAACAGCTTTTGTTTGCCGGTGTCCAGTTCTCCAGTAGGTGACAGTATAACCCATACATCTCAGAATTACTTTGACTTTGTGCCCTAATGAACTCCAAGAAAATTATTTTACGGTAACTCAAAAATTGTCTTTTTATGAAGAGAAAAATCAAATAACCATAGTTATTGCTTATTATGCACACTGCTTTAGCAAACCAAATGTCACCTAGTTTGGGTTAAGATTTACGTTAATGTTATACGTGACTTCTTCCTAAATCTGTTGCCATCTGATTTTTTTTAGAGCTGCCAAAAATTCAAACGTTGCTTCCTTTTAACCACAGAAACCATGGCAACACTGGGGTCATTTTGTACAGTGTGCACAGAAAAGCCCCAGAAATGTAACTCTGTGCTCATGTAGCTGGCTTAAAAAACTCTGTAATAAAGACTTATAAAATCCTTGCAATGGATATGTTTTATTGTGTAAATGATTGTTTTTTTCTCTCAACATTTGGATATATACTTTAATAATCTTCAATCAGCTTTAATGAGCTCTTAAAATGAACGCTAAGGTCTCATTCACCATTCACATAGGTGTCTAAACACTGCTCTTAGATGCATACAGCGTCAAATTTGGTATGCCTCTAAACACAGCACTATAGGAATTAATTGGGCCATACACACAGCTGAGTCTACAACCAAAGTGTACCATGTTTAGCAGTTTACAAAAAAAGTAGGACACAGCTGCGTCCGGGGCTGTACACATCCTCAGGTTTTACACTTCTACATGTGTAAACTAATATACATGTGTACATGCGCATGTAAACGCATATACAGTGTACTGTAACAAAATCAATTAATAAATGAATGATTGTACCAACAAAATACTGACATACAGTGCCTTGAAAAAGTATTCCTACCCTTTGAAATTTTCCACATTTTGTCATGTTACAACCAAAAACATAAATGTATTTTATTGGGATTTAATGTGATAGACCCACACAAAGTGGCACATAATTGTGAAGTTGAAGCAAAATGATAAACATTTTACAAATGTTGTGGGGATGCTTTTCTTCAGCAGGGATGGGGAAGCTGGTCAGAGTTGATGGGAAGATGGATGGAGAAAGCCAGGTTTTAGAAGTAAACCTGTTTAAGTCTGCAAAAGACTTGACTGAGGTGGAGGTTCAACGACCCTAAACTTACAGCCAGAGCTTTAATGTAATGGTTTAGATCAAAACATATTCATGTGTTAGTATGGCCCAGTCAAAGTCCAGACCAATTGAGAATCTGTGGCAAGACTAGAAAATTGTTCACAGATGCTCTCCATCCAATCTAACAGAGCTTTAGTTATTTTGCAAAGAAGAATGAGCTGAAATTTCCCTCTTTAGATGTGCAAAGCTGGTAGAGACATACCCAGTGGCGGCTGCTCATATGGGACGCAGGGGCGCCATCCCCCAATCCATGCACCCACCCCCTAATCTACATGCAGGGCCCCCGGACGCATACATTTTAATGTTTTTTTTTTTGGCCTTGATTCCTAAGACTTGATTGGCTGCGAGTCCTAAGTCCTGATTGGCCGAGATGAGAAGCGACCGCTGGGACTCGGGAGGAGACACAGGGGGAAAGCCACCAAAGCTGTGACCTGGATGGGGTAAGCGTGGGGCTGGCGGGCGACAGGCGAGCAAAGCAGTAATCGGTCAGTCGAGCGTCCAGGAGTTGGGGGAAAGCGCCGATCAATCGAGCAATGGGTTGGGGGGTGGTTTTGGTTGGCTGGGTGGGGTCCGCCCCCCAAGAAAATTGAGCACCAGCCACCACTGGACATACCCAAAAAGACTTGCAGGTGTAATTGCAGCAAAAGGTGGTTCTACAAAGTATTGACTCAGGGGGGCTGAATACAAATGCATGCCCCACTTTTCAGATATTTAGTTGTAAAAAAAAATTGAAAACCCTTGATCCATTTTCTTCCACTTCCCAATTATGTGCCACTTTGTGTTGGTCTATCACATAAAACCCCAAGAGCGAGTGCAGTACAAGGAGCCAATAGGTTGATCTGCAGTGCTCATGTGCTAACAGGGAAAATGACAGGGATATGAGCTAATTTAGTTGCTGCTCTTTTTACTGTCCAGTTGGAGGCTGGAGAAGGGATAAGACCAGTTAGTGCTAATTATCTACTGACATAGGGGACATCCGGACTTCTGCCTTACCAAACGGGCCTGCAATGTGTGGATGGACACAAATAGAAATTATTTGGCAGGTAGAACAGCTCCCATATACAGTATGTATTTCATCTATGTGTTTGGTTGTTTGCCTGGAGTTCAGCTTTAAAGTAGAATTCCAGGATATGGAACTACTCCTAAAAATGCCTCCTTCCACCTCCAACCACCTATGCTGGCTAACCTATGTAGGAAAGATCTGTATACCTATTTTGAGGCCGCTCCAGTCCTGTCACAATGACCTGGCTCCCCTGCATCAGCTAGTGGCGGCTGCAGGGGAGAGAAGAGAGCACAGAGAACGGATGGCCATAATAAGCCTATGGGTGACATCACTGTTCCCAGGCATTTACAGCCGTTGTTGAGTGCTCTCTTCTCCCCTGTAGCCACTACTGACTGACACAGGGGCGAACACATGGGTGGTGTGGCATGAAAATATGTAAGTATGGATGTTAGCGGGAAGAGGGGGACAATTTTAGGATTAGTTAAGTCTATCCTTGAATTCTACTTTAAAGCTTGTACTGTATATATTTTGAAAGTTTTGAACTTGTAATAATAGATCTTTCAGTGTTGCAGAAGACAAGGGCGTTTTCAATTAAGACTAATGAAATGAATTTACTATAAGGAGAAGGGTACACCTGCCTTGGTACAAACTCAAACACCTCTGCAATGCCCTCTGGCTGACTGATTACAAGCAGGATTGTGAATCTCTGAAAATGTTTGATGGCCACTTGACTAGATTAAAGGACGAAAGAATAAAAGAGCTATAGCTTGACCTTTTAGCGTTACAGAACTCAGGTCTTATCATAACCTATAACAGCTCTTTGTTACCGTGAACTACGGTATATTAAGTATGCAAGATATCTTTTCTCTGGTCCCACTACTGTTTAATAACGGGGTGCATTTTATTTTTCCAGTACATTTCACTGTAAATATAAGTATAATAATATATCTTAACAGAGTTGGGAAATAATAAAATGTAATTGAAACAAAAAAATCAGAAAAATTTGTTATATGCGTATATATCTCTCCATAGTTGCAATTCTGCAAACTTTTATTAAAAAATGTATTAAAACTGAAATAAAAAAGCAGAAAAATGAATGTCGTACCTGAGAAAGATGTATAAGACATAAAAGTACAGAATATAACAAGCATACTTTAAAGCTAATCTGCCAAATATCAGGCAAAATCTCAGTACTATAGAATAGGTTGGCATACCGGGGGGGATTTACTAAAACTGTTGTACACTGAATCTGATGCAGCTGTGCATAGTAACTAATTAGCTTCTAAATTTTTGCCCCCGTTCACATCGGCGCGATTTGACATGTCAAATTACATGCCAAATCGCAGCCTATTGCCAGCAATGGCACTGTCCCAATTTCCAAAAAAGATTCCTGCACTCCTTTTTGCGACTTGGGGGGGCGATTTCAATAGACATCTGTGCACGAACCCGCACAGATGTCTTTCAAATCACCCCCGAAGTCGCACTGAGATGCGGGTTTAAAATTGTGCGAGTTCAGCTGAACTCGCACAATTTCAAACCCGCGTTTAGTGTGAAGAACATAAGCTTTTTTTGTCACAGCTTAATTTAACAAGCTGATTGATTACTATGCACAGCTGCACTGGATACTGTGATCATCAGTTTTAGTAAATCTCCCCCACTGTAATGATTACTTTCACTTTATAAATTAAAGCTCGACTCCAGACAAAACTTTTTTTATTTTGTTTCAGACAGCGCAAGGAAGCCATTTGTTGCCACCTATGTCACTATTGTGGACATATCCCCTCACTTCCTGATAGTTAATGATGAAGATCTCTCCAACAGGACCACAGACAGACACACATTTTTTCTAGAGTGATAAAGAATCAATGACTGACATTATTTGATTGCTGCATGTGCCTTCCTTTCTAAGTGATAACTACACACTGCATTTCTTGTATGGGTGATACAGGAACAGGAAGAGAGAGAGAATCTCCTAATGGGGACCCTGAGACTTTTAAAAACCCGTCAGAATTCCCCCCCCCCCCCCCCCATCTATAAAAAAATGAGGAAAAAAAAAAGTTTGTAGATGTAGGCTTGTTGCTACTGCATCAATGTGTTCTATACTTCTTAACGATATCCAATCAGGTGAACCAATTTTGCACAGAGGCTGCATAAAATCAAGCCATTCAGAGGAATTGGAGGAAACTTTGTTGGGTGGTCCTGCCAGCTTGACATAAGTCGATTACGCAATTTACTTTTGTTAAAGGAACTATTGTCGAAGGAGCCAAGCTAAAAATTGGTAGCCAAGCAATAGCTGCATGTACTGTTCAGGTATTCTGACAGCTGGAGCTAGCAGCTGTCGGAATACAAAAGCCTGGCGGGGGGGATTCATCTAGCCATGCCATTTGTGTGGATGGAATAAACTCAGAGATGAACTCAGGCGTGGTTGGTGTGTGGCTAGGAAGCTGTCACTGCACAGAGCGGCAGAGGCATTCCCCCCACCCCGCAGCCATCCGTATAGAATAGTGGGGTGGAGAATGCAATTACCATTGGCTCAGTGCAGTGACAGCTTCCTGGCTGAATAGCTTAGGTGGGTTCAGACCACACCCTAAACATGCCTGAGTTTATCCCTATTCTTCATAGCATTCAGTACTGATGGTTCTCAGTGGGTCTATAACAAGGCTGAACAAAAGGAAATTTACGCATGCATGGCTAAAATGGATAAAAAACATGGGTTAGGGAATTTCTACTGGGTCTGTCTAGTCATGCTCTGCACAGTGTAGAGCATAGTGTAGAAACACCAGTTACCAATGGTTTTATTCTGCATGTGGTCATGTTGAAATATTTTTGCAGCCCTTTTCAGTTTAAAAGGAAACAAAAAATGGTTTTGGGTCAATTGTATTATAAACCATATATATGTTTTACTGTAAATCGTGTATTTAATTTTCTAATTTTTACTATGTATAAAAAATCCTTGGTTTACAAATAAATATTTTTAACACAAAGTATAGTGATAACACAGGATTCACAGAGTGCTAAGGGATTTATAAAGAGATCTTTTTTTTTATTAAAGCAATGTGTTTCATATTCAAACCTTTGATAGGGCCCTTAAGAAGAAGGGGAGAAAAGGCGATGAGCCTGTGTGTAAATTTCAGCTTTAGCTACTGAACTCTGTGTACAACAGACTTTTTTTTTTATGCAGTCGAGTTTCCTGCATTTGAGGAAATCGCAGGGGTCAGCACAGCCGGAGTGCAATGGCCGAGCCTCGCCCTGGGAGAACCACCTTCGTGATCATCGTGTCTCCCCTGCCAGGTAAGTATGTACAACAGACTTTTGACAGCAGTAAAAAACAAAAAATGTGTAATGGAGCTTAAGCCCAGGTTCACACTACAGCGATCTCAGACATCGCATTTGATTTGCACCCGCAACGTAGGTGCTGATCACATGCAATGTCTGTGCGATGCAAGTTCAGCCATACAGTTTGTATGGCTGAACTCGCATTGGATTCGCAGAAAAAAAGGTGCAGGGACTTTTTTTCCCTGCACTGGAATCAGATGCGATCCGATTCCTGTCCGAATCCAAAGTTCGCACTGCGATCTGTGAACCGATCTGAGGGTGTCATTAACATTGTATTGACACCCGCAGCGGTCCGCAGAGGGCGGTGTGAACTGCCTGCAGAAGAGATACATTGTGCTGAGAGATGCATATGTGTGAACCTAGGCTCAAGCTCTGCTTACTGGTTGGGTATAAGAATATAAATAATGGATATTATAAATATTTACCAACGCTTAAACCAATTTTACGTGTCTTTTTTTTTTTTAGCAAATCAGATGTTTCTATCCCATCTAACTGTGGCAAAGAGTCATATCCCTAAATACTGGAGACAAATTACCTCGTGGAAAAAGTATCACATGACAATCGCACCATCTACACCCACTATTATGAGACTTGAGTATGCTGGTTATTTTATAAAACTTGTGATAAATGGATACTTTACAATTACTGGGTGAGACATAGTTTAATGGACGCTCATGTTATTTAGGGTATTGATTCCTATCCCAAACTTTAACTCTTTTCTTCTTCCTTTTTTGCTTCTTTTGTTGTTTGGTTTTCCCTTTTTTTTTAAGGCTAAAGCCTCGTACACACGGTACGATTGTTGGCCAACAGAGTGTCTGATTTTTGTCAAAAGGGCGTGTGCCAGGATCTTGTCTTGCATACTAACGGTACACAATTGTCGTGCCACAAACCAAGTGACGTACTACGAGGAATTTCAACTCTTGAGCGCCACCTTTTGGGCCCCTTCTGCTAATTTCGTGTTTGGTGAACATTGATTCTGAACATGCATGTTTGTACTTTCGACTTTTGTGTGACGGATTTGTGTACCGACCATACAAAAATCTGACGTCAAACTGGTGTCCGCCGAAAATTTACTAGCCTGTCATCCAACATACTAACAGTAAGATTTTAGGACAACAGTCTGTCAACAGACAATCCCCTGCCAACAATCATACCGTGTGTACGAGGCTTAAGAGGAGAAGCACACACAACGAGGAACCCCCAATCTGATTGCAAGATCCACACACAGGTGCCTGGGCTCAGTGTGTCCTTACACACCCGAACAAGACAAATGGATGAATTCAGCAGGCAACACTGTAGTCCATATAACAATTTATTGGAGACTAGTTACAAAGGAGTGACAATAAAACAAAAAAGCTGAAGCGTTTGGGCGAGAGCCTTAGTCATAGCCACATATAAAACAAAAAACCTGACGCGTTTCAATGAGAGCCTTTGTCGTAGCCGAGTTGCTGTGACTAAGGCTTTCGCCAAAATGTGTCAGTTTTTTTTGTTATATTGTCACTCCTTTGTAACCAGTTACCAATAAATTGTTATACAAACTACAGTGTTGCTGGCTCATCCATCCATTTGTTCCCCCCCCCCCTTTTTTTTTGCAGTTTGGATAAAGACTCCATAGAGATAAATCATTAGTGTACAAATCATTAGTAAGACCTCACCTGGAATATGCAGTTCAGTTTTGGGCAACAGTTCTCAAAGAGGATATCGGGGAACTGGAGAAAGTGCAGAGAAGGGTAAGAGGCACTGATAAGAGGCAGGAAGGAGCTCAGCTATGAGAAAGGTTTATAGGAACTGAATATATATCCCTATATTCCTCCCTTGAGAAAAGGAGATTAAGGGGGGATATGATTAACATGTACAAATAAATAAGTGGTCCATATAGTAAACTTGGTGTTGAGTTATTCACTTTAAGGTCATCACAGAGGACAAGGGGGCACTCTTTACGTCTACAGGAAAACAGATTTCATCTCCAAATACGGAAAGGCTTCTTCACAGTAAGAGCTGTGAAAATGTGGAATAGACTCCCTGCAGAGGTGGTTCTGGCCAGCTCAGTAGATTGCTTTAAAAAAAGGCCTGAATTCTTTCCTAAATGTACATAATATAATTGGGTACTAACGTATAGGAAAACTTGATCCAGGGAAAATTCAATTGCCTCTCAGGGGATCAGGAATGAATTTTTTCTCCTGCTGTAGCAAATTGGATCATGCTTTGCTGGGGTTTTTCGCCTTCCTCTGGATGAACTGTGGGTGAAGGATTGTGTATATGGGATTGATTTTTTTTTTTTTTTTTTGGTTGAACTAGAAGGACTTGTGTCTTTTCTCAACCTGATTAACTAACTGTGTAACTATACCTTAGGGACCACTTACATGTGTATGTTGTGCTAATGCATAGTAGAATGATACTGCAATGTGTAGTAATACCCCATATATGTGTTGTTGCTCTGCATTTGGAATGTTGCTATGGAATATAAAGAACAAAGATTGTAAAACATTGCCTTAGAAATAATTAATAACACATGGAAGTAGCAAACTTTGTGTACAAAATCAGAGGCAATGTGAAAATATAAGCCATTAAAACAATGTTATACTCTAAAACAGGATCATGTTTATACATGAAGTTTGACATTGTGAATAATGTTACCATATCTAATACAAACGTAGTTACTTGAACTTGAAAAGGTGCCCCATCAAAGCTGGGGAAATGCCATCCTAATTTTATTGTTTTATCCTTGAATATTTTCTTTCAGCTTTTTATATCAACTATTTATATATTCTGTAGGGGTAGATGTCTACCCATTTCCTCTGTGTTCTCAAGGGACACAAGTGGAAACATGCAGTTTAAAATAAAATGTGGAAAACATTTTTTCCATATTGCAATCCTGGATCTGATTAATATTTAATTGACTACTAAAACCATAAAGACCTGAAGACGCAGAGAAACTGAAAGTATGTGCATACATGATAGCAACTATTTTAAAATATACTTGAACTTTTCGAAAAAGGCTTTCTAGTAAAAAGATGTCAGTACAGTGTGTTCCATAATGTGCTAACTCATACTTGCAGCTTTTCTGTAAACCCCATCGTGCCTCTGGATCCCTGGAAAGATTCTCATTCAGAAAACTTCATTGCAGTTTTACCTTTTGCTGTTCTGTGAATTCCAATGACTTCCTAATTTGTAATAAAAAAAACAGCTAAGTGGGAGGGTCTGCCTGCTACATTACAGAATCAGTCTCTGTGTTTTAAAAAAAATTATAAGGCAGCCATTTGCATTAACAGGAAATTGCATTCCTGGGGGGCATTTGGTAAACAGAGTTGCCATGGTTACAAAGAAGCGCTAATTAACTATTTTAGCAGTTTTATTTATTTGCAGATTTTATCAGAAGGGCCTTTTTAATATCATTAAATTACAAAATGGCCTGGGTAGCAATTATATATTTTATAGAATTGTTTTAAACAAAACTAGAATTTTCCTGTAACAGTGAAAGAATATCACCCAGTAGAGATTTGCAGCTGGAT
This sequence comes from Lithobates sylvaticus, assembly GCA_028564925.1. Lineage (NCBI taxonomy): Eukaryota > Metazoa > Chordata > Amphibia > Anura > Ranidae > Lithobates > Lithobates sylvaticus. Next base: position 402,828,945 of record CM053026.1, read on the forward strand.
TCAACAAATATATTTACCAAGTTGGCAAATTGGGAAGGTGATAATGTGGGGGCAGTTGCTGATGCTGACCGATACACAAAGACACCTAGGATGGTTAATGGACTATCACGGTACTGATACAATGACCCAGTGGTTGTAGTAAAAAATCTTACTTTAATACAATTCAGAAAAAAAACATACAGACATATTAAAAAATACCCCACAAATCACTGACTACTAATGTGCAGCTGCTTAGTTTGACTGATACCATCCTGTGCCCACCAATCAAGATGGCCGAAGACCAGCACCTGGAAAAAGCCAGCACTGGCGAGGGACCTCACAGTTGTTAGACAATTGGAGTAGAATGGGCAATCTTTAATTTAGTTCTGCTTTAAGACAAATGACAAAAGAAACCTAATAACAGACAACTCCTTCGCAGTCTCAAATGGCACAAGGCAGGGATGCCCCCTTTCTCCATTAGTATTTGCCCTGGGGATAGAACCTCTTGCAGCTGCCATATGATCCCCACCGTTAGATCTCAGGTTTACAAGTTGGATACACCATCCATAAACTAGGACTATATGCCGACAATGTCATCGTATTTATGACTAACCCTACCCAGTCCCTCCCAGCGCTCTATGACCTTCTCACAGACTTTCTGCCAACTCTCATTATACAAAATTACCTGCAACAAATGCAATCTAATGGGTATCTGCCTAGAACAAACAACAAAATCAACTATTACTTACTTGTTTCCGTTTCCATGGGCCCCATCCTCAATGCTTACATACTTAGGGATTCAGTTAATTACCCCCTCGTACATTACTCTCTGTGCGAAAAATTAAGCACTCCTCAAGAAATTATCAGAGATCTGCTCCTCTCTCCAATCCACCAGCACCTCCTTGGCCTGAAAAATAGCACTAGCCAAAATGTACCTCTTGCCTCATCTCCTGTACTTCTTCCAAACCCTCCCAGTTCCACTCCTGTCTCACCAAATTGACATGCTCCAGCATACCCTTAACAACTTCATATGGAAAGGCAAACACCCCAGAGTTGAAAAAACTCTTACAAAGCCACTCTTCTACACCAAGCTCAACACTGGTGGACAACCAACTCTCGCCCTCTCTGGGTGCAATGAAAGAAACAATCAACCAAAGCCCTACTGGCTGCTATCTGGATGCAACACTGACCTGCATCATCCTTTCTAGCCAAAATAAATGCAGCAACCAAAATATGGAGCTCGATTCATCAAAAATCTCATGGACTCTCAAAAGAAGCTGCGGAGACCTTCCCCTTATCGGCACTAAAAATCCTTTGCTCTGATTTATCTCTATCCTCTTGGATGACTGCAGGAGCTACCACAATTGGAGGCATCCTACAACAGGGAAATCTACGGACCTTCCAAGATATTCATAAAACATACATCTCCATCAAGGACTTCTTCAAATACTTGAGAGTACAACACACCCTGGTCTCTATCGTTTGGTACAACTACCCCCTCACAGCCAACATCAACCCAATCTATGAAAATCCTACAACCCACGTTAATGAATCCTTAAACTTTTACAAAGTGCTTGACTCAATGCATGAGCCCAAGAAACTCCCCTTAATGGAGAAATGGGAGAAAGCACTTAATTTCTTGACAGACCTGGCCTCCTGCTACCGAGCCTTTCGCTTCACTCTGAAAGTCTCCAGATCCCTATCACACTGGTAAACAGCACAAAAAAATTCTACACCAATGGTACTATACACCTACAAGGCTATCCCAGATCTCGCCTAAATGTAACCCGCCTGCTAGAGGAACTTTGGAGACACTGGTACACATCTGGTAGTCACATCTTTCTCCTCCGCTTCTGGCGACAATCCGGCCAAGATCACACCCCAACTAGCACTATTAGGACTGGGACTAGAAGCCAGGGACTCTTCACATCACACTGTTCTCACCCATATCCCAATTGCGGCCAGACTCTCCATTACAAGACAATGGAATAGTACCTCTCTGCCCTCTATTCAGATGGTCCAGTGATACCTCAACCAACATTTCCTAATGGAAGTTATGTACGCCAGAGCAAACCTGGACCTACCAAAACTCAAAAAAGACTGGACATCCGGGTTAACCTTCTCCAATCTAGATATCTCATCCTAAGCTCACTAATGGCACTTCCTAGATACAAAATCCGCTGACACTTGCTTTCCTTAATTTTTATCCTGGGTGCTTTAGGAACGTTCTCCTGGTCTGCAACTTACAGCTTGTTAAAACTACTACTGTTTGTTTGTACCAGCTCCTGTTTATGTTATACAGCCACTTACATGGTCTTATCTACATGTACAATGTAAAACAAATTTAAAGTCAGCAGCTACAAATACTGTAGCTGCTGACTTTTAATATAAGGAAACTTGCCTGTCCAGGGAGCCCGCAATGTCGGCACCCGAAGCTGATCTTCAGATCGACTCCCAAGTGCTGCCACTGCCATTTCTGGTAAGGGAAGCAGGCAGTGAAGACTTTCGGCTTCACTCCTGGTTCCCTACTGCGCATGCGCGAGTTGTGCTGCACGTTCTGATTGGTCCCTGCTGTCTTCTGGGACCTGTGTGTCTCCCAGAAGACAGCAGGGGGAAGGAGGATTTGCCCCGGAAGTGGGAGCAAATACCTGGATTTGACAGGTATCTGCTGCCCCCTCCCCCCTGGAAGGGGCCAAATATGACACGGGAGGGGGGAGGAAACCCGAACAGCCGAAGTTCCATTTCTAGGTTGAACTCCGCTTTAAGTAAAAATTAAATTGTCACAAGCAAAGAGAAACTAACATGCTTCAAATCAAAATATAGATGTTCAGTAGTAGGCCTCCTAGGGCTAATTTACAACTAGCTACGTTTCATCTTTCAAACAGAATCTGGTTGCTACAAGTCTAGCTTTAGTTGTGCCCTGGCTTTATTATCTTGTTTTTGCCACATTTTCTAAGGGGTTTATGAATAGATACAGGAGTTGAAGCAGAACCCAGAGAAGGACATGGTTGCTGATATAGGGAGAGGTCCATAGCAGTATCCATAACTGTGCTAGTTAGCTCTCTTTGTGTTATGAACTACAAGTCAAACATCGCCAAGGTATGACCAGTAATTCTGCAGCCACTAGCTTCTATAGGTTTTCTATCTTTCCTAATTCTTCGAGTCCCATGAGAAAACATGGTTATGTTCAGGTCTCTAAGCACAGGAGATGGTACACATCATTGCATCCTTAATAAGGGAGAGTCAAAGAACTGTGGACTAAGCAAGTATGGAAGAAAGCCAATTTGGGGGATAATATTAATCACTGATAGTTGCACGAAGTTTGTATATTTAAAGTGTATGAGGGAATAAAGTCCCTCTTAACATGATTAATCTATATATGGGTCTTTACCTCCCTCCCAGCCCCTCAACAATGCACAGGCCTCCAGATGCTCAAAACCCTTCTAAGAACCTTGCTATGTTGTTAGCACTTCCACCTGGCAGTAGTAGGGTCCTTGGATCAAATCCCAACCATGGCGCTACCTGCCTGTAATTTACATGTTCTCCCTGTGCCTGGATGGGTTTCCTCACTCCAAAGACATGCTGGTATGTTAAACAGATATTAAAGGCTATCATTTTTTTTTTTTTAAATAACTAATATGTCATACTTACCTGCTGGGCACAGTGGTTTTGTATGGAGCAGCCCCGATACTCTTTTTCTTGGGTCCTCCACCAGCACTCCTGGCCCCTCCCTCCTTCCAAGTTCCCCCACAGCAAGCAGCTTGCAATGGGGGCACCCAGGGATGCGCCACTCTGCATGTCCATTCATACACACACAGGGCCATGGCTTGGCCACTCCCCTCCCTAATTAGCTCCCTGGCTGTGAATGACAGCAGTGGGACGACCAAATATGAGAATATGTTGTCAACACACCTTAGGCTGCTTTCACACTGCAGCCGCGGCTGAAGAAAGGGTTAAAACTGCCCGTGTTGCGGCACTTTCATTCTAATGGGAAGGGGCGGTTTGGGAGTGGTGTATACACTGCTCCCAAACCTCCCCAAAGATGCTGCTTGCAGGACTTTTTTTCCCAAGCGCACCATCGCAGTGTGAAAGCAATCAGGCTTTCTCACTGGGGAGGCACGAGAGGCAGTTTTCAGGCGCTTTACAGGTGCCATTTTTCAGCGCTAAAATGCCTGAAAACTGCCTCAGTGTGAAAGGGGTCTTAATCTTCTGAAAAGGGAACTTATTTATTAACGTTTATTCCGCATGTCTCACAGCACAGTATTCTTTCATTCATTTGGGTGCTTGCAGAAACAATTGTAAGTACCTCTGACAATGCTATAGATTGTCTCAACCCCTGTTTCTGTTACTTTTGTTGCACAGCTTTGTCTGCAGGTACAAGTGAACTAAAATATAAAGGCTTGTAATAATTAAAAACAATATCCTTATTTTACAAAAATAATCCTTACACATCCATTTCGTCTTGGTCCTGAAATCTTTCACGCTGTCAGCGCTACGCCCGACTTACAATGCACATGCACAAGATCAGTAGCCAGCATGCACTTATCCCGGGAAGAGAGTCCTAGTGGGCCTTACATGCCCACAATCAAGATGGAATCGCCCAGGAACACGAAAATAAGGTAAACAAATTGTAAAAAAAATACACTGGGAACAAGATTTAAATATATACATGCGTTAATGTATATTAATGCATACAAGCAGAGGGGATGCCTAAAAGAAAGAAAAATATATGGGGGCGGAACTCCGCTTTAAGTAACGCCCTTTTATAATCAACTGTCTGCTGGATACCTGTTTAATGAATAATTAGACTGACCTGTAGTTGAATTATTGAATAGGATTTTGCTGTCTAAAATTTGGCTTTGCTCTTAAGACTTTCATTGGGGTGAATTCATTTTTGCAACATAGTCTTGAACAAATTTGTTAGGAAAAATACTATTTTTTGTGTGCAAATTAACAAATCTTGGTTGCAATCAATGGCCCGCAATTGTGGGAGTATTTTTTAGTATAGTGTCCCAAAGAAAATGTTGATTCTAAAAGGAAATTAAGGCTGGGTTCACACCTATGCGAATTGGATGTGGGTTTGCCCGCATTTAAATTGCATGGTAGGAAATTGTGACAGCTCTCTATGGAGCCGGTTCACATATCTTTGCTGCGGCTCCGGTGAGAGTTTTCACAGGGGTCCTGTGTGTCTTTTGGTCTGTTTCAGGTCTGAATTCAGCCAAAAATTCGGGCTGAAATCGGACCTGAAACAGTGAATGGGGACGCACCAATCTCCTGCTGTGAGCCATGGGTCAATGGTGTGAACCCAACCTAACATTTTTCTGACAAATCTTTTGGGGTGTACTGTTTTATGCTGTGCACTGTAAGCAATACCTGAACCAACTTAAAGATGTTGAAGCCTATGAAGAAAGACTGTTATGTAACTGTGACGAGGGATCATTCTGGTTGCAATGGAACAAATTATGCATTGTTGAATTTCTCCTTGTCTGTGTCATAGCAAAGTTTTGACATCAATCACCAGTGGGATATAAAGACAATTTACCTGTTACATTTTTCGTGAATTATACAAAAATAATTGGAGCCCGGCTCCAGGTAAACTTTTTTTATTTCATTTAGTCTTGGAATAGTAGGGAAGAGCGGTAAACCCTGTCAGGATTTATATGCCACCTGTGGCCCCAGTGAGATTTCCTCTGACTTGCTGCTAAGTCTGATATTTGTTACCTAGACAGGATGTAAGGGGAAATCTACTCAACAGGGAAACAGACAGCAATAACATCGGAGACAGGTTTTAATGCTTCGTCACTCTGCTGGGAAAATTTTTTTTTATCTTTGTTCCTGTCAAACTTACTTCATCCCCGATCCAGTGCTGGGTCCTTTGTCTAGTGTGCAGGTGCTGCAAATTTCACCTGGAGTGCTGGCATCATATTCAATCAGCAACCAACCAAGTGCCAGCAAAGCCAAGTAATGCGTCACTATGCCCAAGCTCAACCCCCTGTGCTTCCAGTCTACTGTGCTTCAAAATAATGTGCCTCTAAGTGCAGGGTGCAGTGATGCGGACTACTTGTAACCTGTCGTAGGCGACAGGTACATCAATGACATTCTATTGTTTTGGATTGCAATAGTGACTCTCAATAAATTCAAACAGCTAATGACAGTAAACAAATGGCAGGAAATACCATTCGCCATGCCAGCAATAGTCATCCTAAATTTTGATACTGAGTATTTCTTTTGGTCAGTATCCCCCAGTTTCCTGCAGCTACACTAAGGACATGAATTTTCAGAGGGAGAACGATGCCCTACATTTGAGCGACACCCTACATTAAAAGAATGGAGTTTTAAGGATCAAGTTTTGCAGACAGCCTTTCATAGAGTCTTGGAAAATAGAAAAATGGGTTTTAGGAGGAGAGTCAAAGAAAGAACCAATACATTTTTGAGACTTATCACAAAATTTTCACAGCAACATGAGATTATACAACACATTTTGACTTGCCATTGGCATTGGTTGTGAGTGCAGATTGTGAGATATGTTCTCCCATCACCTAATACTACACCTACACTTGTTACGTCATTAGAGATCATCTAGCACATAGTCAATTTGCTTTCTAAGTTTGTACAGTATGTGAAAGTAATATCCACCATTATTATGTAAAATTATTAGGTAATTCTGGTCTACTATTAATTGAAGATTACAGGGGTTCTAAACCTTACCTACTCTATTCAAAACTTTAAAAAAAAAAAAAAAAAAAAAAATGTTGCCTCTTAAAGTGGTAGTAAAGTCCACTTTTGAACTTGTACCTACAGGTAAGCCTAAAATAAGGCTTACCTGTAGGTACAGTGAATATCATCTAAACTTGCACTGTTTAGGAGATATTCACACAGGATGCAGCCGGTAATGTTACTGGCGCATGCACTCTAAAGGGACGACATACCCGTGCTATACCTTCAGAGCTCCATGCCAGGGCCGTGACTCCCATGGGTGGGAGGGATGTCGTCGCGGCTCGGCCATTCGTATAGCTGTAGCCCGCAAAGGAAGACTGGGTGAAGATAGAAACCCTGTCAGTGGTGACAGCATGCCACTGGAGGGTTTTGTTCTAAGATAAGTATCTCATAATGAGCTAGCAAGCCATGCATACTAGCACATTATGCCATTGTCTTGCAGGGGATTTATTTTTATTTTTTTTAATGCCCAAGTTTACTACCGTTTTAAACTTTAAACTGACACTGTGGAAAACTTTTTTAAAATGCAGGTAAAAGCACAGAAATATCAAATATTTTAAATGCAGTGGTTTTCCTTTCCATAAATGATCTTTTATTCACTTGCAATGTGCTTTTGAACTTGCTAGTAAGTTTAACTTCTCCAGGAAGAGTCAGTTCCCTAGTACAGCACCGTTAACCCCTTACTCCTAACATGTCATAGCCCTCTCCTCTTCTGGGGGTGTCTAATCACTGTCTGTGCTTGCCCAGCTCCTTCCCCCTCCTCTTCACATTTCCACATAAAAGTTTATGTAGATGATGGAGGAGGGGCGAAGGTGAACACTATAGAGCAGCCATTCTCAACCAGGGTTCCTCCAGGGATAGCTAGGGGTTCCTTGATTTGTGGCCAACTGATCTCCCATCTGATCATGCCTGCATAGTTGCCTGAGACCTGAAAGACATTTCAAGGGTTCCTCTGAGGTAAAAAGGTTGAAAAGGCTGTTCTAGAGTATCACTTGAGTGGCAGCTTTGTGTCTGCTGGGGCTTGGGAAATTAAATTAAAGATGGTGGCACCCAGCAGCAGTCTCATGTCTTTTGGATGTCTACACAAGGATTCTGGCGACTGGTAGGGCCCCTGGGTCTCTAAGATTTAACTGCAGATATGCTTGACCAAATATGACTAGGTTTATTTATGCCTGGTTTATTATTGCAACATTTAATTATACCATATTAGTACAAAGCACATATTTCCAGGATGAACATCATAGTGCAACCTAAAACAGGACAAGACAATTAGAGGCAAATAACTTTTACTGCTCACAAATGGTGTTGTAGGTGTCTAAGAAAAATAAAACTGAAAAGATGCCAAACCTCGCATTACAGACATAATTATGAACATAAAAGAAGGTGAAAATGATAGTTTGCATTGCTCAGAGGAACCAAACATGTTTGATTTCCAATTCTCTAACCTACACTAGAAAGCTGAAATCATGAAAATGTCTGTTAGCAGAAGCAAGCATCCTTTGAGTCATCGAGTTTATACAAATGAGCTTAGTTTTCCACACCCACCACATCTGTTTGCCTACATCTGCTTGCACTAACCCAGGCTCCTGCACCAACCCAATATACTGGTCAAAACAGTCCTGGGATCAGTGTTTCTGCAACAAGCATTGAGGGTGACAGAGGGCAGTATAAGAAAAGCAAATTTTAATTTATGCACCGATAAGTAATATGGCTAAAAACACATTTTCTTATAAATTGCAGCTGACATTTCTTCCAATTCTGGTATTTTCTCACCTACAAAAGCCTGATAAAGGTTATGATACCCCTTAAGCTAATAAAGAAGAAACTTTCCATTGCACAACGTGTACAGAAAATGAGCTAAGTGCCATAGCTGATTAATGAGTTTTATGGATAGATAAACCTCATATGCTGTTGTTTAAAAAGGGTGCTTATGAACAGTCTATATTTTTTCTGAATGAAATACAGTCAAAAAAAAATATTTTAAACAAATTCATCGTATCATTCTCTTGCAATTCCAATGGGAAGTAGTTCTATTAATCCAGCAACCTTTGTGCAACCCATTTATTTTTCAGCTCTTTCTTGAAACTGCAACCATTCAATACGAGCTATATAGTACATATCACTTTCCTCCTATGACACGCTTGGTTGAACACCTTAATGTTTATAAAATGTTCTGTTCACATGAAACCATTGAATGGTATAGCCCAGCGTTTTATACATTTCTATGGAAACACAACCATTATGTAAATGAAACAGAAGGCTCCCACATCATAAATGGAAGCCATTTAAACATGTTCTGTTTTTATTATTTCTATCATATGTACTGTATATGGGGCCAAGAGCTGCCTATGAATTCTGTATATCATTTTTTTCACAACATTAGAACATTCAACTCACCCCAGGAAGTGTCTTCTGCTCATGCAGGGCTGTTTGTGCTTTGATGGCAGAGTCTCTGGCACAGTATGTGAGGAAGGCACAGCCTGGAGTAGAAATTACACAGACATGTAAAAAAAATTATCCAGATTACTACCAAAAAAATATTTTTTTTGTGAACCTGTTACACGTTTTTTATCTGATAGCCTCCCAGTGAAAACACTTTCTATTGTTTCTGCCGTGTGTGCTTCTTCAGTTGGCCATTCAGCTACCTACCAGATCTATCAGATAGGTAGCCTATTGGTCAACTAAGAGAGTCTATGTGGCAGATTGAGAACATCACTGCTTATTACAAAGTAATGGCAGGCTCTATATGTAAGAAACATGTAACAGGTTCACAAAAAAAACTATTTGCTAAACGAAACTGTATACAATGAGGTATGATTCCAAACATACAAGAAAATAGATTCTGAGTTTTATATACACTTTAAAAGAATTTATATAGCAGACTCTTAGTTCTTGTACATGTATATCAATAAGGCAAGTCTAAATGGGTAGCTATCTAAGATTAGGAGAGTATCATAATTCATATAACGTACAGAAGCAGTCCATACATGCAATGCAGGAATAGCTACAACATTTTGAAAGCTAAATATAACCAATTAAAATCTGGTGTCTTTCTGAGGCAAGGATGGCATGGCCACCATCTGTAGAACAGGGAGAGTCTAGAGGGCCTGAAAGATCAGCAGTAGAGTGGGAGCAGTTTGTGCTTCACTGATAACTGGTCCTTTTCATCTGCATTGAGCAGGCTCTGCTATGAGCAGCTAGAAGCTTTTGGGGGAAAAAAGCAAAAGGTATATAATATAAGCGGTTCTGCTGTTGATGGACTGCCAAATGCCTCTTAGCATCATTGAAACAAATATGAAAGCACACCCACAAATACATATTTTTTTTATCATTCTTGTACAGTGTTGAAAAAGTATGGAAAACTTAAACAAATATGGCACTAAGATCTTTTTTCACCACCATGCATTAATACAAATATATAATATCATAATAGTGTATCATGTAAATAATGGCTAAAAATATCATGCAAATACACAGGGTTATTGATAATAGAAGCCAAGCATATACAAAGAATAGTGCAGTAATGGATAAGTAAAACCCAGGGTAAGGTCGTAAGAATAGACATTTCGGCATAACATCTAACCCCTACTTCATGAAGGATCTTACTGAAGAAGAGATTAGATGTTAGTTATCCACATGTAACATCTAATATAACACATTATTTCACATGGCAGCTAAATTACCTGTCCAAATAAAATTAAGCTTGTAGGTTTATGCACGTGGCACTGCATATGACTTAACACATTAATAATATAGAGGGTTTTTTTGGTTCTATTTTATTTCACCACTCCAGCCCCAGAAGATTTGGCTGCTTAATGACCAGGCCATTTTTTGCGATATGGCACTGCGTCACTTTAACTGACAATTGCACGGTAATGCGACGCTGTACCCAAACAAAGCTGACATCCTTTTTTCAGACAAATAGAGCTTTCTTTTGGTGGTATTTGCGATATAAACAAAAGAAGAGCGACAATTTTGAATAAAACACAATGGGGGTTATTTACTAAAGGTAAATCCACTTTGAACTACAAATGCACTGCAAGTGCACTTAGAAGTGAACTGCAAGTGCACTTGGAAGTGCAGTCATTGTAGATCTGAGGGGGACATGCAAGGAAAAAAAAAAACAGCATTTTTGCTTGTACATGATTGGATGATAAAATCTACAGAGATCTACAGAGACTGCACCTATAAGTGCACTTACAAGAGCACTTTCAGTGCGCTTGTAGTGCAAAGTGGATTTACCTTTAGTAAATAACCCCCAATAGCTTTAACTTTTTGCTATAATAATTTTTTCCTCAGTTTAGGCCAATATGTATTTGGTAAAAAAAAGTGCAATAAGGGTATATTGATTGGTTTGCACAAAAGTTATAGCGTCTACAAAATAGGGGATAGATTTATGGCATTTTTATTATTATTTTCTTTTTACTAGTAATGGTGGCGTTTTGTGATTTTTATGGGGACTGCGATATTGCGGTGGACACATCGGACACTTTTGACACATTTTTGGAACCATTGACAATTATACAGCGATCAGTGCTATAAAAAATGCACTGATTACTGTATAAATGTCACTGGCAGGGAAGGGGTTAACACCAGGGGGGCGCTCAATGGGTTAACTGTGTTCCCTATGTGTGTTCTAACTGAAGGGGGGATGGGACTGTCTAGGACAGGGGTGTCCAAACTTTTTTAAAAGGGGGCCAGATATGATGAAGTAAACGTGCTTGAGGGCAGACCATTTTTTCTGACATTTTTTGAACCATTAAAATTCGGTCTGTGTGTTAGTTTGAGCACTAATACACTGCCCAACAAGAATTCTCTTGCCTTTGTGGCTGTGTGTGAGTAAAGAGATGAGGTTGGGCGTGTTATTTGGATATACCATATTTATCTGCGTATAACGCACACCTTCACTTTAAGAGGGAAGTTTCAGGAAAAAATTTTTAATTTTACATAAAAAACTACGAAGCAAAATAAGGGTCAGTGCCCATCTGCAGCCCCACCATTCCCATGAGTGCAGGATCCACCATTGCCAGGAATGCAGCCCCCCATCTTTGCCAAGAATGCAGCCCCCCTTCATTGCCAAAAATGAAGCCCCCCATCATTGCCAAGAATGCAGCCCCCTATCATTGCCAAAAATGCAGCCCCCATAATTGCCAAGAATGCAGCCCCATCATTGCCAATAATGCAGCCCCCACCATTGCCAAGAATGCAGCCCCCCATCATTGCCAAGAATGCAGCTCCCCATCATTGCCAGGAATGCAGCTCCCCATCATTGCCAGGAATGCAGCCCCCCATCATTGCCAGGAATGCAGCCCCCCATCATTGCCAGGAATGTAGCCCCCCATCATTGCCAGGAATGCAGCCCCCCATCATTGCCAGGAATGCAGACTCCCATCATTGCCAAGAATGCAGACTCACCATTGCAATCACTGCAGCCTGACTAATTCCCATCCATCTGCAGCCTCGGAGGGGACAGGGAGGGAGGGCAGGACGTGCACCAAAATATTAGCTACAGGAGCAACTCCTGTTTTCTCTGTGGCCTCTTTAATAGAAAGTCCCGCCTCCTTTGATGGACAGATCAGTCTTCCAATGGCAGCGCCGGAGACAGGACTTTCTATTACAGAGGCTGCCGTGTAAACATGAATTTCTCCTGTGTGCACAGCACTTGTCCTGCCTCCTCCCTGTCCCCTCCAAGGCATGTGGACATATATATCTACTGTGGACCTGGTGCTGGGAGATTGTTGGGGGCCACAAAAGATATATATGTCCAAATAACCAGGCAGGCCGTTCAAAACCAGAACGCAGGCTGCGATTGGCCCGCGGGCCAGACTTTGGACATGCCTGGTCTAGGAGGAGAGAGAGATCAGTGTTCATACATAGTTTGTCACAATCTGTCTCCTCTCCCCTGAGAGAACCAGGATCCAGGATATATATATATATATATATATATATATATTTTTTTTTTTTTAATAATACTATAAATATAAGAGATTGGGTATAGATTAGATATATAGTAATATTATTTTATACAAAAGTACAGGTCTATGTATAAGAGGTTTAAAAATGTTTATAGACATGGGAGGTGATTTCACTAAGGCAAGTTAGTTTTATAAGGATTTAGAAAATAGCTGCCATTTCCTTTCTAAATACTGGTAGTCATAAATTGGAGTCTTGGTTCTAGAGTTTTTTTTATTACATAGATCTGATATATAACTATTTTGCTGTGGGTATAGTGATTCTTTTTTCAAATTCATTATTTAGGATATATTTAGGATATAAAGGATATAAAGGGTAGCCAATACATCGTGTCAAATCTGAACAGTGAAAATTTTGTCAAATAAGTGCATCAAAGATACAATATCAGATCACAGAATGTACAGGTAGTAGTATCACTACCATTGTAGCTATAATAAGACTACTAGAATTAACCACTTGCCGACCGCCCCCTGTATATATACGTCGGCAGAATGGCACGTACAGGCAGAACCACGTACCTGTACGTGCCATTCTTCCGGCGGGTGGGGGGTCCGATCGGACCCCCCCGGCCGGCGGGGACGGTCGGGATCGCTTCAGGAGCGATCCGGGATGAGGGGACGGCCAGTGGTTTTTGGCCACCCCCTCGCGATCGCTCCTGGCCAATCAGATGCTTCCTCTGTCTGTGTCAATCAAAACACAGGCAGAGGAAGTGATGTCACGCTCGGTGCGCCGGTCTATGTGACCGGAACGCCGAGCTGTGAACGTCTAAAGGTTAGTGCACCAACAGTACACTGACCCAGTACACATAGGCACACAAACCACCCCCCTGTCACCCCCAGATCACCCCCCAGATCACCCCCTCCCCCCCCAGTCACAGTGTCACTAATTGCAGTGATCATTTTTTTACTGATCACTGCATTTAGTGTCAGTGTGACTGTAATAACTGTCAGTGCAGTTAGTTTTAGGTCCAAGGTAGCCCCCTACCCCCCCCTAATAAAGGTTTTAACCCCTTGATTGCCCCCCAGGTAACCCTTTCACCCCCTTTTGCCAGTGTCACTAAGCGATCGTTTTTCTGATCGCTGTATTAGTGTCACTGCTGTCGCTAGGTAACCATTTTTTTTTTTTTTAGGTAACCGCCATGTTTATATAGGTTCATAAATAGGTTTATAGGTCAGGTACCCCCATATTAAACCTAAATAAAGGTTTTAACCCCTTGATTGCCCCTAGAGTTAACCCTTTCACCAGTGATCACGGTATAACTGTCACTGGTGACGCTGGTTAGCCAGTTAGTTATTTCGTTATTTAGGTTCCCCGTCAGGTTTTTATATAGCGTCAGGTACCCCCATATATTACCTAATAAAGGTTTTAACCCCCTGATTGCCCCTAGTTAACCCTTTCACCCCCTTTTGCCAGTGTCACTAAGCGATCGTTTTTCTGATCGCTGCATTAGTGTCGCTAGGTAACCATTTTTTTTTTTTAGGTAACCGCCATGTTTATATAGGTTCATAAATAGGTTTATAGGTCAGGTACCCCCATATTACAACCTAAATAAAGGTTTTAACCCCCTGATTAGAGTTAACCCTTTCACCAGTGATCACTGTATAACTGTCACTGGTGACGCTGGTTAGCCAGTTAGTTATTTCGTTATTTAGGTTCCCCGTCAGGTTTTTATATAGCTCAGGTACCCCCATATATTACGCTGGTTAGTTAGCTTTATTTTTTATACTGTCAGGGCACCCGCCATTTATTACCCAATAACGTTTTAACCCCCTGATCGCCCGGCGGGTGATATCAATTAGGTTTTAGGGTCAAATAAGGTCTGCGTCGCCCCAGGTTAGTGCCAGTACCGCAAACACCCACGCGCAAAGCATACACCTCCCTTAGTGGTACAGTATCTGAACAGATCAATATCTGATCTGATCAGATCTATACTAGCGTCCCAGCAGTTTAGGGTTCCAAAAAAAAACGCATTGTTAGCGGGATCAGCCCAGATACCTGCTAGCACCTGCGTTTTCCCCCTCCGCCCAGCCCAGCCCACCCAAGTGCAGTATCGATCGATCACTGTCACTTACAAAACACTAAGCACACATAACTGCAGCGTTCGCAGAGTCAGGCCTGATCCCTGCGATCGCTAACATTTTTTTTGTGGTAGCGTTTTGATTCAGTCGCTTCAGTCAGGAGCTTTTTTACCTGTGAATCTCAGAAAAATAAAAAAAAAAAAAATAGTTGTCGTTTTTATTGTTCTCTCTCTCACTCTATTCTCTCTCTATTGTTGCTCTTTTTTTACTCCATTCTATTCTGCAATGTTTTATTATGTTTTATCATGTTTTATCATGCTTGCTTTTCAGGTGTAATTTTGTTTACTGTGTTTCAGTGTTAAGCATTTTTTTGTTTTCAGGTGCGCCATTCAGTTGCAACGTGGATTTATTTATCTTGACAGCAACAGCGTTTGCTCCCACATACATAAAGCCGCGACTCCAACGCTGTAGGAGGTGATTTCACCACCACAGTTAAAAAAAAGAGCATATGTGCCGAAGCATGGGGGCAGCAGGGGGGGGGAGGAGCGATTGGCTCCTAATGCCACGTACATACGGTCGAAATTCCGACCGTGTGTACACGGCATAACTTTTGCGGGAGGATGCCCCCATGCATCGGCATATATAAATGGTGCATGTATGCCCATCATTAGAAGTGGGTGGATGAAGGGAGGTATTCTAATGGTGGGCATACCCACCAATCAATCTCTTTTTTTCGTTCAGCCAAGAGGCTGCATGAAAAAAAAAAGATTACAATATATGTCCAGTATGTTGCTGGACTTTGAATGGTTATACCAGAATCATGCCTGCAGGTTTAGGTATCATCTTGGTATCATTTTCAGCCAGTGATCGGCTTTCATGTAAAAGCAATTCTAGCGGGTAATTAGCCTCTAGACTGCTTTTACAAGCAGTGGGAGGGAATGTCCCCCCTCCCGGATATAAACCGCGCCATTGGGAAATTGGGAAAGCATTTTATCACACCAATCTTGGTGTGGTCAGATGCTTTGAGGGCAGAGGAAAGATCTAGGGTCTAATAGACCCCAATTTTTTCAAAAAAAGAGTACCTGTCATAGGGGATATTTACATTCCCTGATAACAATAAAAATCATAACAAAGAAAAAAAATGAAGGAACAGTTTAAAAATAAAATAAAAAAGCTAAATAAATAAAAAAAAAAACAAAAAAAAAAAAAAAAGCACCCCTGCCCCCCCTTCTCTTGCGCAAAGGCGTACACAAGCGTTGGTCTGGCGTCATATGTAAACAGCAATTGCACCATGCATGTGAGGTATCACCGCGAAGGTCAGATCGAGGGCAGTAATTTTAGCAGTAGACCTCCTCCGTGAATCTAATGTGGTAAAGGCTTTTAAAGGCTTTTAAAAATGTATGTAGTTTGTCATCAAAAATTTGAGCAATATAGTGTGTTTTAGTGCATTAAAATAAAAAAAAGTGTATTTTTTCCATAAAAAATGCGTTTGAAAAATCGCTGCGCAAATACTGTGTGGAAAAAAAAAATGCAACACCCACCATTTTAATCTGTAGGGCCTTTGCTTTAACATTATATATAGTGTTTGGGGGTTCAACGTAATTTTCTTGCAAAAAAAAAAATATGTTTTCATGTAAACAAAAAGTGTTAGAAAGGGCTTTGTCTACAAGTGGTTAGAAGAGTGGGTGACGTGTGACATAGGCTTCTAAATGTTGTGCATAAAATGCCAGGACAGTTCAAACCCCCCCCCAAATGACCCCATAGTAGACACCCCAAGCTATTTGATGACAGCAATGTTGAGCCCATTAAATATTTTTTTTTTTGTCCCAAGAGATTGAATAATGAAAAAAAAAAAAATATATATATTTTTTTTACAAAAAGTTGTCACTAAATGATATATTGCTCAAACATGTCATGGGCATATGTGGAAATACACCCCAAAATACATTCTGTTGCTTCTCCTGAGTACGGGGATACCACATGTGTGGGACTTTTTGGGAGCCTAGCTGCGTACGGAACCCCAAAAACCAATCACCGCCTTCAGGCTAAGGGTGTAATTTTTTTATTTCACTCACTGCCAATCACAGTTTCGGAGGCCATGGAATGCCCAGATGGCATAAAACCCCCAAAATGACCCCATTTTGGAAAGTAGACACCCCAAGCTATTTGCTGAGAGGTATGGTGAGTATTTTGCAGATCTCGCTTTTTGTCACAAAGTTTTGAAAAATGAAAAAAGAAAAAAAAAAATTTTTTTTCTTTACTTTCTTCATTTTCAAAAACATGAGAGCTGTAAAATACTCACCATGCCTCTCAACAAATAGCTTGGGGTGTCTACTTTCCAAAATGGGGTCATTTGGGGGGGTTTTGTGCTATTTTGGCATTTTATGGCCTTCGATACGGTGATAGGTAGTGAGGAGTGAAATCAAAAAATTTGCACCCTTAGAAATCCTGAAGGCGGTGCTTGGGTTTCGGGGCCCCGTACGCGGCTAGGCTCCCAAAAAGTCCCACACATGTGGTATCCCCATACTCAGGAGAAGCAGCAAAATGTATTTTGGGGTGCAATTCCACATATAACTATGGCATGTGTGAGCAATATATCATTTAGTGACAACTGAAAAAAAAAAAAATCTTTTTTATTTTTGTCTTTATTCAATCACTTGGGACTAAAAAAAAAAAATATTCAATGGGCTCAACATGCCTCTCAGCAAATAGCTTGGGGTGTCTACTTTCCAAAATGGGGTCATTTGGGGGGGTTTTGTACTTCTCTGCCATTTTAGCACCTCAAGAAATGAAATAGGCAGTCATAAATTAAAAGCGGTGTAAATTCCAGAAAATGTACTCTAGTTTGTAGACGCTATAACTTTTGCGCAAACCAATATATACGCTTATTGGCATTTTTTTTACTAAAGACATGTGGCTGAATACATTGGCCCAAATGTTTGACTAAAATTGAGTTTATTAGATTTTTTTTTATAACAAAAAGTAGAAAATCTCTTTTTTTTTCAAAATTTTCGCTCTTTTTCCGTTTATATCGCAAAAAATAAAAATCACAGAGGCAATCAAATACCATCAAAAGAAAGCTCTATTTGTGGGAAGAAAAGGACGCAAATTTCGTTTGGTTACAAAATTGCATGACCGCGCAATTACCTTAACTAGAATTAACACAAGGTTGGGTACCCAGGTTTTTTAATATAACATGTAGAAGGGGGGAGAAAGAATACAGATAGGGACAGGGGAGAAATTGGATAGATGGAGGGTCAGGTTCGTTCCATCGTAAAGTGATGCAATGTTTGGCAGTTTTGTGCATTAAGTAAATGACCTAGCACTGATTTTTATACGATGTGGTGGGAATGTCAAAGCAATGAAGTAAAAAAAAGTCAGGGTCCTCTGGAATAATCCGTAAAGTGTTGCGTGAGTCCACGCACTTCCTTCCAAAAGGTCTCTAGACCTGGGCAAGCAGTGATTTTTAAAATATATGTAAAGCCAAAAACTTTTTTCTCAGTTTTGATTAGAGTATCAAAGTGTTAAAACCTCTATACATTTTTTGCTGCCTTTGTCCTGCTGGGGAGATTTCCCTTTATTTTATGTCCACCCTAAAACAAGAGGGAATCTCTATAAAGGATAAGTTCATCTTTAAGAACATGGTACTTGTCACTAAATCAGCATCCCCTGCACCACCAGAGCCCCCTGTTGTGATAGCAGGCAGGGGATCTTCTTCCCAATACCTACTGTCAGTCTTACAGCTGACAGCTTGTAGTTCTCAATAAACTACAAAGGTGCTTGTTAACGCTCTAGTAGTTTATTGATTCTTTCTGCCAAGGTATGGGCAGACAGGGGGGGCGTGGTTAAGCTGGCGGCCGGATAAGACGTGCTCGAGTGGAGCTCCGCTCCTGAATGCCTGCATTATCCGCTATTCGGGTCTTTGGGAACCTATTTCCACCCACAAACTCCCTGTGGTGAAGGGGTATGAAAAAGGGATCCGGCAGGAAAGGAGGATCGGCCCCTAAATCCTCTCCGAGGCCGCAAACACAGCCCGCTACAGGCCGCACACACGTGGCGTCTCAGGCCAATATGGCGGATCCGGAGCCGGAGAAGGCTGAGGAGGATCGCTTCCAGGCACTAATGCAGGCGATCGCTGGATGCCAGTCGACACTGACGGCAAAGATAGACACCCTACAACTTGACGTTGGCCTGGTGAGAAGGGACCTCGACAAAATCCGAGGACGGATGGGGGAGGCGGAGCGCAGAGTAGGAGACGCTGAGGATGCTATCCGTGACCAGAGGGCAGCCATCCATACACTACAGGTCAAGGTAAAGACCCTGGAGTCTAGGGCAGAGGACAGTGAGAACCGGAGCCGTAGGAACAACTTGAGGGTGGTGGGCCTCCCGGAGGGGGCCGAGGGCCAGGACCCCACGGCCTTCATGGAGCAGCTGCTCCGCACACTCTTGCCGCAGGCCCAATTCTCATCCCACTTTGCAATTGAGAGGGCTCACAGGATGCCACCGGTGCGGGGCCCCCCGGGCTCCCCCCCACGCACATTTATCTTTCGGCTTTTAAACTTCCGGGACCGGGATCTATCGCTGCGTGAGGCCCGCAAAGTGGAGGAGCTGCGGTTTGAAAACACCAAGATCATGCTCTTCCCGGACTACTCCATAGACACCCAGAGGCTCCGGCGCACGTTTGACCCGGTGAAAGCACGGCTCCGCACGAAAGGCATCAAGTACAG
Organism: Lithobates sylvaticus; assembly: GCA_028564925.1. NCBI lineage: Eukaryota > Metazoa > Chordata > Amphibia > Anura > Ranidae > Lithobates > Lithobates sylvaticus. Next base: position 402,848,359 of record CM053026.1, read on the forward strand.
CATGTTGTTCCCGGCGAAGCTCCGTGTAGTGGACGGGGAATCCACCCGCTACTTTACTTCACCAGAGGATGCCTCTCAATGGTTGGAGGGCCTGCCCAGGGCCAGATAACAGTATGTACCCTAAAGCTATATATATTTTAACTTTTCCTATACCGGGCTCCCTCTCTGTTACCTCTCCCCCCTGAGTTATACTTGTAATGCAACCCTGCCTAACATTGTGGGTGCTGGCGGTTCCCCTGACTTGGCTCACAATGTGCCCAGCCCTGTGTTTGTACAACCGGCAGAAGGAACATCTCCCTGGGACCCACATGGGGACTTATACTGATGGAGGCTGTCGGCAGGGCAGCATTCATGCTGGGACCAGATCTGCAATGCCCCCCTTGTCTATGCGGTGAGAAGCTGCTACAGGGTTGGACAGGCCACAGTTGTGATTCTTTCATGGGGGAGGGGGGGGGAGGAGAGGATTGCTGGAGATGCCCTTTGAAAACGCTCCACGAATACCAGTTTGAAGAATGTGCCCCTGGATGATTCCAGGAGAATGTTTCCCCCTGTTTTTCATTTTGATCACCCCTTTTTTTATCCTCGTTTTGCCCCCCTTCTTTTTTTCATTACACACCAGCAGCATTGCAAATATGACGAGACTTCCTTGTGCATGTTATTGAGCTGGACCCGAATGCTGCTTCAATACATTTGCTGTTGTACTGCGGGCAGGGGGGGGCGGAGACCTCCAGAAGTTCTGGAACTGTTAGTCCACGCGCGCACCGGAAGGCTGGTAGCTTTTCTGTTCGCCCCCATAGGAGACTTTCCTACAGTTTGATGGGTTTGGTTTTGGGATCAAACACCCCGAGGTTGTTGACGGGGGTGTGGGGTGGGGGTGGGGGGGGGGGGGTGGGGGTTTATGTTTTGTGTTTGGTTTTTATTTTTATTATTTGCTAATGGAAGTATGCGGTACTGTTTCCCTCAACACATGATTGTACTGTGCAGTGGAGTGTGGTGGCTGTCTCTCCCGGCCCTCAGAATAGCTGGGGACTGGGAGACTAATATGTGTCCTCCTCCGGGTCGACTCTACAGTTTTGCCCCTGCAGTTGATTTCCTGGTAGCACTAGTATGGCCCCCCTAAAAGTTCTTTCCTGGAATGTCCGGGGGTTAAATGACAAAATTAAAAGATCATTGGTAATGTCATATTTGAAAAAGTATAGCCCGCAGGTGTGTATATTACAGGAGACACACCTGGTGGGAAGCAGGATTCTCAGCCTTAAAAAACCATGGGTGGGCCATTACTTCCATTCCACATATTCTGGCTACGCCAGGGGAGTCAGCATTCTAGTACATAAGGCCCTTACGTTTCATTTGCTGGATGTTAAAGTCGACCCGGAGGGAAGGTTTGTGTTACTTCATGCCCTAATTGACCAGGTTGAAATGTTGATTCTGGGAGTGTATATTCCCCCCCCGGCTAATATGTCACTCTTAAGATACCTCACGCCCATTCTTGCTACGTACCCTACGGACAATATCCTACTTGCGGGAGACTTCAACATGGCTCCCAACCCATCACTGGATAGATTAACGCCAGGAGTGGGCACGGACTCACCCCTAGACAAGTGGGCAAAGGTGTATGGGCTGACTGACGTTTGGAGATGGCGGTTCCCAACAGATAGGGCATTCACGTGTCAGTCGGCCTCATACCGGTCAATGTCTAGGATAGATTTAATTTATGTTAGTGGGGGACTGCTCTCCCGAGTTCGTGAGGTCTCTATACTACCAAGGGGAATCTCGGACCATTCCCCCATGTGTGTTACCTTACAAACACAGACACCTCGGTCAGACAAAATCTGGCGATTGTCCAGATATTGGATCTCGGAGGAGTATGTCGAGGCGGAAATTGACCAGGGTATTACTGATTACTGGCTGGCCAATGTACAATCTGCTACGCCACATGGGAGATGGGATGCATTCAAGGTTTATGTCCGTGGCTGCTACCAAACAGCCATCTCACAAGCCAGGTATAACGCAAAACTGTCCATCGAAGAGGCAGAGACCAGGGCACAGGGGTTGGAGTCCCAGTATGTCATGACCCAAAACCCCATCACTCTCCTTGATATGCGATCTGCATACCGAGAACTAACAATACTAAGGGTTGCCGGAGCCAAAAAACGCCAGCTATCACAGACACAACGTATATTTGAGCAGGGGGAAAAAACAGGGCACATGCTGGCCTGGCTGGCAAAAGAACAACAACCCTCTACGTCTATAGCCCGCATTAGACAAGAAAATGGTACTGCAGCGACAGACCCACTGGTTATCAACGCCTGCTTTGCTTCATACTACGCCTCTTTATATGCGTCCAGGGTGGACTACTCTGGGGGGGAGCTTGTCTCCTTCCTGGAGCGGATCACCTTCCCCATGTTGAGCCCCGAGGCCAGGGTAAATCTGGACAAAGACATAACTATTGAGGAAGTTAAGATGGCGCTGGGTGAACTACAAGCAGGAAAGACCCCTGGGGCAGATGGACTCCCTCCCGAGTTTTATAAACAGTATGGGGAACAGCTCACAATTAGGTTACATGAAATGGTGCTGGGGTCCCTGGAGGCCGGCACCCTCCCGGAGTCAATGGCGGAAGCCATAATAGTGGTCCTTCCCAAGCCGGGTAAGGACCTGGAACTCTGCTCATCGTACCGACCGATTTCCCTCCTTAACGCGGATGCTAAAGTCCTAACAAAAATTTTGGCAAAAAGGCTCAATGAGGTCATACTGACGCTGATCCACGAGGATCAGTCGGGATTCATGCCCGGCAAGGGCACGGACATAAACATTCGTAGGCTATACACGGTCATGGGGGCCACGGGACACCTGGCTGAGTTCGACGTAGTGGCCTCCCTGGATGCGGAGAAAGCATTCGACTCGGTGGAGTGGGAATATCTATGGGAGGTCCTGCGTCGATTCGGCTTTGGTCCAAAATATATTGCCTGGGTGCAGGCCCTCTATAGGGCGCCGAGGGCTAGGGTTCGCACGGGTGTGATACTCTCGCCAACGTTTCGGTTACATAGGGGCACGAGGCAGGGGTGTCCATTGTCCCCTGCCCTGTTTGCCTTGGCTATTGAGCCCATGGCCATTATGGTGCGGTCCTCTCCCCTGGTGAAGGGCATACAAATTGGCTCTTCACAGGAAAGAATATCCCTATACGCGGACGATACCCTGCTATATCTAAGAAACGATTCTGGCTCCCTGGAAGCGGCCCTCGCAATTATAAATGAATTTGGCAAATACTCTGGCATCCGCGTTAACTGGACCAAGTCGGTCATTTTTGCACTACACCCGGGGGAGGCCTCCCTGTCAGACAACACACCCCTGAAGAAAGTCTCACAGTTTAGGTACCTAGGGATAGAGATACATAGGGACAAAACACAATTTATCCCCCTAAACCTGACGCCAGCTATGTCCTCTTTAGTACAGAAGTGCACGGCATGGAAGACGTTACCCCTGACTCCAGTAGGGAGAGTAAATCTGATCAAGATGTCTCTCCTGCCCAAATTTTTATACATATTTAGACAAACGCCGGTGCATATCCCAAATACGTTTTTTAAAAGGCTTGACTCGATACTGACGACCTTTATATGGCAGGGCAAGATCCCCAGAATAGCCAAAACTACCCTTCAAATGCCACTTTCACTGGGGGGCCTGGCCCTCCCAAGCTTTCAAAAATATTATTGGGCGGCAGTTTTGGTGACGCTTCGGTGGTGGCTGTCAGAAGAGCCGGCGAACCCCGCCTCGACTTTGGAGGCGGCGCTGCTTGGTTCCTACTCCGAATTAAGAAACCTAATCCACCGGGGGCCTGGGTCTAATCCTGATATAACATACTCCATGAAGGCCACCCTTAAGGTTTGGGGGATTGTCAGGGACAAGATTCTAAGGTTTGCAGGTTGGTCTCCCTATACCCCACTATGGGGAAACCCCAGACTGCCCCACTTTCAATCCATACCGGACCCGGTACTGTGGGCGAGGCACGACATAGTGACACTAGCGGACATATCTGGCTCGACGGGCTTGCTTTCGTTTGATGCGCTGAAACATAGCAAAGGGCTCCCTAACAGTATGTTTTTCAGATACTTGCAGATCCGCCACGCCTACAGCTCCCAGTTCCCGGCGCCACCAAGGATGGGAACGTCGGGAATTGAGAATCTACTGAGGGAGGAGGGGGGGGCGAAGGTCCTCTCCAGGGTGTACTCGGCCCTGGCTGGCCTGGATACCTCTAAGGTGTCCCAGCTATTCTCGGTCTGGCAGGGAGATATACCCTCGCTGGCCGACGATGACTGGGAAGAGGGATTTCAACAATACCTCCCCCTGATGATCTCTGCACGGGATAGGTTCATCCAACTGAAATTTATACACAGGGCATATTTTTCGCCACAGCGACTGGCCAAGATATACCCTACTCATAGCCCGCTGTGCGCTAAATGTGGAACAGAGGAGGGCTCCTTCTTCCATGTGGTGTGGTCATGTAGCCTAATCCAGTCATTCTGGAGAGGGGTGGTGGACAAAATAAACCTGGTCAGTAAGCTTAGACTACCCTGTGACCCAATTCCACTGCTTCTAGGTGTGGTGGATACGCTGGAGGGACCCCAGGCCAAGAAGCTATTTGTGTTCTATGCTGCTTTCTACGCAAGAAAAGCGATATTGCTACATTGGAAGGGAGCTGCCCCCCCAACAACACAATTTTGGAGGACCCTTATCAACAAAGCTCTCCCCTTGTATAAACTCACATATATGGGCCGCAACTGTCCTAACAAGTTTAACAAAATCTGGAACCCCTGGGTGCAGGAGGAGAGGCTGACTTTGGACTAGGAAGAGGGTGAGACGAGGACCATATTGGAGGAGATTGGGAGGTATGTGAATGACCCCAAAGAGACGAGGGACGTACGATGGGGACGATATGGATGGGCGTGGAGAGCGGTGTGACCCTCTCCTCCCCGATCCGAGGATCGGGGGGGGAGGAGCTGGAGAGTCGCGGGCACAGGGGGGGGCTGAGAGGTACCCCGCACGAGACGATAGGGCATGACATACTGGGAATGTTGACGGGAGGGCTGGAGTGTGGCAGTTCACCACACCCACTTGGACTACGTAAGGAACTGGGAAGAGTGTACTATGACCAATGTTAATCCGGGTTTGTTTCCCCCCTCTTTCCCCCCGTTCCCCGCTCACCCCTCCTGTAACAAATTCTGTATCTCATTTCCCTTCCCTATGAGAACACTGTTTACACCTGATAACCTATGTTCCACACCAATGATTGTATAAATACCCTGCACATGTAGAACATTCGTTGCATTTGAAAATGAGACACTGTACCGTTGTATTTCTTTGTATTTTTTCCTTATTTTGAAAATAAAAACCGTTTTTGTTAAAAAAAAAAGGTATGGGCAGACAGCTACACTGACAGTCTGCAGGAGCCTAACACTGCACCTGTGATCTGCTGACCATGGGTGCAATGCTTTACAGGCCCCTAATAATAAAAAAATAATAATTGCACATTTCTACCCTGCAAAAAGATGTGTATTATTTTTAAGGTGAACTTATTGTGACAGACCCAACTGGGACAAGGGCTTTTGGAGGGGACTAGGGGCTAGCCTACTACCCACTGATTATGGCCCATGGAGGAGACCGGGGATTTTGTCTGCTTCTCCTGGTCAGAGCATGGAAAAGAGCTCAGTTCAGCCTCTTAATAATTCTCTAATGATGGACAACGTTGTGATGAACGCTGAGAGTGAAGCTTGAATTGGATAAATTCTCTGAATAAAGACAATAAAGCTTCCCTTCTGGAGTGGAAGGAAAGGTGTACTATTGATATTGTACAGGTAATGGTCAGAGGAAATATGGTGGCAGGCTTGGTTGGAGAAGCTCCTCCACTTAGAAATATTTATTAACAATCTTCCTCAAGAAATCTATGAAGATAAATTAAAGGGGTTGTAAAGGTTTGTTTTTTATTTTCTAAATAAGTTCCTTTAAGCTAGTGCATTGTTGGTTCACTTACCTTTTCCTTAGATTTCCTTTCTAAATGTATTTTTTCTTTGTCTGAATTTCTCACTTCCTGTTTCTCCTCAGTAAACTTCACTCCATCATCCGAGCGGTGTCTAGTCAGCCAGAACAGCATACTGAACAGCTTACCGAGGAGGAACAGGAAGTGAGAAATTCAGACAAAGAAAACAAAGAAAAAAAACATTTAGAAGGGAAATGTTCAGTGCCCATCTGCAGCCTATAAATTGACCAACAATGCAGCCTGTTCAGTGAGCACCTGCAACCTATAAATTGACCAATAATGCACGCTGTTCAGTGCCCATCTGCAGCCTCACCTTTCCCATCATTGCAGCCTCGCCAGTGTTGGATTATCCCTGCTGTCTCAGAGGGAAGAGGAGGAGTGAGCGCTGCTGACTTACACAGAGCCGTGATCTCCTGTGTACCCAGCACTCCGTCACTCAAAGCCACGCCTCCTGGCCCTGCTCATATGATAGACAGAACAGTGGCCCAATGCGTGGCCAGGAGGCGTGGCTGTGCGTGAGGGAGCGCCGGGTACACAGGAGATTGCGGCTTTATGTAATTCAGCGGCGCTCACTGCTCTTCCCTCAGAGATAGCAGGGATTGGCGTATAAAACGCACCCAAGATTTCCCCCCGATTTTAAGGGGAAAAAGTGTGTGTTATACGCCAATAAATATGGTATATAAAATTCTTAAAATCATTGCAGGACCCTTAAGCACTTCAGCCATGATAAATTAACACTGCATACTTATTACTTTCATAGCAATCTGATAGAGGTGCTAAAACCGTATACACATTTATTTTATTCAAAATAATTTGCCATATGTGATTGCTGCTCAGATAAATCATTATGGAGCTACACAGAAATTGTCCCCCTGTGCTTAACTGTAGTACTTGGATGATCTGCTATGGCTACAGTTATGCCGTTGGCTGTGAGGGTGAAAGATTATAAATGCATTTACAGCCGCACTGTAACTAAAAAATACTAGCAGAATGGAATGTGACCGTTATCTTTTACATATATTAAGAAAACTTTAGTCTTTTATCAAAGCCCAACCAATTTTAAATCAGCTAAAAAAGGTGTACTAAAACAAAAGGTGTGCAAAATCTTAAAGTTTGCTTTCTTTAAAGAGCAGCCACAGCCTAAGCAGAAAAGTATGTGTCCTGCCAGCATGCTGTAGAGAAGGACACTTGCTATCAGTATGAAAACAGTGGTCTCTGCAGAGGTCCTACATGCCCATGAGACTAATTACATACTCTGTAATTAGCAAATCGTAACATCTCCAAAATATGCTCCTTTTTAACCAGTGAAACCACCAAGCAACTCCTTCACTCCCTTATTATCTCTCTGACTATTGCAACTCCCTCCTCATAGGCCTACCTCTATGTAGGCTATCCTGCCTTCAGTCTATCATGAATGCTGCTGCCAGACTCATCCATCTTATCAACTGCTCAGTGTCGGCCATACCTCTCTGCAAATCCCTTTGCTGGCTTCCAATTGCCCAATGAATAAAATTCAAAATACTAACAAGGACATATATAGAGCTATTTACAACTATTTACAACACAAGCAAGATCACCAATCTTGTCTCAATATACAGTATCTCCTAAAAGTATGTGCACCCCTTACATTTTTGTAAATATTTAATTATATCTTTTCATGTGACAACACTGATGAAATGACACTTTGCTACTATGTAAAGTAGTGAGTGTACAGCTTGTATAACAGTGTAAATTTGCTGTCCCCTCAAAATAACTCAACACACAGCCATTAATGTCTAAACCACTGGCAACAAAAGTGAGTACACCTCTGAGTGAAAATGTCCAAATTGGGCCCAATTAGCCATTTTCCCTCCCCGGGGTTAGTGTTACAAGGCTTCAGGTGTGAATGGGGAGCAGGTGTGTTAAATTTGGTGTTATCGCTCTCACTCTCTCATACTGGTCACTGGAAGTTCAACATGGCACCTCATGGCAAAGGACTCTCTGAGGATCTGAAAAAAAATGGTTGCTCTACATAAAAATGGCCTAAGCTATAAGAAGATTGCCAAGACCCTGAAACTGAGCTGCAGCACGGTGGCCAAGACCATACAGCGGTTTAACAGGACAGGTTCCACTCAGAACAGGCCTTGTCATGGTCAACCAAAGCAGTTGAGTGCACATGTTCAGTGTCATATCCAGAGGTTGTGTTTGGGAAATAGACGTATGAGTGCTGCCAGCATTGCTGCAGAGGTTGAAGGGGTGGGGGGGTCAGCCTGTCAGTGCTCAGACCATACACTGCACACTGCATCAAATTGGTCTGCATGGCTGTTGTCCCAGAAGGAAGCCTCTTCTAAAGATGATGCACAAGAAAGCAAGTAAACAGTTTGCTGAAGACAAGCAAACTAAGGACATGGATTACTGGAAACATGTCCTGTGGTCTGATGAGACCAAGATAAACTTATTTGGTTCAGATGGTGTCAAGCGTGTGTGACTGCAACCTGTGAAGCTCTGGTGAACTCCATGCCCAAGAGGGTTAAGGCAGTGCTGGAAAATAATGGTGGCCACACAAAATATTGACACTTTGGGCCCAATTTGGAAATTTTCTCTTTTTTGTTGCCAGTGGATTTAAACAGTAATGGCTGTGTGTTGAGTTATTTTGAGGGGACAGCAAATTTACACTGTTATACAAGCTGTACACTCACTATTTTACATTGTAGCAAAGTGTAATTTCTTCAGGGGTGTGCTCACTTTTGTGAGATACTGTATCACCCAAACTGTATTTTCTGCTCCTCCTCCTGCTCTCTAGCTCCTGTGTTAATGCTCATCTCCAGGACTTCTCCAGAGTCTCTCCTATCCTCTGAAACTCTCTACCCAATTCTGTCTGTCTATCTCCTATTCTGTCCACTTTTGACTAATCTCTACAGCAGGGGTCTCAAACTGGTGGCCCTTCAGCTGTTGCGGAACTACAATTCCCATGAGGCATTGCAAGGCTGACAGTTACAGGCATAGCAGAGGCATGATGGGACTTGTAGTTCCGCAACATCTGGAGGGCCGCTAGTTTGAGACCCCTGCTCTACAGGGAAGCCTATCCCACCTCCACCTCAGTGAAGCGTATTTGCCTTTATTAAATCAACACCATGCAAAGGCAGAGGGTGGTTCAATGAAGATCTATAGCCTTTTAAATGTTTTTCATTTATATATGTGAAATGATCAGGTCCATTAAAGTAATCCCATTACTGTACTCATGTACTCATGTTTTGAAAACCTTCTGCGCATAATTTGTTATTATCCTGTACATGTACATCGAGGCAGCCATGTTTGCTTGTTACGTAAGCAGGATTCTCTTCCCCTTGTCCCACTGACAAGTTCTGTTGTAAGGAAAACAATACTTTGCAGTCTGTAATGATATCAAACATTCATGATGCACCATGTAGCTAGAGACATATTTGCCGTGAGGCTGTAAGTGACATCATGGAGCTCAGAGCAGAATTGTTTTATTCACGACAAGAAAAAAGGTCATATTTGTAACAAAAAAATGTATATATATATGTGTGTGTGTGTGTGTGTGCGTGCATTTGTTTTCTATGTCTATGTGTAAAAGTAGTTGCAGCAATATGAAGCAGTTGGTTGAATGTGACAGCTTACATGACCTGAAAACAACCTAAACGCCTGCAAATCTTCATAGCCAGTAGCTACAAAACATGCTGGCATATGCCACTTTATATTAAGGATATTTGCCAGCTTATTAATAAACATTTGTTCAAAGACATGAATAAAAAATATATATATATTATTAATATATAATATTAATAATATGTATATTATTAATAGTACCTCAACGTAACCCTTTTTGTTTTCTAAAACAATGTTTACTTTTATCTTTTAATCTCTAATCTGACATTAACCTGAATCACTGTTACTAAATGAGATGACAGAGTTAAAAAAAAAAAAAAAAGATTCCATCCCCTAAGCTGGCAATAAGAACAGATTACATGTGACTTAAAAATTGGGAACCCCTTCGCAGCATGAGACGACATTCCTTTGCCTTGAATGTATCTAGAAAATCCACAAACGGATTTGATTTCTGAACTGAGCTCTTTATTGCCACCTTGAATAGCTTGGTCTCTTGGTGTGCCCCCTTCAAGGCTGTATATTTGGAGGATAAATAGGGGGCGGGGGAGGTAAAGGGGATTTTTCTGTCTTTATCAGAAGCATCTTCATTACATGGGAAGGATATGTTACCATGGCAACGCCTGAAATACCATCTCCTCCAGGTAACAAAAAAAAACAAAACAATTAAATGGAAAAAATTGGGAGCAAGAAAAAAAAAAAGCAAAAATAGAAAAAAGAAAACCACCCTCCTTCCCAAAGCATCTTGTTAACCCATTCCCTTGTAGGGACGGCACATGATATCCACATGAGTGTGTGTGTGTGTGTGCACTGCCATCCAGGCATACTTTCAGAGGTCTGAACACAAGGGGGATTTCCCTCACAGCAATAAACCAGCTGGGGACCTGCGAGAAGAAAGGGAGGGGTGACAAAGACAGAGATATGAAGAAAGGCACAGAAAAATTGACACACAGAAATATAGCAGAATGCCGGATGCGAAACAGACTGTTAGCGGACAATACGTGGACACAAACACAACAACGAGCAAAAAAATGGCAGCATAGAATAAAACAATGTAAACAGGAGGGAGGCTGCAGGAGAAGAGAAAAAAGAAGGGAATAAACAATAAATAAGGAGACAGAGGAGGTCATACACAAAGATTAGGGTGAAATGATGTAAAAGACAGTCACAACTGTAGAGAAAAAGAAAAAAAAAGGAGAATAAATGGAGCATGGAAATTAAGGGGAAATAGATATATCAGAAGTAAAGATAGACACAGAACAACGTTACCAATTAATCTATAGAGGCAGGACAAAGTAATGTGATCACACTGCTGTCCTATTCCCTACAATGTTATACAACTATAAATGTACTCCATCATTTTCTGAAGTAGTCACAGCATGTAAAAGACAAAGGGAACATGCAAGAAACAAGAGAAAAGGAACACAAGAGAGGGTATGGGCAATCAGAGTGCTTTTCTCAACCAGGGTTTCTCCAGAGGTTTCTTAAGCTATGGCTGATTGACCCCCCATCTTATGGTGCCTTCCTAGTTCCAGGGCCCAATGCCACTTGGTAGAGCCATCTGCATAATACCAAAATAGAAAGGTGGAATTCTGACCACTAATGTAAGGGGGATTGGGGGCAAATTGTTTTTATTCTCACTTTCAGGAAAAAAATGTCCTGATTCCCCAAAAAATTGGTTTTAGCAGATGTTTTCTGAGACCTGAAATTTATTTCAAGACTTCCTCTTGGGTAGATAAGGTTAAGTAAGGCTGGTAGAGAGAGAACAGATTGGAGTACAACACACAGGGCTGAAGAAGAAAGCACTCTCTAACGTTGGATGTGCACAATGGCAGGACCAGGAGATCATGCACACAACAGGATAGGTGCCTTTAAACTTGTAGGTTTAGAAGTAATTTAATATTGTAACTAGGATATGTGAATTACTAAATGGTATGTCAACTGCTGTGTTTACAGTATATAGAAAAATATCAATATGTGCTTTTTTCTTACTCTAATCACCATCTACAAGAAAATCCTAACAATGCATTTTTGCTTTTGTGTTTTGTTCTTTTTTCAATTTGTTTTAGGATAAGGATTTCATGTGTATATCACTATCAGTGCAGTGCATGTCAATCTACTTATATTATCAAAGGGTGGTTTAAACTGTGATGAAGCACAATTATTCTCACAGCAGGCAGTGAAAAGAAAAATATTCCAAATGGCATGGCGCTATTTGCTTACATCCGTGTCCTTACTTGTCCAATATTATGTGTTAGACATTATATCCCTAACACATGTAGGAACTGTCAATGCTTACTAAGCTCTTGATACATGAATAGGTAACTATGTAATATAGTCTAAAGTTGGCCATTGTTGGATCGAAATTTGGCCAGTTCACCGGCGTCTGACCAAATTTCGATTTACATGTTGGTGTCCCTGTTCAAAAGAAGTTGATTGTTAGCTTGACCTCTGTTGAACATTAATGTTGGAAAACTTTTGTCTTTCAGCAGATGCAGCCGCTGATCAATGTATTCTTACAGAGGGGGAGGCCCGTTATTAGAATATAAATTTGCCCCTGTGGGGGGGGTTTCCTTCATCCACCTTCCTTGTGTGGATAGAGGAATAGTTGAAACATGTCAGAGGATGTGGTTTGTGGAGTAGTGTAGGGCTGAGGCCATTTCACACATGTTAACATCATAGACTGTGTATAAAAAAATGTATATATATGCGCTTACCCAAAAAAAAATATATATATTAAGAAGGTGCTGCTGCTTATGATAGCCTGAATCAGGGCTTTTTTTCAACTGGAACTTGGTAGAACTCAGTTCCACTACCTTTGGCTCAGGCCCCTTGCGCGCTGCTCACCATTATCACTTGTAAACACAGAAGACCAGACCAGCAAGTGAATGCATATCTCCCAACAGCTCCCACAGATATCTGATCTCCTTAAGCGGCTCCCACTGAGTGCAGGATGGGGACAAGGGAGATGCAGGTACCACCCTGCACAGCCAGGCATATGAATTTTCCATACACTCTGGAGTAAAGAAGCAGTCCTCGCAGCTTTGTTTTGTTTTTTTATAAGGAGGATTTGAACTTGGATGGGGAAGGGCTAATATGGGATGCCCACTTGATCAGCAGATCTCTTCACGGACTCAACTTATATACATCCGGTATATACACACTCCTTTCTTCTACCTCCAGCACACACTTGCTTGTAGAACTACAATTCCCAGGACCAGCTAGCACTTTGAATTTGATCAAACGCTGACTTAGTCAGATCCTTGTAATTGCTCTTTGCAGACAGGGACCGTGGGCCCCTTTTGGTGTAGCAAAAATAGAGAGGTCTTTGGTGCCAACTGTCCTTTTCTGAGGCTACTGCTCCCAGTACCACCTCTTCAGGCACTGCTAGCCTGCCTGGCTGCAGCTGCCCCTTTCTCTAGCCCTCCTGGCTACTTCTTCACAGTCCTCCCAGACTGACTCTGCATCCATCCCAGACGGCTTGTAATCAGTCCCTTCAGGCATGCCTCTCAGTCCTCTAACTGCAACACTCACCAGCCCACGTGGCTGTCTTGCCCCCTGGAGATTCGCTCAGCAGTGTTCTCCTGCTGTCCTCTCCTTGGATGCAGAGGGGATGCAGAGGGGAGATATGTAGTACAGCTATATCAAATATTTGCCTTGAACTGTATTCTTGCATTTGTATACATTCTGCCTCCGTACAATCACCAGGTAGTACTAGAATATCAGTTGTGCCACCAGGATGTTCCCCTATACATTATGGGAGATCTTAACTGTTATTTGAACTAGATAAACATCCCCCAGTGAGCTCGGTACGTGGCTCTTACTGTACACCCTTGAAAAAATGTATTGAGAAAGTGGGCTGGACTGATCTCTGGTGCGATAAACACCCAGGGGAAAAACAATTCTCCTGCTTCTCTAAATCATACATGTCCCTATCCCAAATAGATATTAGTATTTGCTCAGCTGAAGCCCCCCCCCCCCCTCGTTATGTATCGGAGATTAAATACGCTATCCGAAGCATCTCTGATCACTTGCCTGTACTTACTAGCCTGGAGGTGAGACCAATCTCGACCATGTCCAGAGCCCCTTGGAAACTGAACGCCTTCTGGCTTAATTTATTTCCATCCCATGCACAGATAGTAACCAAAATTGGGGAATTCTGGCAAGTACGTGGGGGTCATTCCAGGATGGAGACAGTGTGCAAGACTTTTAAGGCCTTCCTTCGAGCAAAAGTCTTCCCTTGTCCATGACCAAAGCTATTATAGTACTGTTATTAAAACCAGGTAAGGATCCACTGGATCCAGGTTCATATAGGCCTATATCAATTACAGAATGATGTGAAGATTCTGGCAAAGGTCTTGGCTGTGTGACTGAACAGGGTGATATCGTCTATTATACATTCTGATCAGGCAGGGTTTATGCCCCAGATGTCTACGGCGATAAATCTGTGTATACTTTTTCTCAATATACAGTCAAAGGCCAACAAACGGAGGTATAGAGCGCTGTTATCTTTAGACGCCCACAAGGCGTTTCGACAGCATTGAGTGGACATACTTGTGGGCCATATTGAGAAATTTGGGTTTGGAGAGAAATGTATTTCTTGGGTCCAGTTGCTATACAATGTCCCCAAGGCTGCCATTAGAGAGGCTGGTAGAGTTTCCTCAGATTTAAGTTTGTACAGGGGCACTAGGCAGGGATGTCCTTTGTCCCCACTCCTGTTCGCTCTGGCCATTGAGCCGTTCCAACCCTGATATTCAAGGCTTTTAGTATGGGGAATTACAGGAAAAGATAATGTTGTATGCGGACGATACCATATTGCTTTTAGGGGACACCACAATGTCATTAAATGAAGCTATGAAGCTATACAAACCATTGGTCATTATTCTGGGTTGGTTGTAAACTGGAGTAAATCCTCACTTATGTTTCTTGATAAGAGTCCAGACCAGCAACTAACACTGATCCTTGATATTCCAGTATCTAGGAACATTAAATATTTAGGTATACAGGTCACTCCAGACCCTTTGGACTATCTTAGGTTGGACCTTACCCCTTTACTTAATCATAGTCGTGATCAGATTAAGGTATGGTCCAGACTGAAAATGTCACCAGTAGGCAGGATCAACCTTAAAAAAAATATTCTTATGCCACAAAATGTATACGTGGCACTGCCAAATCCATGGCTGTACTACCTGGCTTCCCAGCTGCAACATATAGCCAGAGCGATTAACCCAGCCCCTGCCCTGGAGATGAACTTAGTGGACCCAACTACTAAACTCCGTAAATTTACGATCGGGACAGGAGTTGCTGAGGGATTGGAAGCCTTGCAGTTCAGTAAATCAAAAAATTATACCCCACGTATAACCTAATGCAAAGGATCTGGAATAAAATCAGAACACTACAACAGGTCACTGGGTTTACTAAGTTTAGTCCTATATGGCACCACGACCGGTACACTGAGATAGGGAAATTGCAATATAGTCAAAAATGGCAGCAATATAGGGTTAATTACTTATATCAAATATTCTGTTTTGGAGAGCTGAGTGCCTTTGCTGCTCTTCAGGTGGATTTTCAGCTCCCTATGTCCAAAACACTACTTCTATTTTTAATTACATGTCAGCAGTATTGTCCTTTAAGGGCTTCATATCCTGCAGTTACGCTATGCTACTCAATCTTTCCTTACCGTCTTCTACCCAAAAAGTGACATCCCAGTGAGAGTGGAATGTTGGGCTCTTTGAAGAGGAACAATAGGAGGAGGCACCAGTGGCGGTTTCACAGTGTTCTTTAAATGTTGCCCAGCGCCTGTCCCAATTGTATATACTCCTACGGGTGCATTATACTCCTGCTAAGTTGGTTAGAATGGAGCGTGCGATGATCCATCATGTACTCGCTGCATGCAGGATCACGGAGATCTGATGCATCTTTTGTGGCGTTGCCCCAAACTACATGTTTACTGGACGGAGGTTTTAAAGGTTATTAACCGGGTTTTCCAGGTTCAGATTACAAAGGATCCCAAACAATATCTGTTAGGTATTATAGATGATGGCATAGTGGAGGAGGTCCCTAGGCAGGCAATAGCTAGGGCCCTTTTTTAGGCCCGCAATCTTATTCTACAGCACTGGATATCAGCAGAACCTCCTATTGTGCGGGAAAGGATAGAACAAATGGGTAACACCATAAGGCTAGAAAAATATATCTACTAACATAGTGGCAGCACAGCAAAGTTTGTCAAGCTATGGGAACCATGGCTGAGCGTTCCCGGGTTGGCCCTGGTAGAACTTGTTTTGGACCGTTTGCTATAAACAATATGACATGGCATTATCTTCTGTTTAATAAAATAGTTTTGAGATAAAAAATAATAATATATACAGTATCCCACAAAAGTGAGTACACCTCTCACATTTTTATTATATTATATTTTTATTATATCTTTTCATGTGACAACACTGAAGAAATGACACTTTGCTACAATGTAAAGTAGTGAGTGAGTGTACAGCTTGTATAACAGTATAAATTAGTTGTCCCCTCAAAATAACTCAACAAAAAGCCATTAATGCCTAAACCACTGGCAACAAAAGTGAGTACACCCCTAAGTGAAATGGTCCAAATTGGGCCCAATTAGCCATTTCCCCTCCCCGGTGTCGTGTGACTTAATATTGTTACAAGGCCTCAAGTGTGAATGGGGAGCAGGTGTGTTAAATTTGGTGTTATCGCTCTTACTCTCATACTGGTCACTGGAAGTTCAACATGGCACCTCGTGGCAAAAGAACTCTCTGAGGATCTGGAAAAAAAAATTGTTGCTCTACATAAAGATGGCCTAGGCTATAAGAAGTTTGCCAAGACCCTGAAACTGAGCTGCAGCATGGTGGCCAATACCATACAGCAGTTTAACAGGACAGGTTCCACTCAGAACAGGCCTCACCATGGTCTTCCAAAGAAGTTGAGTGCACATGTGGCCAGCAGTTTAGACATTAATGTGTGTTGAGTTATTTTGAGGGGGACAGCAAATTTACACTGTTATACAAGCTGTACACTTACTACTTTACATTGAAGCAAAGCGTAATTTCTTCAGTGTTGTCACATGAAAAGATATAACAAAATATTTACAAAAATGTGAGGGGTGTACTCACTTTTGTGAGATACTGTATCTAATAATGATAACAGTAATAAGGTTAGCTTCAGTCCCGGTAAAAATAATACCCTAACCCAATAACTGAAACACTGGAAATGTATCCCTATATTTGACCCACAGACATTCAAAATACTTGGTTTCCACCGCCCCACAAAATTTCACTGCCAAAAACGTAGCAATCTAAGTTATAAAATGTATTTATTCTGTGTAATATTTTCTCCATCCACTTTCTAAGCAATTCCTTTAATGTAATAGCCATTACATTAATATATTATTACATAATATAACCAACGTCAAAAGATTAATGGTACCAAGATATTACTAAATTTCTGTATATTGCTTAAATAAAACATCATTAGACTATACCAAAATGCTGGACATTTTTGTGCTGTTTGAAAGTCAGGGATATCATCTATCTAAATATATATAATATATAATTGGTCCACACAGTGAATATTTTCTACACCGAAAACAGAAAATATATCAAATCTTTCTGGGAAAATACAAAACATTACATACAGGTAGATGCATACTGATATTATACTAACATTTCATACTGAGTACTGTGGATGCTGAAGTGCTAAAATGATTGTGAATACTGCAGGGTTAAATGCTATCAATCCAGAAAAGAATAATAAAATGCACAGACATGACATGGCTGTCTCCAGTACATGGACAAGTGCTGCAGTGACAGGATTAATACTCTGGTGGATGTTTCTGAGAGGAAATTGCACAAGGAATAAAAGATAATGTGAACACATACATAGATCTGGATAATATGCTCCGAAAAAAGAAGGGAAATGAATAAGAAACACTAATGGGAAATACTGTATAGGAAGAAATCTTACGGTATGAAGAGCGCTACGTCAGGATACAGTCAACAATTGGCTGAAAAGGATACAGTTTCTTCTAGCCTTGGCTAACTTCAGTTTCAGAGCCTCTAGTTTTCCTTTTATTTTTTTGTGTGCCCCAACATACTGTATTACACTTTGTTTTTGGGCCAGATAGGGTTTTAGGTAGTAGACTTGGATACATATTTTTTGTCTATATTTAGGAAGGAAAATTGGATTAAAATGCATTTTCCTGTTGCTGGTTTTCCTAGCACAACTTTTATGTTATTTGTGCAGCACCAGAAATGTATCTCAAAAATATTTCACATAGCCTTCTGACCAAAAGGTTATGGTGTTCTGTTTTCTGCAGGGGAGGAAGCTTGGACCTGCCCAAAGATGGCTGCTGCAGGTCCCAGGATGTAACAATGATGTCATGAGTGACATCATAGCACTTCCTATTTAAACCTATTGCAAAAGGATTATGTTGCACTGTGCTACAGACAACACTTGTTAATGGAGTTCTATGGTCACAGCCTACACTTTCATTTTATAACATCGGCATTGTAATACCAATACAAGCAATAGTTATATTTGATAATCTAATATCATTTTACTTGAAAAATTTCCTTTCATGTTGTAAGTGCTTTCTGCTGGTCATCTCTTTCCACAACTTCTTGGATTCCCTGCATGCGTTGCAGCTTCTCCTCTGTGGTTTACTTTCAATCTCTAAGGACTACATATCCCATGGTACCTAGCTGCCTGCAAGCAGTAATTCCTGTACTCATGCTACTTCCTGAAACTCCTCCTCTCAGCACCTCTGTAGTTCAGAAGACAGGCTCTGTGAAATGTGCGACACAGCAATGCCTACTCACAGAGGGCATAGTGACTACGTGTCACAGAATTCAAGGAATTAAATGTGTGAGGATCGTCACAAAGTAAGTTTAGAAACTTGAAAATCATTCAGATTATTAGCAGTAGGCTAGAAATAATGTGGAAATGAATATATGATTTTATATTTTCACCATTGAAACTCTAAAGTGCTCTATCAAGCAGAATACAAACTCCACCCTTCTAAGAGCACAAGTTACCACCTATCTCTAAGCGATATTCCAAACAGATAAAAAAAAATTAAAAAAAGTATGCTGCTTTGTACTCATATAATAAAATAATACAACTACTGTATGTATTTTAACTTGTCTTCAAAGCAGCCTCTTGTAGCCCCTTGTACAGAAGCATTTAGATGGGGGGGGGGGGGGGTGGTATTGGGGGCCAAGAAGGTATATTGTATGCACATGTGCTGACAATGATCATGCAGATAGAGATGAGAGAAAAGAGAACAGATGGATGAGATTATTTTTCTCCTGCTGATTCTTCAGTGTCCGATCACAGACTGGAAGTAGGAAAACATGTAGGGAAAAGTCCAGTCAACAACCTGGCTCTGCATTCTTGCAGGGCTGTGTTAATGTCAGAACTGGATGGACAGCTATACAAATCTTTGGCAGGTACGAAAGCTATCGCATATGTATTTCAAATGCATATTTCGCTATTTGTATGGAGTTGATCTTTAAAGTACACCCAAAATATTAAACAAACTATACATAAAAAAATTAAAAGGATTCCCTTACTTGCTCTTCACATTCACTCTCCCAACCTAATGTGACACCTGTCAGTGGCTGTCTGCAGAGCTTTGTTTGTTACTGCAGGGCACAGCGCATGTCAGAGCAGGTTTGCAGAACAGTGCGCTAGAAATGCACAAAACTGCATTCTTGGTCCACTGATCTGCAGACCTGCCTATGACACACAGCATGCCCTGTAGTAAACTACATTCATCTTAGAAAAGAACAGAGATCCCTGGGCAGCTTCTAATGGTTGTCAGTCACTTCAGGACAGTGGTCATTAAAATATATTTTTATACTTGTTTAAAGGCACCCCTAAAGTAGAATTATATGCAATATTTATTCTAGTTTGAAAAAGTAAGGGAGGATTATAACCCCTGTAAGTGTTTTTTTTTTTTTTTTTTTTTTTTGCCATCTGTGGACCATTAGAGAGCTTTCCCCTCACTTCCTGTCCCATAGCCGATGGAAGCGAGAGAAAAACTCTCCAAAGTGACCACTGTCACGAGGGTCACCAGAATAGGTGTCCCCATTAAAAGTTTTCCCCTCTTTTGCTCTACTGCTGTTCTGGGGACAACCCAAAAATGTGGTATTTTTTAAATATGATTTTATTAAATGCATCTTCTGGTGCCTGCGTGGCTGTTGATTAATGTTCCCACTGCCTGGGAATCTGAAAACCTGGGTCCCTCTGTTATATTCTATGATTGCCCCTTCTAGTTACTCACAACTGCCCTAATGAACCTTGAGGTTGTCCCTCTTAATGTGGCCAAAATGGAGGCAAGGGGAGACAAGACATAGGACACTATGACAGATGTAGTTGCATTTTTGCATTATAGTGACCTGGGTTTTCAGGGTCCCATGCTGTACTGGAACAATAAATAAAGATGGCCAAAGACGGAGCGAAATTCGTCCGGTTCAGCAGAGACCAGCTGAATTTTGGTCAGTGTTTAGCCGTGTTCAACAGAGGACAAATGTTTTGATTGTTTCAGCCCACTGGCTGAACGGGAAAAAAAAAGAGTTATACTGTATATAGCCAGCAGTAGAGACAGTTAGCCTAGGTTTTCAGTACGTTTTTGTAGCATGTTTTTGTGCACATTTTACACATATTTTGTTATGTATTTTCATGCTTGCAGCTTTTTATTTTTTTGAGGAAGAGACTAGATTTTACACACAAAACTGCCAAAAATGCACTTAGAATGCATGCACATGCATTGTACATGTGCTTTCCATGCTTTCCCATTGATGTCTATGGGGCCAAAACACACACACTGCACTTCACCAAATGAAGCTCCTGCACCTTTTCAAAAATCACCTTTGTTGCATGAATCAACCTTCATGTTAATGGGAACCATAGAGAATAATGTAATCTCCATGTTTCCATTATCGTGCATAGCAGCGCAAAGGTAGATGCAGGAAAAATTGCCCTAGCATAAACAGGGCCTAAGATACTTCTGCTTTAGACCCCTTTCACACTGGGGCGCCTTTCAGGCGTTTTAGCGCTAAAAATAGCACATGTAAAGCGCCTCTCATGCCTGCCCAGTGTGAAAGCCCAAGTGCGGGGAAAAAGGTCCTGCAAGCAGCATCTTTGGGGTGGTGCGGAAGTGGTGTATACACCGTTCCCAAAACACCCTGCCCTATGAAATGAATGGGCAGCGCTGCCGAAGTGCCTACAAAGCGATTCAGCAGCGCAGCAACATGGGCACTTTTAACACTTTCTTCGGCTGCTAGCGGGGGTTAAAAGCGCCCCTCTAGCGGCCGAAAAGCGCCGCCGTAACAGCAGTAAAGCGCAGCTAAAACTGGCACCGCTTTACCGCTAACGCCGGCACCGTTCCAATGTAAAAGAGCGCTTAGGACATTGCTGGGAATGCACCATTCTTTTGAGACGTCAAAAGAATGCACCATTCTTTTGCACCATCCTATTGAGACGACACCCTTGGGGAAGGGAGATTAAATTGAATATAATAAAATAACAAACATAAAGATGTGGCAATCCCATCCAAATTTCCATAAATAAAAAATTAAAGCAACTTGTGTTTTGCCAATGCAAGGCAACGCAACAGTTTCATAGTAATTTTTCCTCCCCAGTAGTACATACTGTACTTACCCGAGGGCTATTCATTGTGAAGTTTTTTCTGCCTACATCACTTCCGGTCTGTGGAATACAAGCAGGAAGTAAACGGGAAGTTGGGTCAGCAGCAGCCATCTTTGATTCATTGCATGTAGTAACCAAATTGCACTAATAGCTCACTTCTGAACTCTGCACTCTGTACGTAGTGCATTCCTGAACTCCGCACTCTCTACATAGTGCAGTGCTATTCAGAGGGTGCAGAGTCCAGTAGAGCGCTATGTAGAGAGTGCAGAGTTAGGTGTGTGCTACATGAAGGGCAGGGTCTTTGTGTGACGTCCCCCAGATGGCCACGCCTCATGGCGATATAAAACATGGCAGACACCAGAGACCTGACATAACAGCGAGAGCCAGTGTCGGAGGAAGACTGGGTCGGCAGAGGGAGAAAAACCAGGGGAAAGAAGTGGATGGAGAAGAACCGGGAGAAGAAGCTGAGGGAGAAGACATGGAGCTATGATGGGGAACATTCTTCATTTTTAATAAAGGACTTTTCCAAAACCATCTCTTGTTTTTTTGTAACACTACACTTTTTTGGGATAAATGGGTAGGAGTACAATGTACCCCATACTCATTCACATGGGGGGGGGGCGGGATTTGGGGGCCCCCCTTGTTAAAGGGAGCTTCCAGATTCTGATAAGCCCCCTGCCCGCAGACCCCCGCAACTACCGGCCAACATGGGGACAAGGTGCTTTGGGGTGTCCCCATGTTAACCCCTTGCCGATCGGCTCACGCCTATATACGTCGGCAGAAGGGCACGTACAAGCATATTAACGTACGTTGCCCTTTTAATGTACGTTGCCCGCCGCAAGCTCCATGAGTGTGATCGCAGGTCCCGGGGATACCCGCGATCGTATCACGGAGAGGAAGAAAGGGGAATGCTGATAAACAAGTATTTCCCTGTTCTTCCTAGTGACAGAACACTGATCACAGCTCCCTGTGATCGGGGGCAGTGACCAGTTTCGTGTCACGCGTAGCCCATCCCCCCACAGTTAGAATCACTCCCTAGGACACACTTAACCCCTGCAGTGCCCCCTACTGGTTAACCCCTTCACTGCCAGTCACATTTACACAGTAATCCATGCATTTTTAATCACACTGATCTCTGTATAAAAGTAAATGATCCGAAAATAGCGCCAAAAAGTGACCGATCTGTCCACCATAATGTCGCAATCACGATAAAGATCGTTACCATTACTAGTAAAAAAAAATATTAATAAAAATGCCATAAAACTATCCCCTTTTTGTAGACGCTATAACTTTAGCGCAAACCAACAAACGCTTATTGCTAAAAATTTTTACCAAAAATATGTAGAAGAATACGTATCTGCCTAAACTGAGGAAAAAACTTTTTTTTATATATTTTTGTGGGATATTTATTATAGCAAAAAGTAAAAAAAATATTGCATTTTTTTCAAAATTGTCGCTCTTTTTTTGTTTATAGTGCAAAAAAAAGAAAAAATCGCAGAGGTGATCAAATACCACCAAAAGAAAGCTATATTTGTGGGGAAAAAAGGGACCTCAATTTTGTTTGGGAGCCACATCGCACGACCACGCAATTGAACCCAAAAACGCTCTGGTCTTTGGCCAGCCAAATGGTCCGGGCTGAAGTGGTTAAAATCCACACCAGACTTAAGGGTCTGGTATGGTCTTGGGAGGGACTCAACAGCTTCCATATCATCCATATCAGACTCAAAGGGCCTGGAATGGATCTGGGGGGGGGGCCCAACTCAGTTTTTCTTTTTTATAAATTTGGCGTGGGGTTCCCCCTCCAGATGCTTACCACTTTCAAAGTCGGATCCCATTGAAGTCCTATGGAAGTCGGACATGAAGTCGCAGGGCAAAGTCAGATCAGAAGTCGTGCAACTTCCATGTCGGAACAGTGTGAACAAGCCTCAGTTATAATGGTACAGGGTGAATAGAGGAGAGGTTAATCTCCCTAACAGGGCCACTGACAACAATAAAAGGTGTTGCAATCCCCCTCCAAAAAAGTCTATATTTGTACTTTTGGAATAGCACTACCGTATTTATCAGCGTATAACACGCACCTTTTATCCCCTTAAAATCAGGGGAAAATCGTGGGTGCGTGTTATACGCCGATCCCCAGCGATCCCCCACCGATCTCCGCTAGCTATGAGCGGAGTGATCGCCGCCGAGCTACACATAGCGAGTGTACTCGGCTCTTTTCGGCTCTTCTCTGCTCCGCTCACAGTCAGCCATGTCCATCGCCATTTTAAATGGCGATGGACACTGGGGACATGGCTGCAATGGGGGCAAGGCTGAAATGGGAGCAAGGCTGCAATGGGGGCAAGGCTGCAATGGGGACATGGCTGCAATGGGGACATGGCTGCAATGGGGGCAAGGCTGCAATAGGGGCAAGGCTGCAATGGGGACATGGCTGCAATGGGGACATGGCTGCAATGGGGACATGGCTGCAATGGGGGCAAGGCTGCAATGGGGACATGGCTGCAATGGGGACATGGCTGCAATGGGGACAAGGCTGCAATGGGGACATGGCTGCAATGGGGACATGGCTGCAATGGGGACAAGGCTGCAATGGGGACAAGGCTGCAATGGGGACAAGGCTGCACTGGCAAGACTGCACTGGGACAAGGTTGCACTGGCAAGGCTGCAATGGACACTTAAATGTACGTTTTTTTTTTTTTCCTTAAAGTTCCATCCTAAAAGTTTTTTTCCTTAAAATTCCCTCCTAAACTTGGGGTGCGTGTTATACGCTGGCGGGTGTTATACACCGATAAATACGGTATTTAAAGAGGAGAACACCATAAATATGTGCTGGCCACTGGACTAACACAGCTTTGTGATTCAGGAGTTTATAAAGTCATTGCAACCATTTTTAAACATTACTGACACTGCAAATCACTTGGATTAGAAAATATATTAATCTACTCTAATTATATGCCTTCATTGAACAAAACTGAGCAAAGCTTTTTCATTATCGTACAGTGAATGTCAACTTTTTTTGGAACAAAAAGAAAACATAGGAAATGGAGTTATATAAAGAGCCTTTGGGAATTAGAGAAAAAAAATAAAAACAAACTGGTTTTACATGACATACTGTAAAAAATATTTAGTGCAATGACAAAAATGATACTGACCTAAGGAAAAATAGCAAAACCCCTAAGGAAAAGAATCTGAATATAATAAATTCCCTAATAAGCTCTTCTGTCTTCCAGCTAAATGCAAGCAAGTAGAACTCTCTCTTTGTCAAGAAAAATATTTTGTATAATATAGCAATATTTTTCTCACAAATACAGTATATATATATATATATATATATATATATATATAGTATATATATATATATACAATTAATAAGCATAGTCACTCTTGAAAACTTGATTTTAAAGAAAATTTTGATCATGTTTTAAATTGAAGTCACACAAACAGTGCACTAAAAATCTGCATTTCCATAGTCTTACTTCCACTTTTTCAGCTGTACAGGTTGTCTAAAATGATAGTGCACCAGAGTTAAGCTGGCCATACACCAGTAGAATTTTGTTTTAAACATTTTGTTTTTGGAACTAACTATTTTCTAATAGGTAATGTGAGTCCCCCAACCGATGATCGCTTACAACCACAGTGAAATACAAAGTCGAAGGGGAAGGATGGAAACATTTTCTTGAGCAATTGTGTATTGAGGTCCCGGACCTCTAAAGGCCTCCAGAGTAAGGGAGAGCTGACATCCTTCTTGGTAGAGTGGGTTACAAGGCATGGTGGGTGTAATACAAGCTGAAGTGATGGGCGCCAGACACTTTTTAAATGCAAAGAGAGAACTGTGGGAGAGAGGGTTAGGGTCAGGACACCCTTTAGTAGATGCTATGATAATTGGCAGACTCCGAGACTTCTATAGGTAGACAACTATACAGTGGAAGGCCTCCAGCCAGACACCACTTTTGTGTAGGTAGACCTGTAAAGGGGCGCATGTTTCCCGTGTTTAGAACTGTCTCTGCGCAAAGTGTCATTTTTGCAACAAATCTTGTAACAGTCACTAACGGTAATTGTACTTAACTATTGGTACCACAAAATGGTTCTTCTTGTACGCTACAGTTGCTCACTGTTGGTCTTCACTCACTGAGCTCCCAGTCTCTCATTAGAGTCTCAAACCCAATCGCCACTGGATCCCCTGAGCTCTTCCACTTCCATTACTCAACATCTTCCTCAAACGTCACCCCTGCTTCCCTGCTGGGTCCCTGGCTTGGCACTCACAGATACCCCTCAAGCATCACCCCTGTTGGCCTCCTAGGTCCCTGGCTTGGCACTCACTGATGCTCCTCAAGAGTCACCTTTGCTGTCCTGCTGGGTCCCTGGCTTGGCACTTGCTTAAGTTTTCCCATTTCTTCACTGTCCCTGGCTGGTGAGAAGGCTGCTCTAGTACTGGCTCCAGCTTACTCACAATGGTGGATGGCCCCTTAGTGGTGACAGCTTCCCCTCTACCTCCAACCTCAACTGGTTCCCCATACGGCTGAACTGTTACTCTCAGTTGGACTCCAATCCTGCAGTCCCAACCCTGTGCTGCTTCTCCTGCTTGTGGATAGGCCCTCAGACAGCCTAGCAGCCAGATGTCCCCGAAATAGGTCTTTAGGCTTGCAGCCCAGCAGCCCGGGGTGGCGTAACACACGTCCACCCAGACAGCCATCCAGGTGGCACAGAACCCCCGATCACCTGTCTCCAAACAAATAAATAGGCTCTCCAAGCAGGCCAAGGGACTAAAGAAACCCCTGCCAATAGGCTGTGACACCCCATAAAAAAAATGTATAATAAAAATGCCATAAAACTATTTCCTATTTAGTAGACGCTTTTTTTTTACCAAAAATATGTAGAAGAAAACATATCGGCTTAAACTGAGGAAAAAAATCTTTTTTTATATATATTTTTGGGGGATATTTATTATAGCAAAAAGTAAAAAATATTGCTTTTTTTATTTATAGCGCAAAAAATAAAAAACGCAGAGGTGATCAAATACCACCAAAAAGAAAGCTATATTTGTAGGGAAAAAAGGAACGTCAATTTTGTTTGGGAGCCACGCCGCACGACAGTTAAATCGACATAGTGCCGAATCGCAAAATCTTCCAGGGCTGAATCGGTTAAATTGAAAAAAAATTTAATTACACCCAAGTACACATAACTCCCACCCCCAATAATTTTCAGGCCCCCCACTCCCACATATACGCACGTACGAACATAAACACATGCGTCTGGGGTGCCAACGCATGAAGGCGTCAATTGCGATACATATGTTATATATCATCACACACACCGAATTGAGAGCAATATTTCTAGCACCAGACCTCCTCTTTAATGCTAAACTGATGACCTATAGGGGGACCTTGAAAGCATCGCCTATGGAATATATAGGATACTGAAGTTTGTTGTCATTTTAGAGGCTCATGCAAATTTAAGGTTTGACATGTTGGGTTTGACGGAACTGTCCTACATTCTGCTTGAGTGCTTCCATATGTATACCGCTTCCTCCAGTATGAACATAGATATCAGATATTATAGCTGCCTATTGCAACCAAGAACTAGACGTGACTCGTTTGGCTGCTAAACTGGAACTTTTTTTATTGAACAAACTTACACAGAATATATACCCAACTTCTAGTTATTATTACCCTAACAATACAACCTGTACACAGGAATATAATTACAACAACCAACATATACTATAAACATTACGTTAATTAGCCACCTGGATGACTCAGAGGTCTCATTCCAGGTCAGAATTGCTGGCTTCGAGCTCACAAAGTACAATACACATTAGTACAAGTATAAACACGGCCCTCAGTAGCTTGCTAGCAGACAATAGGTGTGTTAATTAGCACAATTAACAATACAAACATCAGGGGGGTACGTGCAGTACTCTTGTAAGGGGCCCAAGCATCTGCGTTCCAAAAATATAAAATGTTTTGGGGGTTTTATGTAGATTTCAAACCTACAATAATTTTTTTAAGTATGTGTGCAAAAAAAGCAAAAACAGCTCTGGCAGCGAAAGTTTTAAATCTTTATCCCAATATATGAAAACAATTCCTTAAAATGTATACTGATATCTGTGCCCTGCTAGGTAGACATTTTGTAGAGATTTCCTTTCACTTCCTGTTGCGTGTCTGAGACAGGAAAATCCCCCAAACCCTTCCCTACTCTGTTGAAAACTAATAGGAAAAATCTTGGCTTTACATACACTTACAGTAGGCTGGGTTCACACATATACGAATTGGAGGCAGTTTCCCATATCCAATTTGCATGACATGTGAGTGTGCCCGCCTCTCAATGGAGCTGGTTCAAACACCTCCAGGACGGCTGCAGTCCTGTGCGTGTTTGGGTCTGGTTTAGGTGCGAATTCAGGCAAAAATGTGGACCTGAATCGGACCTGAACCAGTGAACAGACACGCACCGGACACGAGGCACGAACTCGCGGCCGCACAGATGGGCACCCAGCCTTATGGGGCTAATGAACCCCTAGATAGTGGCAGTACATTTATGACTATTTTGATTTGTGGTTGTATTTTTGTAATTACATTTGTTTGCAGATATCTGCTAAATAGTTATAGTTACCCCTGCTGGGCTATTCATTTTTTGGCACATAACTAATTTTAATGTATGTTATAATTTTTGATGATGATGCGATGTACAGTATATACACAGCTTCAAAATATCCTTATGCAAATGTCTATGATATTCTATTTAGATCTTCTGAAAGCTCTTTTGATCTGGCCATATTGTATGTCATTAAAAAGTTGCGAGCGAAAATAAGCATTTTATGACTTGTTTATATGATTTTTATATACAGCAGGGTAGGTCAAGCCAACACCTGAATTGAGTTACTAACTGGTTCCTACAGCCCCCTATGTCTTCTTTGTGGGCAACAAACAGGCACCTTTTTTCACCTTATTTGGTCCTGTCTAATAGTTCAGATGTTTTGGGCCCAGGTGGTACAATTTTTACACGACCAAATGGGATCTCTCTTATCACTGGACCCCAAACCCTGTTTGCTCAATCTGTTCCCAGATAGCGACCTGGACAATTTTTTTTAGATATTTATGCACGAAACACTTTTCGTGGCCCGAAAAGAGATTGCACGCAACTGGATGCAGGCAATCCCACCAAAGTTTGAAACCTGGGTGCTGGAGGTAAACTCCACCCTTCCTTACAAGAAACTGATTTATATGCATATACGATGTCCCACAAAATACAATAAAGTATGGGATAGATGGATAGCGCAACCTGATACGTGTTTGAATGATGAGTCTTCAATTCCATGTTACATACCATCTCATGTAAATTATGGTTTTGTGTTCCAAAGTACTGGTTTCTCGACACATGTCTGTTTTGATCTATGATTGCTGCACTGTTATAGAGCTATTATACACCATTGTATGGTTTATTGGTCATATGCTTGGCATGATTGATTTTCTTTTGTATTATGATGCCGCTTTCACTGTCTGTAAAATTCTTTATTTACCTTAATAAAGTTGTTTTTTTGAATGTGGCGTTACTAAGTGGAATATCTGATTCCAATTTCCCACTTTTCAGGATGTGTCTAAGTCAAATAGTTTTTTTCTATTTATAGAGTAAATGATGATACATAATGGGGTTGATTTACTAAAGGCAAATATACTGTGCACTGCAAGTGCACTTGCTCTAGATCTGAGGGGAAGTTCTGAAATGAGGGAAGATCTGCTGATTTCTATCATCCAATCATGTACAAGCAAAAATGCTGTTTTTTTTCTTGCATGTGATTGACTATCCTTTGCAAAGTGAAGCTTCACCTCATTTACTAAGCTCTGGAGCAAGTGCACTTGCAGTGCACAGTATATTAGCATTTAGTCAACCCCTTTGTGTCATCTCCAAACCTATCAAGACATGGTAACTTCTAAATGTGTATTATTGAAACATATTTCTAATGCTGGCCATACATTATACAATGTTCTGTTTCAATTTTCCTTTAGATTTACCAAAACCATATAATATGAAGTCAAACCTAAACACTTTCAATTTGTATGAAATCAGGCACACCCTTGCACTACACAGTTGAAGTTAAATCTAAAGGAAATTGAACAATAAATTGTATAATGTTTGGCTAGATGAACTCTTTTCTAAGACTAATTACATTTTTTACTTTGGTTGTCAAAGACCAAAATAATTTTTAATGATAATGCAATCTGTCCAAGCATGGTAAGGCAGCCCATAGATTCGTAGCATAGAACCAGTAGGTTGAATGGAAAAAACTGACAGAATTCCCTAATCCACGCATTGATGTGAATGAGAGAATCCTCCCCGTAAAGTGATTGTATTCTGACAGTGGGGTGACTCCTCTGCCATCAAAATACACTGAGCAGCATTGCAAGTAGTGACAGCTGGTGCTCAATATTTTGGGGTGGGGGCAGCGAACCAATGCCACCCCACATCCCCTGGGAGAAAGATGGAAAGGTGGTGACCCCCCAAGAGAGACGGATGGGAAGGCGGTGATCAGAGGCCTCCCTACCTTATGAGGCAGATGACAAGGATCCGGAGTAGGGCTGCTGCTCCTCGTTCTGGGGCCATTGCTTCTTCTCCTGGCTGAAAAGAAAGTGGGCTCTGAGACCTGATTGGCCAGGAGTCCTAAGACTCCCTGGCCAATCGGGTCTCAGGACCCTCTTCCTGCTTGGCCAGAAGGAGAATCAGGAAGACAATAGCAAAAATTAATTAGCTATTGTGACACAACCGGGTTGCCTCAGGGCGCAGTGCTCTGCGCCTAAGCCCACCCTTTTTTGAAGCTAATTAGAGCCTCAGGCTCTAATCATGTGCTTCAAAAAGAAAAATTCATGTGTCCATCTCCCTGCATGTAAATTAGGGGCCGGGCGCATAGATTAGGGGGTCGGTACCCCTGCGCCCCATATGGACGGGCTGCCACTGATTGTGGGCTATAGCCTGCAGCACTGATCAAGTGAGGAAAATCCAACAGGTTGACTTCGGTACAAACTCCCTGCTTATACATGGATTGAAATGTTGATCCAGTCAGACGCCGGCTTTAGCAATAATTTGGTAGTGTAAGGGTTAACACAGGAGTAAAAAAATATGTGCCTGTGGGTGACAAAAGTCTCTGGCATCAGTTGTAGAGATGATCAAGCATGCTGGAAAATCTCTAAGGAAAATCATTCAAGTCATTGTTTGAACTCGTATCTCCAGTTATCCTAATGAAAACAAGCAATTCTCTGATCCTTTGTCACATCCAACAAAGCTCTGTTTGAATATGGCCTGTTTTAAAGAAGGGGAAAAGGAAGCTGTCAAAACATGCCCTTTTAAAAAACTGTGTAAACTTTATATGTGCCATGCTATTCAGTTCCTGCTGTTTTCCATCAAATACACTTTAAATTACTTGACTACTCCTTGAAAATACTTCCCAACATTTTAATAGAAATCTAGGGAGTAGGAGAGCAAGTCTGCCTGGGTCTGTCCTAAGTTTTCCACAGCTGAATTTACTGAGAAGTAAGGGCAATCTTAGCACCATATCCAAGTCTAATAAGAAAGGGGAGTCATGGATGCGCTAACATTTCACTGACGCTGAAGGGTAGCAAGGCATCTGTCTGTCTTCATATTTGCTGGAACAGGCCATAATGTGTCTTGTGACCTGGCTGTTGAACAGTAGCTATGCACATGTAGCCATTATACATTTTATATACATTATATATTTTCTGAAAGCAAAGGCCCTGGTGAATAAAATGGTGGTTGTTGCAATTTTTTATGTCACATGATATTTGTGCAGCTATTTATCAAACACACATATTCAGGAAAAAATACACTTAAATAAATTTTAGTGTACACAAACACAATATAGTACCAATTTTTTAGTAAAATATAACACATGATGTTGCGTCAAAAAAATAGATAAACATGTCAAGATTTGCATATGCCTGTGATATGGCCACAGACCACAGTACCTAAAAGTGTCCATAGATGACTATTTAACCTCCCTGGCGGTATGATTCTGTCTGGAATTTTGTGCTGAAAGCGGTACAATTATTTTGCATGGAAATTTGGCGTTTTTATATTGTAGGCCTGCAATTCTTATGAATAACTCACTTAAATCTGTCCGAACCAGAGTCTAGTAGACATCCCGGGTATGATAAAGTTTGAAACACAAAATCATAAATTATAATATAATAAAAATATACATAAAAATTATTCAATAATGTAATCAAATCAAAAACACTGAAATTTGCTCAGTTGCAGAATAGTCGCTGTCATTAAATTTATTGTTTGATGATAAATTGTGATTCTAATTTTTTATCTGTGTTTTCTAGCTGGTCTAAAACCACTTTTGACATAAAGGGACACTTTTTGGTTGCTATGGACAATCTCCAGTTTCCAGGCAGAAAAAAAATCTTTTTATTATATAAAATGACATGCAGGGCACTGGGCAGACCACTAGGGACAAAGGGGATGTGTATTTTTTGTACACAGTACTGTAATCTGTAAGATTACAGTACTGTATGTGTACTGTGTTTTTAAACTTTTTTGAATTTGGCCCTGATCTCCGCTACCGTGCGTCGGAACGTCGCAGGGAACGGAGATCAGCGGCACTCGGGCACTGTGTGAATCGAGCGAGCAGACGGCTCACTCACACAGCGTGGAGACATCGCAGGATCCAGGGGATAAAGTAAGTAACTTCCCCCTGTATCCTGCAACGCAAGCCCGAGTCTGGCTCGGGGTTACCGCTTTTGGTACTGAAGTTCCCACCCCGAGCCAGACTCGGGATTACCGCCAGGGGGGTTAAAGCCTTTACAGGTTATAGGTTTAGAATTAAACATGAGCTTTTGCACTAGAATTACTGCTCTCACTCAATACCTCACATGTGTGGTGCAATCACCATGTACATATACGTGCAGGAACTACGTTCGCATTTGCATGTGAGCACGGGGGGAGGGGGATTAATTGTTTTTATTTATTTTATTTCCTTTTCTTATACATTTTTATATTTATTTTTATTTAAAGAGTAGTCCACTTTCGTAGAGAAAAAAATAGCAAATAAAGAAAAAATAATATAGTGTATATGATTGCGACACAAGTCATATTGTAATTGAATGTTATTAAAAATGACCTTTCCTTTTCAATTTGCAGCTCTGTAATTTTCAGAAAATGCAATACAATATGGCTACCTGGAAGCGTTCTGTACACAGAACATGTACAGAACGGTCCCCAGAAACATAATTTCCTGCTTGTGTGATTGGCTCACTGATTTTCCCAAAAGTCTGCACTAAGATACAAGTCAGATTTCATGCATCCCCTGCAACAAAAATGTAATGTTGTGGTGAGATACTTTCAATAGGAAATCACAGCTAAAGTGATTCAGGCCCAGCAGCTTTCCTTCTTAGAGCACAGCAGGTGCACAGCTGATTGATAATTATGAAACCACTCCCATTAGACTCACTTAGCATAGGAGCATAGAGGAACGAACAGTGATTTCTTCAGAATAACAAAGGGTAGGAATCTGCAACAGCATTGTTAAAATCCTTGTAATGTAAAAAGATCACCCAGAGGAGAATGTGTTTTTCTCAACAAAAGTGGAGTTACACTTTAACTTTATTGCTATCACAAAGGGGCGAACAAGCCCCCTTGTGATAGCTTTGGGCAGTGGCCAGTACTGATGTCTCCCTTGCCCTCCAAGGAAAGCTAATCAAACTCAGACTGTGTTTGATAATCTGCTTCCCTGGCTGTACTGGCCAGGGAATGACAGCACTGAAACCAGAAGTGACAAAATCTTTGTTGCTTATGCTTCATTTGTCAGATGTTCCTCCATCTCCCTTGTGGGCAGTTGATCTAACTGCTTACCACGATCCTGGGCTCCTTGGTGGAACAAGAGAGCATGGGAATGGCAGTGGGCAGCAGTGGAAGGGGGGCCTCTTCCAAGTGCTGTTAAAGTGATCAAGTGGCTGTAAAGCCACTTGGATCACTCTTACAGGAAAGCAGATCCCTGGATCTAAGAAACGGTACCAGGAGCATGGCTGCAGCCATGACCCTCATATAACTGCTTGCTTCCCAGGCCATGGGCATTAAGCAGTTAAAACTAATAAAAATCCAACAACAAAATTTACATTTTTTGCAATGTATCAGTCGATAGATGTCATGGCTGCATTCATTTTCTTTTTTTTTCTTTCTTTTCTTTTATTTACTTTCACGGGGTGACGCTCTCAGTAACACATTTCCTGTCCAAAAGTGACAACGCTCACTTTCCATACATGGAGGGGCAGCATTGTCATCTTAGGCTCATCTTCTGCTTTGGACTACAGACATATGTACCTCTTTTCATCTCCATTACATAAGGGGTGGAGGAATTTGTAGTGTAGCACCCTCTACCTTAGGTAGGTAGGTTGCTAGAGTAGTGTGTTCTTGTTACGTCCAATGCCGGTAAATTAAGGCAGGCCTATCTGTGAGCTAGGACTGTTTGTTTTTGATCTGGGGGCTGGGGAGTGGTTTAGTGTAGCAGCAGGTGACTGACATGTACTTCATCTCTCTGATGCCTCCTCTATTTCCAGAGGGTTCTGGAAAGGAGGCAGGGCAGAGGATGGGAGTGGCATG
The DNA here is from genome assembly GCA_028564925.1 of Lithobates sylvaticus. Lineage (NCBI taxonomy): Eukaryota > Metazoa > Chordata > Amphibia > Anura > Ranidae > Lithobates > Lithobates sylvaticus. The sequence continues at coordinate 402,882,269 of CM053026.1, forward strand.
GAGTGTATTTGGGAGCTCTGACCAATCCCCAACTAGTATTAGCCTCCTATATATGCTCATAGTCAGCTTCTTGTGGTCGGAGTTGTCAGGTGGAAGAACTGAGTGATGGAGCGTTAGACTGTCGTGGCCCTTGAGGGAACCCCCTTTCTGGGTGGGTGACCTTGGGCTCGGGAGCCTCTCTCTACCTCAGTCATTGAGAGGTGTCCTGAATGGGAGCAAAAGGAGGACAGTGGGGAGCACTGCAAGGCAAGTCATTCAGGAGGAATTCCGGGGTCAATGAGTGAGAAGCACAGTGAGAAGCTCTGAGAGGGACATGCCAGAATTGGATGTGAAGCCAGAGGGAGAGACGGGGGTGTCGTTGAAGTCAAGTTGCTGCAGCCAAGAGGGTTGGCAGGATTTGCACCGGACTTTCTGGGATCAGTAGTCCACCAAGTTTTACTTAACACAAATGTCCTTTTCCATCGCTGTTTGGTTGCTACACCAAAGGGGATAACAGACCCCTGCCAGCAAATGGCTATTATTGAACTGTTGGGACTTATTCAGAGTGAGGCCAAACCGTGTGCTGACGGTGACAGGAATCTGGGATTGCTCAGTAGAGAAAGCAAAGTGATCTCAAGTAGTGTGCTGGAGGAGTGTGGAGCTCTAGAGACTGTCAATATAGGTTCAACTATCTTTGTTCAAACAAGCAAGATTCATTATTTGGGCATCCCATGTCCCTTTTCCCCATCCAAGTTTAATCCCCTAAATAAAATAATAATAAAAAAAAAACAATCTAAAGGACTGTTCATTGACTGGCAAAGTGTGTCTGAAGTGAATGCCTGGCCAAGCAGGGTGACGTGTGGAACTACTACATGCAACGACCCCACGGGGGCACCGCTACAGTAGTTTACAGAAGACAACTTCAAAAGAAGGGCGGCACAGTGGTGTAGTGGTTAGCACTCTCACCTAGCAGTAAGAAGGGTCGCTGGTTCGAATCCCAACCACGACACTTCCTGCCTGGAGTTTGCATGTTCTCCCTGTGCCTGCGTGGGTTTCCTCTGGGTACTCTGGTTTCCTCCCACAATCCAAAGACATGCAGGTAGGTTAATTGGCTTCTGTCCAAAAATTGGCCCTAGTATATGAATTGGGATCTTAGATTGTGGGCTCCTTGAGGGTAGGGACTGATGTGAGTGTGCAATGTACAGGGATGGGGACAATTGTAGACACTCGCTCAGGTTGAACTGGATGGACTGATGTCTTTATTCAACCTTACTAACTATGAAACTATGAAACTATAAGAAGATAACATTGTTTGTAATTTCAGTTTGTTTTACAGGAATTGTCAAGAACAATACATTTCTGGCAAGATCAGCAGGTATTTTTTGTACTTGCTGAAAATGTTCATAAGTAAAATGAAAACTACTTCAGCAACCACATCTATAGACTGGCAAGCTGAAATATATTAAAATGTTTGTTCTTGGATTTAAATATCCTTTAAGAATTATTTGACATTATTTAAAATGGAACTTAGGCCAGACAGCTAATTACACTGTTAAAATACATTATTTTAAACTGCCTTACCTTTAAACATAGTATTTATTTTGTTCAGCTACTTTTGCTCTTCACACATCCCTTTCAAGCTGCATGATCAGGAGGACAATACCACATTCCCTGTTACAGTAATGTCACCTGGTCCTAGGATGCTCACTGGAAATCAAGGGACTATAGCAAACTGATGAGGTCATATGCCTATACTGTCTCATCTTGTATGTTCCCTATATTAGACTGAGAGCACTATGCAATGCACTGCTGGCTCTTGCTCTCTCTATCTCAGTCCATCTTTGAGTGAGATTTCAGGAAGCAGCTACTGTATAAAGACAAATGTAGATACTTTTACCAGGGCTAAATACAAAAATACAATTAATATTTTTTTAAGGAAAATAAAACTGTATTAAATATTTTTTTTTTTTTTGTTTAAGCTGCCTGGAGTTTCGTTTAAATAGAAAAAAATCTGAGAATTATATTCCGAATAAAGATGACAAGTTCTGGAAAAAAGGACATATCTAGAAAAATGAATATTAATATTTTATACAACAGGGACATGCTACGCCACAAGACAGTATTTTCCACTAAAACTGACATGAACTAAAAAAAAATATGTGAAAGAGGAAAGGAGTAAGAAAAAGGAAGAGCTAAAAGCAACACAGCCTTGGTGCATAGTCTGAACAGAAAGGGAAGCTCTTACATACAATGCAAGACCTTTGAAGGTTCTGTTCACCCACTCAACTGTAAATTTTGTTTAAAGAAATGGGACTATGGGAGTACAATTTAAAGAGAAAGCATAGTGCATAGTTAGTGAGCACATACAGTATAATTTTAGTGTTCATGTTAACGTTTTAATTTTTACAAGAATTGTCTTCCCTTTTTGTTTTTGTAATAAATGTAGAGATTTGTAGATAAGCCACTGGAGTTAGGGTCACAGCTGCTGATAGAAATCGCGGGGCCCTGTACAGACTACCTGAAAATCTAAATCTAAAAGATAAAACTGAGTTATTAAATAAAAATGAAGATGAGATGAAAAAAATATACAGGCTGGGCATTTGGGATCAGAGAAACAGAGGGAGAGAAACAAAGTTACAGAAATAAACTGAGGAGCAGAGCTAACATTAGAGCCAGCGCTGGGAGGGGGGGGCCCGCACAAGGAGGGGGATCAGTGAGAGATGACTGTCTCTTTCTCAGCAGGTAAAAGCTGGCTGCAGGGAGAGGGGGAGAGACCAGCTGCTGGAGGAAGAGTTCTGAAATTGTCGTCCATCACTAATCCCCCTACCTGTGTGGGTCCCCCTGTGTGCTCAGGCCCCCTACAATAGGACTGGTGGTGCCCCCCTATCAGCGGCCATGGGTAGGGTAGATTAGCTACTAGAGTTAGGCTAGCCATACACATTAAATTTTATAAGCAATCAATTATGATTTTTTTTTAGGAAAGTCATTAGATTCCCCCATCCATGCTAAACAGTTGCAATTTTGTCTTGGAATTCTGGCTTTAAAAATGTATGTATAGCAAATGAAATATGTATCAACTCTATGATCTTCTACCTCTAATAAACCAATGAATCTAAACACATAAACAGACCTTCTTGAGATTACATCTACTTTAGAACTGACCTTAATTCAATATAAAAAAAAAAACTTGCAAGCGAGCAGGATCTTTATTACAGAAGAGACATGCACATTTACCCCCACCATGTACAGTGCAGGATTAATTACCCTGCTTTGTACTTGGTTACATTAAGGTACTGCCCACTGACTGGAGCTTTGGAAAGAAGAGGCAGACAAAATGAGGGGTAGGGTAAGTAATAATACCTGTTCCTTTGCTCTCTAGACATAACAAGCATTTAATCATTCTAGCACAGAGGGAGATCCCCCTAAAAGGGTAGATTTTTATTTCCTGCAGTTGGGCTTTAAACTAAAGTCTTACCTGTTCAACAGTCCTGCACCGGCGCCAGCATCTTCTCAGAGTGCTGGTCTTTAGCCCTCTTCACTGCAACACACAGGAGGCTGTCATCCTAGCACTCGGAGACCAGCCTGGCACTTTAAGCTGAACTGCGCATGCTCAGCTCAGTCTACAGTACCTGAGGAGATGGTGAGAATGCGTCTTCTTTAAAAAAAAAATCCTGCCTGCTTGCAGTTTTTTACAGTGGGACCTTAGCTCTGCTTTAAGAAAACTGTATGTAGTGAGGCAGGATGCCAAACACACTGAAAAATAGAATTAGAGTTTAGCACTTTAATACATAAAAGAGGAAGTGTTGTAGAGCAACGAAATACAATTTACCGGTACTTATGAACACTTTCTGGTATACGATGAAGTGTTTTTTTTTTTCCTTCCTCTGGATCAATTGTGGTTATAGGATTCTGAGGGTTTTCGGTTTATTTATTTTTTTCTATTGGTTGAACTAGATGGACTTGGTCTTTTTCAACCAGACTAAGGCTGGGTTCAGACTGAAGCACGGAGCAGTTCACTGCAGGGGTCCGGTGTGTCTCCATTCGCTGTTTCAGGTCCGATTTCAGCCCGAATTTTTGGCTAAATTCGGGCTTGAAACAAACCAAAAGATGCACAGGACTCCTGTGCAATTGGCACCGGAGCCGCTCCAAAGATGTGTGAACTGGCTCCATAGAGAGCGGGTCACAATCTCCTGCTATACGAATTAGATGCAGGGAAACCCGCATCCAATTTGCAATAGTGTGAACCCAGCCTGAAACTATGTTAGAAACAGGGCAGCAAAAGTACCACAGATCACTAAATATCTGCCACAGATACTCCATCTATGTATCAAGAAACAATACTGAAGGACAACATCAGAAGATCATGTGATAAAAAATTGGATTACTAGGTAAGCTAGAAGTCAAATGCGACCTATCTCTGCTGATTATGTAAGTGTTAGGCCTCGTTCACACCACGTGCAGAGACGTCAGTTTTCCTGCATGTATTCTGCAGGGCTCAAAGAAAACAATTGTTCTCTACGTGCCCTGTTCATATCTCAACGTGCATATTTCTCTGCGCAGGAATCTGCAACATGAATGCAGTTTTCTGCGTGGAAAAAAAAACTGATGTGATATTAATATTGTGGTGAACAGGGCACATAAAAGACCCACATGAAAACTGATGTCAATGTGCATAAACACTAAAACACGCATGAAAACTGATGTAAACTGTGTCTCTGCAAGTGAAATCTGCAATTTTTTTTCATCCGTTTCTATTAATGTATAGTGTGAACAAGGCCCTAGTATGTTGACACCTGTGGACTTCAATCACCGGGATATATATTTAGTTGCCATGGTAACTAGTACATATTCAGGCCTGTCAAGTGAACACTACAAATGCACAAATCTATAACATTTATATTAATGGGTCAAAATGTTCACATTATCATTGTCTGGAGGTGTGGCCAGAGATGTATTTTCAGGTTACAAACCACAGAAGGCATGAAAAAATATTAGTTATTTATGGTGAAAGAGATACAAGTATGCTAAGCTAGCTAAATAGAATTCAATTAAAGTGGAACACAAGGCTAAAAGAAAATAAATTGCAAGCAGGGTCTTTACTGGAAAAGAGACACGCAATGCCTCTTCTACAATAAAATACATTTACTTGTCTGTTCTCAATCCTCTGAAAAATGTACGTGGAGTTCTATTCGCTTTTCTGGCACAGTGCTAGTATAGCCGGATTATTGACTCCTGTGCATGCGCCAGACTGACATCATCCCACACTGGCCAATCAAGACAGCCAAAGACTGGCACCTGGAATCAGCCAGATAGGAGATACCGGTGCTGGCAAGGAAACAAGCAGGCATCAGACCATTGGAGAAAAGTGAGTATTCCTGACTTTGTTTCCACTATAAATTATATTAGAGTGGAACTAAATCAACCAATTTAACTGTTTCACAAAACATGCCTTGCATGATAAATGATAGGCTGGCCATATCAATTAGTCTTATTTTAAACTGACCTGGTTCCCCCATCCACACATTCATTGTGAATGGGGGAATCTTCACCGCTGTGTCTTTGTATTCTGACAGTGGCTAAATCCAACAGGATGGTTAAACAGATGCTGATCAATCACAGTGGCCATACATTGATCACATTTTTGGTGGTCGCTGCTGACCCAGCCGAAATTCGATCCATTTATGGCCAGCTTTAAAGTTACTAGTGTGCTTATCTTAGCACTCAACTGAACTTTTGTGCCATCAAAAGGTTGGTGTCATAGCTGATTACATTTGCAGCACCATGGCAACTGTGAATCAAACAGAGGCTAAGATGTCAGCTTCTTTGGCTGTAAAGAATAGGATGGTTTCATTCTTTTAAATGGCAGTGAAATGGCTTTGGTTCAGCACTCAAGAGCTTACCATGATAGTCATTAGATCACACGCACCTTTGACATGGCAAGAACCACTGTAACTCCATCTGTCTATTTAAAGTGTATTTTTAGCCAAGGCTTTTTTTTTATCTAGCTTTGGAAAGAACAGCAAATGTTTAACACCTCTGCCAGGCTTTTTGTTTGCTATTCAATTTAGGAAGATTTCTCTTTAGTTCTTGTTCCAGAGACACAGCAGGAAAAGAGAGGAAATCTCCCAAAGTGAGGGGAATTGGAAGATTTCTATCATTCTTTAGACAATTGTGAAATATTGGATTTCCAATACCTTCTCCACTTTATCCAAAAAAATAAAAAGGTTTTCCCAAGAGATACACTATAATTGGTGGCAGCTACCACTTGGGACAGATATTATAGCACTGCTGCATCCTGATCCTGACCACAATAAGAAATGGAGACCCCAATACAAGAAAACCGGTGACTTTATCAATATCATTTCCAATAATATAAACATAAAAGGAGGAATCGTTTAAAATTATCAGTAGGTTAAACAGAATTCATGATGATTTTTTTTTCTGTATTTAAGATTTTCCAGCAATATACTAACCTAGAGTAAACCCACCACGCTTTAAATATTAAAAAATGCAACAAACCAAAAAGTGCACAAACCTTAAATTTTAAACCATTACATAAACCCAACTTTTCCAGATGGGAACGAGGGACATCTATTACCAAAATTACATAGGCATAGGACACCCCCCTATCATACCCCCCACTTCAGCCCCAAAAGGATTTTCCCCCTTAATCACCAGGCCATTTTTTGTGATATGGCACTCGTGCGACGTTGTACCCAAACAAATTTTTTGTCCTTTTTTTCCCCACAAATAGAGCTTTCTTTTGATGGTATTTGATCACCTCTGCGGTTTTAATTTTTTGCGCTATAAACAAAAAAAGACCGTCAATTTTGAAAAAGAAACAATATTTTTTACTTTTTGCTATAATAAATATTCCCAAAAAAATGTAAAAAAAAATCATTTCTTCATCAGTTTAGGCCAATATGTATTCTTCTACATATTTTTGGTAAACAAATTTGCAATAAGCGTATATTGATTGGTTTGCACAAGAGTTATAGTGTCTATAAAATAGGGGATTGATTTATGGCATTTTTATTATTATTATTTTTATTTTTTTACTAGTATAAGCGATTTTTAGCGGGACTGCAACATTTTTGGCAGACAGATCGGACACTTTTGACACTTTTGGGACCAGTGACATTTATACAGCGATCAGTGACACAAAAATGCACTGATTACTATATAAATGGCAGGGACGGGGTTAAAACCAGGGGGTGATCAAGGGGTAACATGTGTTCCCTAGGAGGTATTTCTAACTGTGGTAGGAGTGGACTAACAGGGAGTACAGAGAGATTGCTGTTCCTAATCACTAGGAACAGACAATCACTCTGTACTCCCCTGACAGAACGGGGATCTGTTTGTTTACATTGACAGCTCCCCATTCTGTCTCTCTGTGGAGTGATTGTGGGTGTCTGGCGGACATTGCGGCCAACGGCCAAGTGCATCGGCGCCACGGCACTGTGCGTGGGCCCACTGTATCTATTGCACGAATCAGCTTACACCTACGGCGATTTGCGCAATAGAGCCAATCTGCCGCAGTATAACTACGGCGGATGGTCAGCAAGTGGTTTAAGGAGAGTTATACAAAAAAATGAATTATTAGTTAAACCCACACGTGATTTTTCTTTACCACTAATATTCCTTTATATTGGCTTTTAAAATTTACAAATTTACAAATGCAGCAATTTAGAAATTGGATGAAAGGTTTAGCACTGGGAAACACTTTTTAAAAGCTAATTTTTTTTTGTGCATTTTATATAGATCAGACCAAAATGAGGGGCAAATGAGGAGGAAAGAGGGACAGAGGGACTTTATTCCAAATCAGGGACAGTCCCTTAAACTCAGGGACAGTTGGGAGCTATGCATAAACCCAAACTACTGTAATGCAGCTGCAGTATTTCTCCACCCAAAATTTCACTATACGATAAATGCCAATATCAATTACCACTGTGCAGCTCTAGAAATACAACTAATCTCATAAAACTCAACAAACAAAATCATATATGAAAATACACGGTTTGAATCTGCTGCTAAACCGGCCGAGATTCAAACCGTTAATGGGCAGGCTGAATGTAACAAGTTGATCGATAGATCAACTTGGGTACAACCAGCCTGCTGGATTCTCTTACGATTATCGCTAGCGGCTGCTATAGGCACTAGCAATAATCATTGCCTTCTCCTGGCGGCATGGCTTCCCCTGCCCGGTTTTATTAAGGTGGCCATCAATACATTTCTTCTAGCTCCCTCCAATCCGAAGATCAGCTCCATTTAAAGCCCCGAATTTTAGTATGCAAAGAAAAAACACTCAATAGTGTAACACCATACACACAATTATATTTATCAAAACATAAAGGCACTCACAAACTCAGGAGGGTAAAAAGCATATCTCAAAAGTCACTGGATCTCTGCTGCTGCCACCGCATTCAATTGCTGGCTAATTGGCTAATACATACATCAAAGTGATTTTCACAGACAGGGTTTTCCTCCAAACTTTTGTTCTCTGACAGACAGCTTGCACACACAACTTTTAGGCCACTCCTCAATAGGTTTCGTCCACCAGGAACTTGCTCACCTTTCACCGGTGGTTTTGCCCTGTGGCCCCGTCTAGCCAATGGCATCAACAGACCACACCCCTTTGTGATGTCATTGGCCTCAGTTGACTGGAGCCAAGTTCCAGGAGCAGTGTGTGTTTTTTTTCTGTGTAGGCAGCGTTCATCGTGATTGATGATGGATTTGCATTGGCGGACATTGTTTTTATTTTATTTAAATAAAGGACTTGTTAAAAACTGTCTTATTTACACTAGTAATTTTTGGTGAATGAGTAAGGGTACTATGCACCCCATACTGATTTACATAGGGTGGGAGCCAGGATATTTCAGATTCTGATGAGTCACCACCCCCACAACAAGTGTGCCAGGGTTGTAGGGAAGAGGCTTTTGGAGGTGGGGATTTAAGAATGCCAGTGGGTGCTGTCTCCTTAACAACCAGCAGTATTTGTTAAATAGGGTGTGGCAAGACCATTACTTTTTTAATAAATGCTTTTGTTTACATTTTCTTTTTTAGTGAATTTACTTTTACCTAGGTCTATGCAGTATTTACTGAACGTTTCTAATTTTTGTGATAAATAGCACAAAAACATATAGTGAATTTTGCTTTTCAATATTGCATGCGATATTTGGATAATTGAGCCCTGTGTTTATGTATTCAAAAACTTTTTTTTTATGTATAGTTTGTAATTACCTATATAAATGAGGGTGAACATACAGTATTTGAACACATGTCGTGTTTCCCTTTGCTCTGTTGAGCCTTATTTTGAATGTATATTTTTCAGAGAGAGTTTTCTGACAGAATACAATGGACTCTCTGCAATCTCTAATGAATGATGGTTAGAGACCAGGTTGCCTAGGCTGATAGACAGGAAAGAACAATTTTTGGTTTATGGCATATTTAAACTCAAAATAATTGTGCGACTTTTTAAACCTGACACATGCCCTATTAAGTTGTGTGAAATGTGAACTTTAATGATAGGCCTGCTTAATTGGAGCAGTTAGAGTTTACCACAAGAAATTATTTTTCACCTTCCTAAATCATTATCACTGAACATCAAGTTGCCAAAAACAGACTTACGCCTCTACATTTATGCACTGCTCATAAAAAAATTGTGAAGACTTGAAAAAAGTCTCAGAGCCTGGATGGAGTTATACAGCCCTTTCTGAAGAACTAAGTTGTAAATGTACCATAGATATATTTCTAAAATAGAGAGTGCTTGGTAGGTATGGGCATCATGGGCAGTAGATAAGAACCTTTTTCTCTCATGTTTATCACACAATTACATTATGTTTCTGGGTACCAAGTGTGGCTTATTTCTTATTTGTATGCTCTTCAGGTATGTTTTAAAATCCAACTCCAAAAAATACTTTCTTCCTCTCTGGCACTCAGAGAGAGACAATTATACAGCGAACAGTGCTATAAAAATGCACTAATTACTGTATAAATGTCACTGGCAAGGAACGAGTTAACAAGGGGGGCGATCAAGGGGTTAACTGTGTTCCCTATGTGTGTTCTAACTGTGGGGGGGGGGGGGGATGGGACTGACTAGGTTGAAGAGAGAGATCGGTGTTCATACTTTGTATGAACACACGATCTGTCTCCTCTCCCCTGAAAGAACCGGGATCTGTGTGTTTACACACAGATCCACACATGATTAAAGTTTGTCACTGACTTTTTTTGGACATCACACGTCCAAGTTCCTCTATTTATAGACATCATATGTCATAATAGAGGACTGCTTGGAGTATTTTTGAGCACATCATTTATTATTCACATTTTTTGTACTTATATCATTTGTTATGGTTTATATGATCACATAAGCGCTGCACATTTTACCCAATTAGTCATTTTTGCAACTTTATCCACTGCTGTGCTGGCTGCTTTCGTTTTTTTAATTTTTGTTTGATTTCTTTTATAGACAGCGCGGTATATACGTGTTTATAATTTACAGTACTTTAATCTACTATGACTCAATATTGCTCCCAACAATGTAGCATTTATGAGGCTCTAGTAGGAGGTTACATATAGTAGTTCTGATTCCTTTGAGCTCATTCAAATGTGCATTAGACCTAGCCACACCATTGAAAATCAATCTACAGTGCAGTGGATCCCTTTCAGAAGTAATTTTACAGGTGATGAGGAGGCCCCCCCCCACTGCCTGATTAAACCCTGTAAACAGTGCCAGATTTAGACCTTGGGGACCCTCAACACATAAATTAAATTATAAGATAAATAAAAAAGTGAACTGAAATGAATGATAATAAACCACATTCATTCTAAAAAAAATATATGTTAGGTTCCGAAGAAGACACTTGTCTAATTTTTTATTGACTGTAAGAATACACATTACACAGGTAATTGGAACTGGCAAGTCATACATCACAGGTATGCATCACACTACAACATTTACAAAAAGTCCTTTTTCCGGCACCTAGCATCTGCAAAATCTTTAACTAACTCATCAAACTGTATCATCTTGAGGACACTGCTCTCAACAGCCAGAAAGCACAGTGCGCTTATTAGTCTTTCACGGGTCATTGTGATTCTCAGATAATTCTTTATCAGTGCCAATTTGCTGAATGACCTTTCTCCCGAAACAACTAGTTACCATCATGCTCAAACATATTCTAAGGCCGCGTACACACGAGCGGACTTTCCCGCGGGATTGTCACATGGTGACCCCACCCCCATTTGATGTCACAGTCCCGGAGGATGCTGGGACTGTGACATCATATGGGGGCGGGGTCACCATGTGACATAAGACGGTGGCCCCGCCCCTTGTCCCTATATAAGTCACAACACCGCGTGTCTCTGCCATTCCGGCCAGAGAGAGCGACGAGTCAACATCGAAGAAGAAGAAGACGACGCAGAAGGCGCAGCAGGCGGCGGCGACTGCGGCAAGAAGAACAGAAGAGCGGACCCCCGAAGGCGGAACGAGACCCCCAGACAATGGCGGCGACGAAGAAGAAAGCTGGGCTCCTCCGCTCGTGAAAGAGCTAGGTAAAAGAACAGAAGAGAGCGGAGGAGTCCGGCGAGAAGACCCCCCAAGATGGAAGAAAACCCCAGGAGCTGTGCAATAAAATATTTAAAAAAATTGAGTGTTTTTTTTTATTTACATATTTACACCTTAGGTGAATGAGTAGGGGTACATCGTACCCCATACTCATTCACATAGGGTGGGGGGCCGGGATCTGGGGGCTCCTGGATTCCAATAAGCCCCCCGTCCGCAGACCCCGACAACCAATGGCAAGGGTTGTCGGGAAAAGGCCCTTGTCCTCATCAACATGGGGACAAGGTGCTTTGGGGTGGGGGGGCCGCAGGGCCCCCCTTTCCCCAGGGCACCCCCCATGTTGAGGGCACGCTGCCTGGTACGGCTCAGGAGGGGGGCGCTCGCTCGTCCCCTTCCCCTTTCCTGACCGGCCGGGCTAGGTGCTCGGATAAGGGTCTGAGATGGATTTGGGGGGACCCCCACACTGTTTTTTCGGCGTAGGGATTCCCCTTTAAATCCATACCAGGTGACGGGGCTAGAGCGGCGGCATTCACTGCCTTCGCTAGTCCCGTCTACCTGCCATCACGTTCTAAATGAACGGAGTTTCCGATCGTGTGTTGGCAAATCTGTTCATTTCAAAAGACCCGCTGACTTTTTCCCGCGGATTGTCCGCCAGAAAGGTCCGGGCGTGTGTGGGCAAGTCCACACGCTCGGAAAGTCCGGCGGACCTCTGCTGGAAAGTCCGGCGGTTTGTCCGCTGGACTAGGTCCGGCGGACAATCCCGCCAGAAAGTCAGAGCATGTGTACGCCGCATAAGAGCTACATTAACACCTAGAAAGGTAACAGCGAGCTCTTCATCATGTAATAAAACTGCCTGTTGAGATTGCGTGAGACATGACCGGAGCTTGGCAAAGGCTGAAAACTGGACAATTTCCTCAACAAACACATTACTAATATCTCCCGGGAAAATACGTTTCATTTTTTTATAACGGAAGTTAGGGGCCCGGTGGAAATTTCCTATTTTGCCCCCTTAGAGATCCAGCACTGCTTGTAAATGCTGCACTACACAAACCGCAAACACATGCATTGCAGATGTGGGCCCATACACTTGCATTGGTTGTGCTCGACAGTGGTAACATCCCCGAATTTGACATACTGTTTAATTTGCTGCATGCCCTGGTTAAGGCAGGTAGTTTGGGGATAGTAAAACCATGACTCAACTGCCTGGTTTTACCACCACCAAGCTGTACTTTTGAATAAAGCCTTTCGTATAGTAAATGTCATCTCCAACAAATGATGTGTAGACAATTATTAACTTCATGGCATAGATGATAACTTTAAAATTGGGTAAACTTAACCTCTTAAATTGTTCAAAGATAGAATGTTCCCAGTCCAATTCCTGCTGTGTCCTAATTCCTACTCATTTTCAGAGTGTATGAATAAAATACACATATTACTCATTTTGCAGGAGTGTCACCATTTCAATTACTAGACATTTTAATAATCTCAGTGTAATCAAGACAGAGCATACACATGTGAGGGAGGCAGCCTGGCAGTTGATTAATATTTGCTAGTACTGCATAACCCCTTGTGTAACCTCATTTGCTTAAGGCTCCAATAGAAGATTTTGATTTTAGTTTGCTATAGAGGAAAGTGGTGAGAACCAAAATTAACTTAATAGAATCCAAACAAATCTACTAAGTAAAGGACAGAGTTTACTCAAGCCTACCAAAATTTTAATTAGACATTTATCAACTATATCTATACAAAATTTAAAGTGGCCTGCCATGGACCAATTTTTAATCTGAGACCAATGGGGCAGAAAAAAGAAAAATGTGGTTCACCCTTGCCCTGTGCAGCCCCTTGCCACCTGTCATGTTCGCTGCTGAGCCCTTTAACCCCAGCTACCCCCTTTTTTTCTACCACTGGTCAGTACTCTCCTTGATGACTACAGTACTGGTAGGTGCGCTGCTTCATTATCTCTCTGTTCTGATTACGTTCCAGCAACTTCTTGCTTTCGGACTTGTAATACTCAGGCCTGGCATTTTTCAGAATGTCCAAGTCAGCTCAGGCTCAGGTAGGTGCACTGCTTCTTTACATATCTGCTCTGATTGAGCACCACCCACCTTCCTGCTTCCAAACTGGTAATACTCAGGTCTGGCATTTGCCAGAATGTCTGAGATTGCTCAAGCTGGTAATGCACATTACTCTAAAAGCTAGTTATAAATTGGGGTAGTTTTCATTTTTGTTTATCTTGCCGTTTTTCCAGACGCATTGGATGTTGTCAGATGGCATTGTGCTGTGGTGGGGTTCCGGGGTGGGGTTCTGAGCTCCCTTTAGACATACCTGTCTTCGGTGTATCCATTCCTATATATGCTACAACATGGATATTTCTATAGAGTTAGGGTTCAAGCTCTACAGAGAAGCCTTGATGAGGCACTGCGGCTTCCACACTAACTATATGTGTTAAAGTGGTTGTAAAGGCAGAAGGTTTTTCATCTTAATGCATTCTATGCAATAAAAGAAAAAGCCTTCTGTGTGCAGCAGCCCCCCTAATACTTACCTGAGGTCCATCTAGATCCAGCAATGCTGCAGGAGTGTCTTGGTTGTCCAGGACTCCCCTCCTCATTGTAAATGGACACAAGGAGCAGTGGCTCGGTTCAAGTGCCCCCATAGCAAGCTGCTTGTTGAGGGAGCACTCAACAGGAGGGAGAGGCCAGGAGCACCGAAGAGGGATGTGAGAAACAGAGGATCTGGGCTGCTGTGTGTAGTGGCATCACTAAGGTTGGTGTCACCCGGTGCCCAAAAAATTGGTGTCACCCCCCCTCCACCAACTATAGTCCCCCCTCAGTACAGACCCCCTCCACTAACTACAGACCCCCCTTTCTCAGTATAGATCCCCCTCACTAAGTACAGACCCACCTTACTCAGTATAGAGCCCCCCACTAAGTACAGACACCCCTCCCTCAGTACAGACCCCCCCCCCATCAGTATAGACACCCCCACTCAGTATAGAATCCCCCCTTAGTGAAGCCCCCCCATCAATATAGACCCCCATCAGTATAGAATCCCCCCTTAGTGAAGCCCCCCATCAGTATAGACACCCCCCTCAGTGCAGAACCCCCATCAGTATAGAATCCCCCCTTACTGCAGACCCCCATCAGTATAGACCCCCTTAGTGCAGACCCCCCATCAGTATAGAACCCCCCTTAGTGCAGACCCCCCCATCAGTATAGCTCCCCTCCCTTAGTGCAGACCCCCATTAGTATAGAACCCCCCCTTAGTGCAGACCCCCCATCAGTATAGAATTCCCCCCCTTAGTGCAGACCCCCATAAGTATAGAGCCTCCCGTTAGTGCAGACACTCCATCAGTATAGAACCCCCAAATGACGGAGCGATCACTTGTAAACAAACCGGCGTCACGTCCGGGTCCTCTCTCCCCTCTCTGTACAGATCGGTACAGAGAGGGGAGAGATCAGATGCTGCTGCATCGCTGTGGGCTGGATGTGTAGTGCCCACAGCACTGATATGTGCCCACTCCAGCCATCCATGCTCAGCCAGCCATCCATGCTCAACCATCCATGCTCAGCTAGCAATCCATCCATCCATGCTCAGACAGCCATCCATTCATCCATGCTCAGCCAGCCATCCATACTTAGCCATACATCCATACTCAGCCAGCCATCCACACTCAGCAATACTCATCCATGCTCAGCCATCCATCCCTAATCATCCATGCTCATGCATCCATCCATACTCAGATATCCCATCCACCCCCATCCATACTCAGCCGTACCCAGCCATACCCAGTCGTACTCAGCAGTACCCACCCGTACCCAGCTGTACTCAGCTGTACTCATTCATGCTCATCCATGTCACATCAGTTCTCACCCATGCCACATCCATGCCACTAGAGTGCCTCACAAAAGTATAATAGGTAGTCAAATTAGATTTGACATTTATGTTGGGCTTCTCTATGTCGCCAGGCTGTGTAAAAGTCTCACTCATGGTATTGCCGTACTCAGGAGGAGTAGGAGAGTCTATTTAAGGGTGTAATTTTTGGTATGTACATGCTATGTGTTTTGAAATATTGTATAAATGGACAACTTTGTGTAAAAAAAAAAGGCGTTTTAATTTTTTTTACACATTTTCCAGAAACTTGTAGAAAAAAAATGACATGTTCAAAAGACTCATTATGCCTCATAGATTATACATTGGGTTGTTTTCTTTCAAAAATGGGGCGTTTCCATTGTCCTGGTGTTCCAGGGTTTTCAAAAGTGTAAGAGGTAGTCAAGAAATGATATGTGTAATTTATGCCCCAAAACGCCTGATGGTGCTCCCTGCATGTTGGGCCTCTATATGTGGCCAGGCTGTGTAAAAGTCTCACACATGTGGTATTGCCGTATTCAAGAGAGGTAGTAGAATGTGTTTTGGGGTGTAATTTGTGGTATGCATAAGTATACATTTTGGCCAAAATTTATGAAGAAAAATTACTAATTTGCAAAATTTTATAACGGAAACTAAGAAAAATGCATTTTTTTACTGAATTTTCGGTCTTTTCTTTTTTAGCGCGAAAATAATTAAAAACTTAGAAGTGATTAAATAACACCAAAAGAAAGCTCTATTTGTGTGAAAACAAAAAAGGACAAAAATGTCATATAGGTACAGTGTTGCATGACTGAGTAATTGTCATTCAAAATGTGAGCGCACTGAAAGCTGAAAATTGGTCTGGTTAGGAAGGGGGTTTAAGTGCCCTGTGGTCAAGTGGTTAACCTGTTTGTTATTTTTAACAAAAAAAAATTAGACTTTAGTATCACTTTAAATGTTGTGCAATTAAAACCTCTGTTTTTAAGGCAATTTGACAGTGTAATTTGTTCTTTTTTTGTTGGCTATCTGGTAAGTGTTCTAGGAAATACATGTTGGTTTGTATATTCTGTGCAAAGCCCTTCCATGTGCACCTTGCTTTAAATTTATAAATTGGGACCAGTGCCACTTTCGTTTAGCATGCTGGTGATGGTCTCTGTAGACTGTAAAGCAGCTCGCACACTTACCTGTCTGCCAGCGGCCCCCACTGTCTTCTTACAGCTTTTCTGCTGCCCTTCTCCAAAGTGTGTAGTTGCTGTCTGCCCTATACTTCCTCTGGCTACCTTGTCAGATGCTGGACCATGTGTCGCAGCACACACCCCTGGCTCTCAGATTGGCTCCTAGAGCAGGAGGAGCAATATTTAAACCTCATCGCTTGACTAGACTTCTGTCTACTCCTCAGATTATGCCTACTGTCTGCCACCTTCCCTGACCTCTGCTATGTTCATGAATTAGGCTGGTTGGACATTATACAATTTTCTTGTTCAATTTTCTTTTAGATTTACCAAAACCATATAATATGAGTTCAAACCTAAACACTTTAAATTTGTATGCAATCAGGCAGCACTTGCACTACATAGTTAAAGGTAAATCTAAAGAAAATTGAATAAGAAAATTGTATAATGTATGGCCAGCTTTACACCTGCTGTTTTCCACCTGGCCTGGCCTTTGCTACAAGAACGGAAATGTCATCTTTCTGCCACCTATCCTGACTAAACGGTGTCCCAGAGTGCCTGGTCAACTGGAACATCAAGGTTTTTACTTTAGAAGGGGCTGCTTATGGTGTTCTAAAGTCAGAGTATATATCTTTGTGTCCTAGAGCAAGCTAATACAGGTAGACCTGCTTGTGTTAAAGTGGTTCCAAAGCTAAAAAGTTTTTCACCTTAAAGTATAACTAAAGGCAAAAAGCAAAAAATGTTTGTTTAACTGATGAGTGTAATGATTTCATCTCAGCATGCAGAGCTGCATTCTGATGTGGTCTGCTTTAGATGAAGGTAGGTTGCTATAGGTGCAGTTACACTAAGCTTGTTATTTACTGGGATGTCTGTATTTAAAGTGGTTGTAAAGTCAAAAGGTTTTTTATATCTCAATGCATTCTATGTGTTAAGATAAAAATTCTTCTGTGTGCAGCAGACCCCCTCAGCACCTCTAATACCTACCTGAGGTCCCTCTAGATCCAGCGATGCTGTAGGAGTGTCTCAGCTGCCCGGGACTCCCCTCCTCATTGGCTGAGACAGCAGCACAGCACCATTGGCTCAGTCATCCAATGAGGAGAGAAAGGCGGTGGGGCCAGGCCAGGCCGCGGCTTTGTGTCTGAATGGACACAAGGAGATATGGCTAGGCTCAGGTGCCCCCATAGCAAGCTGCTTGCTGTGGAGGCACTCAACAGGGAAGAGGAGGATCTGGGCTGCTCTGTGCAAGACCACTGTACAGGGTAGGTAAGTATAACATGTTTGTTATTTTCAACTAAAAAAAAAAACTTGAGACTTTACAATCACTTTAAGCCTTAAACAGACAATTCAAACTGTATGTAAAGCCTAACAATAAATAAATAAACTTCTCTTATTTTCTCCCTTTTGACAGAGTTGTGCCATATCTGTTCCATTACTGCAAAAACAACCCCATTAATCCCACCAGAAATGTTATATCCTATGCACTCTGTAGTGTTTTCTCAAGCAGGATTATCCAGTCTTTCCTTCTTTTACTAGAGAACAATTTGTTATGGAGATGAGGAGAGGGGGAAACGTTCTGATGAGGGAATAGCCTAGCAAGCAGAAAAGGCTGCCCTTCCATTGTTAGTGGTATGAATACCTCCCAACATTTTGAGATGGGAATGAGGGACACCTACTACCAAACATATGTAGGCATAGGACACGCCCCCCTGCCCCCCTTAAAGGAGAATTAATCAAAAAAAGGTTAACTAAATCCACAAGGGCTTTTTTTTTTTTACCACTACTATTCCTTTATATTGGCTTTTAAAATGTACAAATGCCGCAATTTAGAAATTGGATGAAAAATTTAGCACTGGGAAACACTTTTTGAAAGATAAAAAGTGCATATTATATACAACTATATAGATCAGACCAAAATGAGGGACAAATAAGGGGGAAAGAGGGACATTAATCCAAATCAGGGACAGTCCCTCAAAATCAGGGACAGTTGGAAGCTATGGGTATGTTGTATGTGCTGCTACTTTTGTACTTAATGTGTGGTCATCAGTGTACCTGGAGACAGTAGTCTGTGTTTTCCTTGTCTAGGTTCTTACTGAGACCAATGAATGAAAAATATTCTTTAGACTGGAATTTAGAAGTTAATTGGCTTAGTTTATTTTTTTCACATATTGGTCCAGCTTGGCACAATGTAGTTATCCATATCTTATACCTGGAGGGCCACTGTAGTGGCCCATGCTTCAAACAGCGCTAGCCTAAATCTTTCAGGTCCTGCTTGAGTAGCTTCTGCACACAGAACATAGAGAGTCACTCACACAGCATTGTTGCCATTCAGAAGATGCCTTGTATTATTTCTATTAATACAAATTGTTTTATAATTGAATGAGGTGTAGAGGAGGAACAGATTTGATGTCATGATCTACCCTTGTCCAATCAGATAATGCCTTGTATTCATTTAAAAACATATGATGCATTCTCTAAATGGCGACGGTGCTCAGTGAGCAGCCCTGTGTCCAGTTCATGTAGTGTGGGCTACTACAGTGGTTTTAGCATCTCCAGTGGCCTTCCAGATATCCCTGTTATGCCCTGTTGCTAAGATGTTGCTACAATGCTTTAGCTGACTCTCCAGCCTTTCACGATCACTTCCACCATCACAAAAACATGTTCTCTCTAATTTTTGCTTCTCTGCCATCTGTTGCATCAGCTGTGAGCTCAGTGTCACTGTAGCTGGGTAGATAGATTACTGTGAATGTGCGGTGTTTGAACCCAAGCGAGAGTGTGCTTTTTTTTAATGGTGGTGGCGAGCATCAATGGCTGGAGCGTGGAGTGGCTGAAATATCATAGCAATGTTCTAGCAACAGGGCAGGACGGGAGTATACCAGCTATGGTAATTTTTCAGACAGGCTCCTGGAGGGGTGTATATGGCCAACAGCAATAGCAGTTACATTATTCAATATTGCTTATAGCAGCATAGTTTGTTTTTTATCTACTGGTGGTGGCCCTGTAGTGAATTGGCATTGTTATTATAACCCTTTAACTGTTGCAAGAAATCAAGAGAAATGCCCTTTTGAAGTGATTTATTGATCAGAAAGTAAGGGTTACGTTTGCTAGGCTCACTTTAACATTGTGGAAAATAACCAACTACTTATAAAGTTGAAAAGGTGAAGTTCAAATTACACACAAAGCTTGCTCATTTCCCATATCTCTGCTCTTTACAGCTGTGTATTGCATTTCAGATTTATTCTCTTTAGTAAAACCTAGTGTGCTCTTGCAAAGCCATGTTCACCCTATATTGTATGTCCAAAGTATTGAATGTATCTAAATGATAGAAAACCTGATTAAAGCTTTTAACCATAACCATATAATTGCCTACTAATCATAAGAGCATTTAGACTATATGCTGTGTGCATATGAGTAAATGCATCTTGTTATCGTGCATTATGGTACACTTCATTAAGGCAGTCTATTCATTTTAAATGGATTAATGGTGGTTACCCTAAGCCACAAAAAATGGACAAGGCCTTTTTTCCCATTCCAGCACACTGCAAAACATTGCAGGTGCATTAATTGGTAGGCCCCCTTTCACACCAGCTTTTACACCAGCTCATCAAAAATGTTAATTTTTCAGGCGGACCCGATCGGACCACCCATTCTTCTCTGTGGGACAGAGGATGTCAGTGGACATGTGCCTGCTGTCACCTGCCACAATCCGATCCCATCCGGTCCGCTAAAAACTGATGTATTGGGATACATTCGCCATCCGTCGGGTGGATCAGACGGAAACGGACATGCAGTCTGTTTCCATCCGACCGCCCCATGGAGAACAGCAGGCTGTGTCCATGTCTGCTCTACATAGCGGAGCAGACACGGACCTGTCATCTGCCTGTTCAGTGGGGATCAGTGGAGAGATGCCCGCTGAGCAGGCGGATTCGCTTGGACAGATTCCGCCCTGTGTAAAAGGGGCCTTAAGTGCATGAAGTGCAAAGGTAGCAGTGTCATTGCTCAGAGTGACAGGAGAAGAGGTAATGTGGAGATTAACCGCTTCAGCCCTGGAAGATTTGGCTGCTCAATGACCAGGCCATTTTTTGCGTCGCTTTAAGTGACAATTGCGCGGTCGTGCGAAGCTGTTCCCAAACAAAATTGACGTCCTTTTTTCCCCACAAAGAGCTTTTTTTTGGTGGTATTTTATCGCGGTTTTTATTTTTTGCGCTATAAACAAAAGAAGAGCGACAATTTTGAAAAAAACACAATATCTTTTACTTTTTGCTATAATAAATATCCCCCTTTTTTTATCAAAAATAAAAAAGTTTTCCTCAGTTTAGACTGATATGTATTCTTCTACATATTTTTGGTAAAAAAAAAACGCAATAAGTGTATATTGATTGGTTTGCGCAAAAGTTATAGCGTGTACAAAATAGGGGATAGATTTATAGCATTTTTATTATTATTTTTTTTACTAGTAGTGGCGGCGATCTGCAATTTTTATCGGGACTGCGATATTATGGCGGACACATTGGACACTTTTGACACATTTTTGGGACCATTGACAAGTATACAGCGATCAGTGCTATAAAAATGCACTGATTACTGTAGAAATGTCACTGCAGGGAAGGGGTTAACACTAGGGGGGCGATCAAGGGGTTAACTGTGTTCCCTCACTGTGTTCTAATTGTAGGGGGATGGGACTGTCTAGGAGGAGAGAGAGATCGGCGTTCATACATAGTATGAACACACGATCTGTCTCCTCTCCTCTGAAATAACCGAGATCTGTGTGTTTACACTCACAGATCCCGGTTCTCGCTCTGTCACAAGCAATCGCGGGAGCCCGGCGGTCATCGTACCCGCCGGGCACGCGCTGCGTGTGCAGTTGTGCCGGTGCGCTCCTAGTGGCCAAAAGGCAAAGCGACGTAAGGTAACATCTTTTTGCCCAGCCGTGCCATTCTGCCGCAGTAAAACTGCAGCGGCTGGTCGGCAAGCTGTTAAACAAATGCATTAAAGTGGTGGAACCAATGTTTACTGTGGCAATAACAAACAATATTACAATCTTGGCAATGTTCCTTACAAAGTGACATCGGCTACATGTATTTGTAAAAAGACTGGCCATTCCCACTATGGAATGTTTACTGACTTAAAGCGTACCTAAGCCCAAAAGCAAAAATTTTATATAGCACAGATTACCAATCCTTAAATGTGGTGACCGCATTCATTTCCTTTTTTAAGGCTTTTTTTCTCTTTATTTTTACCTAGTGATCCGGACAGTAAGTCTTGTATTTTTCAGCATCGTCCTATCTTTTAGAGTCAAGAAAGCTGCCATCTTAGCCTCTGTACGATCTGTATTGTCATGGTGCTGCACATGTGATCAGATATGACATTTGATGACTTGACAGTTCAGTTGAGAGCTGACATAAGCACACAAATAACTAGAATTGATATTATTCAAAGAATGCCTTGAATTTAAAGTAGAACTAAACCCCTGTGTACTTTACAGCATAAGGATGCTGCCTTCTTAGCCTCTTTTGGATCTGCAGTTGCCATTGCACTGTACAAGCGATTAGTTATGACACCAGCCAATTGATAAATACACAAATTGGTTGGAAACTTTGAAGGTTTCATGGTATGCCTTTAATATAACTTTGAAAAACTGTTAAATTGGTGTGTTTAGTCCTACTTCAAAAGACCAAGCTGTCCAGTAAAACTAGCAGCTAAAGTATTCAGACAAACCATTTAACACTGACAAGGGGCTTACAATGATCAGCTTTTATTAATTTACAGTATGTAAAACCTTTATCCCAAAAAAACTATTGCTGTTACTATTGATACTGATAAAGTGTTAGCTGGAGTTGGGCTTCAATCTGTTATGTAATGGCCATTGGTCATCTAAATCTACTAGTCAATCTAACAACACTCTCTCCAGACAATGCTGCTTTCCATGCTTTCTCCTTCAGAGATACGGGAGCCACCCTAAGTGCTCTTTCAGACAGGAGGACAGGAAAGATGGAAATAATGGGCAGCTGAGCCACGGTTTTACCGGCCGCCTACATTATCTGTCTCAATACAGCTATACATATGCCGTGGCCATGAAGCAAAACATAGCGGCCCAGGCATTTTTCACTTAGGGTACAGAGTTTGACAGGCGATACTGCCTGTCAAACTCTCCCATTAGGTTTATCAGGGCCATGCCGCAACCGTGTGCAATGCACACGATTGGGCATTATAGAGTTAAATCAGGCTGCGAAGAGGTGTTAAAACTGCCAACTCACAAAGAGGCGGAGATACTCATGACATCATTGCCATTGACCCAATATGGCAATGTAGCTATATTAAATGAATGATGTCACGAGCAGCTGTGAGAGGGTGGAGGGGGGAGATGTCCCAGCCACAGCTCATTGGCCTGGCACTCACAGCTGACTTCCAATGGGTTTGAACCAAGTCCAAACCTAAGCTCATCCTTACTGTTGAAAATAAAAGATAAAAAAGCAGTAAAACAGAAAATTTTAATATCAATCACATCTAGGGACTAGTAAGCTGCAGTAGCTAACTTGTTTTATTTTAGCTTGTTTTGGGGCTTAGATATGCTTTAATTTACTCGTATACTGATAGAATAAAATATCCCTTAACTAATCAGGACATCTACTACTATAAAAAAAATCCATCATCCATGGTCTAAATTTCCTGTTTTGTAATAGATACATACATTGGTTGCAATTTCATTACCTTAATTTAACAAATTGCAATTATTGTTACCTAATGTGAATCGCATTCTGGGACTTTATGTAACGTCATGAAGATATGCACAGGCGACATACAAGGGTGCAGTTATCCACAACCACCAATCAAAAATTTGCCTCTTAATGGCTATGCCTTCAGCAAGCTGAGATCTGCACTTGGCATTTCATTTAAGGTTGCCTTACTGAATAAGCAGAAAAACAGAGTAGCACCGGTCCTAATTAGAGCATTTGGATACGATGATGTGATGAAAGTGCTGATAATTAGAGTGTTGGGGAGGAGTGAGAGAGTAGACAGGGTACTGAGGAACTGTAACATTCAAAATGGATGATAAAGTAAATAAAGAGAATACGATACATGATGTTAGTATAGCTATAAAATTAGCATAGCTGTAAAGTTGCAGTATGAAGAAAGTGAGAAAATAAAGAAAATGGTATAATAAAGGAAAGGAGATGGTAGTCCTAGGGGTAAAGCACTACAATAAATGACAATTTGACAGTAATGATACGGGAAAAGGAGTATAGTAGAAGTCAGAGGAAGGTGTGACAAACAGCAGGTGGTGCGTGAGAGATGAAGGATGAAAGGATGGTGGGGAGCCTGTGACACGATCACTATAAAGCATAAGATGTGTGTGTATACCATAAGGGTACATTATAAGAGAAAACTATTCAGATAGGATCAGGCACTAAGAAAATAGAAAAAGTGACTCCGTATAAGATAATGATATTAATATTAATGAAGATTTTTATATATATATATATATATAAATCATCATACATACCAAGCAAACATTTACCCATTTGAACTACTTTGTATCTCCTGCCTCCATTTCCCCATTACCCTATTGCAGATTTTTTTTTAACATAATTGCCTTTTTTTATTATTAAAATCTTTATTTTCTTCATCTTCACGAAGGGAAACACCTAGTTAAATTTAAGTTTGGGATCAAAAGGCAGTCCACAAGATCCTGCACATGCGCAATTATGACATGGGTTTTCGGTCAGGTCTAGGAGACCTGGCGGAGAGCTGCAGTGTTTCTGCGCATACACCGGATCTCGTTTCAAGATGGCACCTCAGGAGCAGAGCAGTGGATGGAGAATATTACCCATGAGGAAGACAATGCTGGACTTTATGAACTAGTAAGTATGCTTTTTTGTTTTTTTTACAGGTTCAAGTGTTAGGTATATTTAATATAACTTTGGCTAGGTAGGGTGTAGTTCCTCTTTCAGAGCTGCTTATAACATATGCAGTAGTTCACAGTGCAAAGAGCAAAGCTGATGTTTAGCTTGAATTAAAAACATTCTAGGTAAATCAAGATAAAAGCCTTATGCCGCGTACACACGGCCGGAATTTCCGAAGGAAACAGTCCGATGGGAGCTTTCCATCGGATTTTCTGACCGTGTGTATGCCTTTTTCTGTCGGCATTTCCGACGGACTTTGGATTGAGAACCTGTTCTTAATTTTTCCG